>CM061153.1:3846407-4171407 GCA_030710495.1 Labroides dimidiatus
ACAGGCTGCATTGTATCCCCCCCTGCAAAAGGCAGCACTGCCTTCTCTTTCAACCAATGGTCAAACCTGTTAACAACATGCAATCCTGCTGCTGCTGGCTGCAGTTACGTGAGGAAAGAGAGAGTGCTGACAAGAACCAGGTCTGGATAACCGGGTCCTGTTAAGAATTAATTAAAAATGATTCAGTCCATCCTCATCATTAGTCTTTATGCTTAATGATTCCTTTGTTGTTTCTTTACATTACACCGAAACGGCCAGACCTTCCATCGACTATTCTGCCCCAGCTAGCTTAGCTTAGCAGGTGGATAACAGTTTCCAAAGAAAACTCTGACTCTGGATTTTCCTCTTGAAGTTTGACTCAAGAAGCTGTAAAACTGAACACACAAAGAAATGTTCAGTACTCTCTGACAAGAGACTCATGTTCAATACATTCAACACGTTATACATCTCTTCTAATGGACCAAAAACACTACAGCAAACATAGGGCTAGCTTGATGTGTATGGGAAGTTGCATTGATATGCTAGAGGTTAGCGTACATGGATATAACTTCGGTTTTCAAACAGAATTTCAACTTTCATCACAGAAACATATCACAGTTACTCTTTGTAAACAATACTTAAAACTCTAAATGTCAAAATACTGACAGACAAATGTTTCCAAACAGGAAGAGAAAAGTTACTGCAGGCTCATGGCTGACTTCAGCAAAACTACGGCAAGCTCAAGGTTCCAAATATCTCAAAGCATTGCTATAACCCCTTCCAGACACTAGAATATATAAATCTTAAGTTTATATTAGTATTATTTTTTTATTACTGCATTTTTGCACTTTGAGAGTTGTGAGCTGCTGCTGCGACACCAAAATTACTTCCATGGGGATCAACAAAGAGCATTCTATTCTATTCTATTCTATTCTATTCTATTCTATTCTATTCTATTCTATTCTATTCTAATTCAGCTGTTGGTTGTGGTCATTAATTGACTGTGTGGACTGACAACAACCTTTTGACTCACATCCTAAGAGCAGACCAAGAACCCCTGCCTCCTCAGGCCTCTTCGAGCACAGGAGCTGTCTGATGTTCACACTCTTTCAGTAAATAAGTAAATGTTTGAGTCTTGCACTTCTGTTTGTGGATCACCAGAGGTGTCCATCAAGGTGAAAATGTCCACATCAGACTCTTCAGACAGACTGCCAGTCGAAACAGGGCATCTTGATTGGGACAATTGGGTCCTGAAGGACCCTGTTCCAAGGACAGAGACATACCAGTATGTGAAGACATCTGTGCTGAGAGGCAGTTCTTAAAGGAGTTCCTCATGGCCAAAGCTGCTCCAGGCCTACTTCTGCCCAAACCAGTCAGCTATGATCATCAGCCATCCTCTCCAAACAGCTTCTTCTGTATTCATGGCTTTCCTGAACTCTGATTAAAGTGCTAACTTTGAGAGCAGTCTGATTGCTGAGAAGTTGCTGGAGACTACACCACAGCCTACACCCCACATCCTGTGGGGAATGACACTGCTGAAGGATCCAATCACACCCTGGGAAATATGATCAGAGCCCTTCCACTGAAAGCTAAACACAGATGGCCTCAGCTGTTGAGATCTCTCTCCGTCTTCTCAAATGCCACAGTGGACAGGACCCGAGGTTTGGCCTGTCTCATCTGATGTTTGGCATGACTCCTAGGTTGACTCCCAGGTTACCTGTGGACTTGATGTTTGGATCGGTCTTGATGAGTGACCAGGAGGTGGACTGTGACATGGCTGTTGATGTTGGCAGAGCCCTGTAGGCACATAGAGCAGACAGAGGGAGATGGAAAGAGGCTGATCACTGTGAAAACAACATTCACACAGTTGTGGAGATGTCAGCAATCACTCTTCTACATGAACAGATTTCCACCAGCTTCTCCTCCTGATGTCAGAGTAAAATGATCTTCATCTCGAGGAACTCCTGGAGGACATTGCAAGGCCCTGCTTGATTCCTGAAATAAGCTTTCTGGTCTTCCCAGGTCCTGGGTCACAGAGGATCATGAGGGTGTCTGGCACAGCTATACCTTTAAAAGTGCAATGAAAGAAGAGGTAAACCAAATAACACAAACCATACCAAACAAAACTAAATAAATCCAAACCATACCAAACAATACCAAACCAAGCTTAACCATACCGAACAAAACCAAACCAAACCAAACAAACCATACCAAACAAAATAAAAACCTAACCATACAAAATCAAAACAATCCAAACCATACCAAACCTTACCAGACCAAGCTTAACCATACCAAACCAAACCACAATAAACCAAAACAAAACAAACCATTCCAAAGCCAACCAAAGCAAACCATACCATACCATACCATACCATACCATACCATACCATACCATACCATACCATACCATACCAAACCAAACCAAACCAAACCAAATAAAGCTTAACAAAACCAAATTAATTCAAACTAAACCAAACTAAACAAAAACAAAACAAAACAAACCATATCAAACCAAGCAAAGCCAAGCGTAGCCAAACCAAACATAACTAAACCAAACCAAATTACACCAAACAAAACCATACAAAAGCAAACTAAACCATACCAAATAAATCCAAACATAACCAAACCAAACCAAACCAAACCAAATGAATCCAAACCAAACCATTTCAAATAAATCCAACCCCAACCAACCAAGCAAATTGAATCTGTCTCCACTTGTTCTGTTGTGTGGTTCTGTTGATAAAACAACAGAATAATAATCACCTCTCTTTGAAACCTTGTGCTGATATAAATGTATATATGTGATACAGTCATATTCAGATACTTCTAAAGAAATTACAAATGGCTTGTTAGAGTCTAATTTGTAACAACAACCCAAAATGTAATAATAATATGTTAAAAAGGTGATAACTTTTTGCCCAAAATGTTGTTGCATTTCACGTCAGTTATTACATTTTGGGGTTTATAATTTTTTTTTATTTATATATCGGGCTCTAACAATGGTATGGAACATTGCAGCTGTAAAATTACTTAAATAATAAAATCTAGTGTGTGATGTGACAAGAATAAGTGTTAAACAGCGATAACGAAACCAAATGAAACCAAAATATTCCAATTAGTACACACACAGAGAAAAAGAACAGCTTTAAACAGGAAATACCACCAAAGTATATCAACCTGTTCTTTAAATCAAAATTCAACTGTAGACAACACCAAAACAAGACATATTCTGCATATATGTGGTTTACACAGCAGTGGCACCAAAATATGACAGTTTCACAGAAGCTTGAAACAGATACTGGCACACAAAAAAAAATATTTATAAATGACTTTATATATTTACATGGCCAAGAAAATACAGGGAAAAGCTTGGAAAGCAGAGCTAAAGGCCATAAAAAAAATCATCTCCATGAACGTTGTGATCAGTCAAATGATGTGCTCCCCCAGAGACAATCCTTTGTCTAATATCCAGACTCAGATCAAACTGTGTTCAGTGTTTTCTATAAGGACGGCACATCTCAAATCCTGATCTGAGGAAGTAAAAACTCTGATCTGGAGCTTTGTTTGACTTAGAAAGTGTGAGGACTATTTGTGGTATATAGAATTATATACAGCATGACTACATTTCATATGTAAGATAAAAATGTCAAAGAAAGCTTACATTTAGATGAAAACTGGCTTCACTCTCACATTGTGACGGTGTCTGCTGCCACCTGCTGGACATTTCCTTTACAGACATGTGGAGAGACGGTGTCAGAAACTGGAGTGATGTTAACCTTTTATTCTGCCCTTTTAAAATACTAAATATTAAAAAATAGTAAATAATTTATTAAATTGCTCCTTTCCGGTCCTGTTAAGCAAACCACTGCCTGCTCCACAGCGCCTCCCTCTAGGAACCTACACTGATTAAAGCACAAGTTATCTTTAAGGGCCAGTTGTTTAAAGATGACCTGATCAGATTTTGGTTATTGGACTGGATCAAATTTTGAAAGTGAGTTGAAAGAAGGATTCTGAAATTGGATTTGGTCATGTAATCCAGTCCTAGTTTTAATCTGGATCAAACCTTCAGTTTGTGTTGTACGAAACTTTTGATTAGGATTTTAGGGGGTTTAGGAAGAAAACGTAATAAATCTTTAAAACTGGTCAAGTAATAAAACACATGTATCATTTGGTATATAAACTTTTATTCATCTTTTGCTAGTGAAAAAGTAGATAAAGTAGACAAAGGCTGAAAATTAAGGCTTTAACTGTAGTAGAAATAAAAATGACCTTGTTCCCATGAAAAAATCCCCCAAACAGATTTCAATGTTAAACAAAAGCAATGTTTAATTTTTTTTTCTGTAATCATCACTTTATATTAATTTCAAAGACATGCCTCAACCTGCCTATGAAATTAACCTTTTTTTTATTTTAGACATTTTCAAAATATCCAAAATTTGTTTGTTTATACATGTATTTTTTGAATGTTTTTTTTTTCTTTTGGCTCAGATGAAGGTCATAAAAGAAGTTATAAATGAAGATGGATGGATCGATGGATGAAGATTTATGTGACCCCATGTTGGTTCTTCTACTTGTTGTTCTTCACAGAGCTGGTAGCCCATACTGTGACATGCTGTCCCATTTAAACCACTTGTAATCATGATATGGTAATCTTGAAAACTGTTTATCTGGATCAGGGTGATCCAATCCAGTATTGATTTGAAAAACAAGCACAAAACTAAGGAGGGATTGCCTGATCCTGAAGCAAAAAATGTGATTTCAAAATCCAGATCATTTTGATGCAGATTCAATTTTTTGAAAAACTGTCTTTAAAGTGGGATCCAACATGGTTTCGCTGAGTGATGTCATTTTAGCAGCCCCGCCCCCTTGCACGATCCTTTTCATGTGGAAAATTTCCAGGATGCCCACCTCCCAAAATTTCTAACTTTTCTATGCAGACGAACAAGAGCTCCTTGTGAACAAAGTACAAAAAATACTGGCATTCATATGATTCACCACACAGGGATCACTGTCATATCCATGTGATGAACAATTCCTGGTGTGAAACTACAGGCAACCTTGCAGAGAAGAGGAATTTGTGGAAAAAAATGCTGACAAACTTTGCAATGTAATGTTAGACATAAATAAACATTCATTAACTAATTTAATAGTGCTTTGATATGTGTCGTGTTTATTATTGTGGTTTGTGGCACAGCATTACAATGGTCAACTCAAAATGTGACGATCAAAGTCAGTGTTGGTTATCAGGTTTAGATATACTTTTTGTTATCCTGGTTAAAATAATCTTTATGTCCTGATGTCAAATATGATGTGTTCTCAAAATAGAGTGAAAAATATTCACTGTCCAAATCAGGAGTAAACCTGGGAAAACACTAGCCAAATCCGCGTGTGAAACCAATGAGACAGCCAATGCGTGAGTGTTGGCAGCTTTGAATCAGAGGAACTATCAACCCTTTTGTATGTTTGTTTTAGGATCCAGCTTATTAAACCAATCAAATCCCATCCTGCTGTGGGGTGGGGACTTAACAGAGTCCTGAAGAGATGCTACATTCAAATTTATGCTAGTTTTCCATGATTACCAACCTGGCCTTTAAATAATTCATACCTGCCAACTTTTGACTTTGACAAAGCGTGGATTATGAGAAGCATTAGAGAATTTGAACCATCATTATAGATGTTAAACCTTCTGAACATCCAGACCCTGAGATGAAACCAGAACCTTTCTAAGCTTTATTATTATTGTGTTTTTATATAGAAGCTCATCTCAGAGCCTTCACCATCCACTGACATCAAGCTTTGACTCCCTCACATTTCTTTACAATCATTCAATACAATAATACAATACAATCATACAATCACCATTGAGAAACATTCTTAATTAGATTTGGCATCAGGGTCTCTTTTTACAGCTCTAAATGAAATGCATGTTCAGTTAAAGGCTTATCAGACAGTGAGGTTACCCATGAGTACTGAAGGATATGCTGTGTTTTTTCCCATCTCTGTGTCTAAGAGTCTTTCTGATCCCCCAATGAGCCAGGGGCCAGCACTGCAGGATCTCTGTGTTTCTTCTGAGGATGGTGGATGTCACAAAGGACGTCACCACTCTGGTCACTTTCGGTCAGTAGACTTGGAGCTGAACAGGATCTGACATCCGATCACATGCCAAAGTGTCTTTGAGTAATTCAGTAAACCTCAGATTACTCCTGCTGTTGGTCTGAGGGAATGTGGATGAATGAGATGAGCAGATACTGATGGTCCATATCACAGCAGTCTGTGCCACGCTGTATAAAAGAGCTTAGAGTCGTCTGAAAAGTAGTGACCCCACATCTTCAGGCTGCCTTTGGACCACAGTGTTTGAGTCTCTGCTCCAACAGACAGCTCTCAAAGCAGTCCAAATAAACTGCTCCAACAGATGAAAGAGTCTCTGTTTGTTTTCACTGAGCTCCAGGTTTGCTTTGACGTCACTCTTCAGACGCACACGGAGGACACATTCACTTCCTGTACGCTCAGGAGCCATCTGTGTTTTTCTGCTCCTTTCTGATGTTTTTGTTTCATTTTTTGCATCAGGGCCAAGCGGCAACCTCCGGTCTGAAAATATAAGACAATGTAGAAGTGCTAAAATCTGCAGTTCGTTGAGTGTCCGCTTGAGGCTGGCTCCGGAAGTACCGGAAGTCACAAACATACCAAGTCAAAAAAAAAAAAAAGCCATTTTCACAGCAGAAATAAATATATTTACAGCCTGTTACAAAGAATGTCTCCCGCCTAAATCACTAATTTTGCTAACAGCATGCACTGTACAGGTGAATTCAGCAGTTTCGACAATATTAAGATCACCAGTATATCCAATCAGAAGCACCGCTCAGATCACGTGACTGCTGGGTGCCCTATTGCGGTTACTGTTGAGACTCAAAGCCCGCCTCATTTCCAATATGGCTGTGCTGGCCGTTTTGTTTCAAAAATCTGTTTCAGAAACAAACAGGTGACGTCACAGAGGCTACGTCCATTTATTATACAGTCTATGGTCAGGGTGCCTGATTTCAGAGATTATTCAGTCAGAGTCAGTTCATGTCCACTCGAGCTCATTTCTTCAGTCAAAGCACACAGAACTTACACCAAAGAGCAGTTGAAATTAATAAAACACACTTACCTGTGGAGAGTTTACCTGTAAAACCCCTCAAACAACTTCTGCTTTGACTTCAGGCTCTTAAACTGCTGCATGAATGAAAGGGGAGCTGTGTGTGAAGTTTGGCACCACCTGGTGGCATTTAAAGACATTACAGAACATTTCTGAGCTGCCCTGTGTTAATATTCTTTTATTTATTGACTGTATTTTTGGCTTTCATGGTTAGATTTATAAATACATTTATGTGAAAGTAACATGCTCTTCCAAGCAAATGAATATTTATGCATTTATATATGTATAAGTCTATTTTTATAATATTTGTTTCGAAGAGAGTGATCAAGTAAGTCTCAGGAGACATACACTTTATCTACTAGGAGGAACCACAGTGTCACAAACATTAAATGAGAAAGGAAAAAAAAACTTAAGAGGAAAATGTGTGTGTGATCTGGGATCAGTGTTTCCCTACAAAATGATGCAAAGAGTGTTCCTAAATCGACTGGATCTCTCAGCAAAGAGCTGCCTTTTGTGTGTGTGTGTGTGTGTGTGTGTGTGTGTGTGTGTGTGTGTGTGTGTGTGTGTGTGTGTGTGTGTGTGTGTGTGCGATATGTATGTATGTATGTATGTATGTATGTATGTATGTATGTATGTATGTATGTATCTATCTATCTATCTATCTATCTATCTATCTATCTATCTATCTATCTATCTATCTATATATATACATCCTTTTCCAGCCATTGGTATGTCTTTCCGATGTCAGCCACTTCTTCCATTTTGTCGGTGGTACATGCCGTGCAGGGTCTGGTCTTCCCCTGATAGCCCCTCCAGCTCCTCCTTGTTACTGGGCTTCTGTTGCCTGAGGCATTCACTTAGCAGGTCATCAGTGGGAGCCATCTTCCTGATGTACTCCTCGAGGCCAGCTGTCTCTTCCTGGATAGTGGCTCTGACACTCACTAGTCCTCTGCCCCCCTCTTTCCACTTCAGGGTGCTGGACTTCAGGTGAAACCCTCCATGCATTGTAAGGAGTTTCCTTGTCTTGATATCAGTGGCTCTCATCTCTTTCAGTGGCCAGGGTATTATTCCAGCGGGGTAACTGATTACTGGCAGGGCATTGGTGTTAATGGCCTGGATCTTGTTCTTCCCATTCGGCTGACTCCTCAGGACCTGTCTCATTCTCTGTAGGTACTTGGCTGTGGCTGTCCTCTGCACCATCTCCTCATGGTTACCATTTGCCTGTGGGATCCCCAGGTATTTGTAGCTGTCCTAAACATCTGCAGTGTTACCCTCTGGCAGTTCAACCCCGTCAGTGATGATCACCTTCCCTCTCTCAGACACCATCCGTCTGCACTTATCCAGTCCAAATGACATTCGATGTCGCTGCTGTAGATCTGAGTGAGGTGGATCAGGAAGTTGATGTCCTACTCACTCTTGGCGTACAGCTTGATGGCATCCATGTAGAGGATGTGGCTGATGGTGGTTTTATATATATATATATATATATATATATATATATATATATATATATATATATATATATATATATATATATATGGCAGGACAATATATTGATTAAATAAATTCTTTCGAATTATTTCCTGCAGAAGATTTAACAAATTTATCTAGATTTTATGTTTGTGCCACAGTCCAATTGTAAGTTGTTGCAATGTTTGAAAAAAATGCACTTATTTCATGAAGTCCCTCAGTGTTAGTATTGTTTGTGTTATCGTTTCTCCGCATTCTGATAATCCACAGTACTGCAATAGCCTCACTGGTGTCAGTGATGATGTCATATCCCCTCTTTTTATAGCATCAGATGTATTTCAAACTTAAACATATGAATCAGCATGAAGAACTGCCTTCAGTGACAGAACATGTTTGACAAATATTTTTCTGACCTGGATTAGGATTTTAGAGTTTGACCCATGACCCATCAATTGATATGGAGGAAGTGGGGCTTATGGCCTGCGCTGCAGACAGTCAGTAGGGAGAGCTCTGGACAAGTGAATCCTCCACTGGGGGAGCTTGTGGGCTTTCCATCTCTTAGACAGTCTGTGTTGTTAACCCACTCATCCTGACTCGTGTCTATTCAGCCTCTCTGGGCACTTTTTAACTGAATAGAATAGAATAGAATAGAATAGAATAGAATAGAATAGAATAGAATAGAATAGAATAGAATAGAATAGTCTTTATTGATCCCTGAAGGGAAATTCTTGAGTCACAGCAGCAAACAAAGTGTAAAGTGCAAAAATTCCAAGAATATATAAAAAGTATAATATAATAAATGTCAACTAGAAAAAACCTGTCCATCAGTGATGACGGCTTGGCCATAATTCTCATGTCAGCCACCACCTCCACAGGGTCCGCATGGTCCGCAGGATCCGCAGGATCCACAGGGTCCAGGCCTGATCTGGCCTTTTTCACCAGTCTGTTCAGTCTCTCTCCTGTATCCTGTCACTCACAGCAGGTGAAATCCTACAGTGTGGTTTTCATGTCTGGTGTTAGCTCTGTTAGCCATGTCTCTGTGAATAGCATGATGCTAGTCTACCAGTATTCCTCCAGGTGCTGGGTTAGCACGGCTAGCTCGTCCATCATTGTAGACAGATTTATAGTTTATTCCCCATAACGATGGAGGGGAGGACGGGTCGATGTTGTCTCTTCTTAGCTTGCACAGCAGTACCAGCATGCCGTCCTTGCCTCCTCTTCAGCTTGCTTGCAACTTTGGACCAATCAAGACCTCTCCATCCAACCTACTCCCTATGTTGTTGTTTACCTAAACACACAACCTGTTTTCAGTTTATTTCCTGTCTGTTATGGGTGTGTCTGTGCTTCTCTTCCTGATCTGAACTGCCCTGATTTTAATGAACAGTGTTGTTCTGTAGAAAACCAATCAGGGTGTTGAATGTGACAGCATGTCCTTCAGAGCAAACGTTACTCTGTGTTGTTGAGGGTCCGGTGTTCATGTCAGACACAGCAGCCCTGACAATTTAAGGGCTCAGACTTCTCTGTCCCAGTCCATGATGGGTTTAGATAAGGTTACCTTGCTCTTCATGGTCATGACTGTACAGCTTTGTTAAAGCTTATATAATTATGGCTCTTTAAAGGAGAGCATCTCTCTGTCTGTCAGCTGTTGCTCCTCTGTGCTGTGCAGCAGCTCGTCTCTTTCTTTGTGTTTGCTCTGATCACATTGCGCTCCGCTTACAGTCCTGACCATAAACCTTTCCACAGACGGACTGTTTCCCCCAACCTTCAGGAGCACTCACTTTGGGTAAAGTTCATGCGTAGTCTTGGAGCATGCTGAGAAGAAAAGCCTGACGGGAACTGTTTGAACAGAATTGACTGTTTACTGGAGAGCTGTCAGTGCAGACGGGGGAGAGTGGGGGCTGTTGACATTTCCCAGGAACCTGCTGCTGTGAGGACACATGTTTCCAACAAAGAGTGACACCTAACAAAGCTGGGCTGAAAAACATGCTGTTCAAACGTTACATCTGTCTGCTACTGTTGACTCCTGCATGCCTGCACTGTTCACTCACTGCTCTATGGACACGACTGACGGCAAGACTCTCAGGATCGGTCTGAAAACAGATAGGACCACACTCCTTTACCCTTTACAATACTGAGTAAACGCCCATCCATCTCTTGCTCTCTCTGTCTCTCTCTCTCTCTCTCTCAATACATGAGCTGATCTGCACAACTGATAACTGGCAGACACTCCAATGGCAGAGCTCCAGCTCAGCTGGTCAATCATTTTCATCCTTTAGGTTTAAAACTCCCTCAGTTATCATGGTGCTCCAATCCATGCCATGTTAAAGTTTGAGAATGTAAACAGAATGTCCACTAGAGTCTGTCTCCAGCAGTGAGTCAGTCCCCATAGTGCTCCATGTTCAAACAGTGAGTCTTTGTCCCAAGTGGTGGAGTTTAAGTATCTTGGTGTCTTGTTCCTTAGTGACTAGAAAACGGAGCGAGAGATTGACAGACGGATCAGGGTGGATCAGTAGTGACGTGGATGCTAAACCGGTCCATTGTAGTGAAAAGTTAGTTCAGCCAGACGGCAAGGCTCTCAATTTACTGGTCAATCTATGTTCTAACCCTCAACCCAGGACACCATGGAGAGATTATATCTCTCAGCTGGCTTGGGAAATGGTTGGGACAGGGGCCACTGGTCTTCCTTGATGACACTGCTGTCCCTTGCAGGCCAGACCCGGATAAGCGGGGAAGATGGATGGTATTATGTGTCTGCCAAGCGAGTGAAGATGGCTAAACTCTAGGTAATTGTAGATTGTAGCTAATAATCACATTGAGCACATTTAATAAAATATTGGCAGGATACCTTGTCACTCATTTACCTGCAGGAAATCAAGTACAGGACTCCAAAGTCTGCAGGTAGTTGCTGGACTGGTGAGTGTGTTCACGTGAGTCCAGTTTGAGGCAGTGGGTATGTACTGTTGCTGACACTGAGCCACGGAGGAGCAGCCCAGTTTGGATGTTGTGTTTACAGGAGGAATGAAAATTCCTGCAGACCCTACCTTTAATAAACAGAGGAGATTTTACCTGTGGAGGTCCTCGAGGACCTACCTGTTAGGGATGAGCCAGATATTCTTTTCAAACGAGTACTCGTTACGGATAATCCATTTTTGCCGAGTCCGAGCACAACACGAGTTTTTTTTAGGATTATTCGTATCCGTGCTAAAAGAATCCTCATTGGGTGTCTTCAATCTTCATGCTCTGTGATTGCCCAATCACACACAGCACACCCCCCTCCCTGCGCTCGTGTCGCGCTGCTCAGTGCCTCTTGCTTCAATTCAGGACCGTTTTTTTAAGGTTTTCGTTGTCTCGCATCTCTTTAGTTCTTTTTTTACATTTAAAGTTACTTGATTAACTGTTTTGCAACATACAGGTGACGCATTTGAAGGCTTAAAGCTGTAAACTCCTTGTGTCTCGTTTTTTTTTTTTTTTTTTTTTTTTTTAACTGGCTGCGTGATTTAAGTTTGGCTGGTGAGAAAGTTGGTTGGAAAGCTTTGCCCATTCTGAGCGCAGTGTTTTTGAAAATACAGTGAACAACAAGGCATATTTTTTATTTTTTTTGCCACTGAATGTTTGCACAAATCACCTATTAAATTTACACAGATCATAAATAAAGAGACAGTCTTTCACACCACTACATACACATTTTACCAGTTGTACATAATACATAGCTGAAAATAAATATAGCCATTTCAAATCAATTCTTGCCAGTTTCAGACTTAAAATAATGTTCGGATTTAAGCCCCGCCCATTTTCGGACAAACACGCCCAGTTCCCAAACTATGGTCCGCGGGCCGGACACGCCTCCACATTTGGCCCGGCCCCCTGAACAATACCAGAGACGTGTTATGACTTTTTATTCAGTCTGGCCATGGCATGCAATGATAGAAAGTAATTAATCCAGGCCATCAGGCTACAAGGTTACAGTAAACACTCATTTAAATGAATAGCCCAGGTGATAGCCTTTACACAGCAAAGCAGAACTCTACACATTCCTTACTGTCACATTTAACTCGTCCTCAATCCCTACCAACCTGCTCGTCTCCTCCTCTGCAGTGAGCTGTTGGATTTCACAGTTATAATGTTTCTGTATTTTTCAGACTCCTCCTGAATTGTTTGCTGCTCTGTTTGTGTGAAAATGTCGCTCTTTCCTTATTATTCACAATCATGATTCCTGTGATCCACACCTTTTCAAGTAGAACAGACACGCCCAGTTATCCTGATCCCTCATGTCTGGTTCCAATTAAGGAGACAAAAATTGAGAAATAGAAAATGTTTCTTAGTCGGCATTAAGAGGAACATCCACAAAATGTCATATTGCACTGAGGGGGAAAAACAAACCGCTTTCCACAATGCCGAAGAGCTGTTGTGTGCCTTTATGTACCACAAATAATATTAAAGAACCATGATCCCAAGTTTTATATTTTACCAAACTGAAGCACAGAGCCGAGGGGAAGAACAGTGGCTTCAAGTGATCTGATGGAAGGATGAGTTTGATCGCCTTTGAGATCTAAAATCAAAACATGTACGTCTTTAGTCAGTACTTCATTACAGGTACGACAATGGTCCCCAAACTATGGTCCGCGGGCCAGACACGCCTCCACATTTGGCCCGGCCCCCTGAACAATACCAGAGACGTGTTATGATTTTTTAATCAGTCTGGCCATGGCACGTGATTGAGACTAATACAAGCATGGAACTTGACATTCTGTTTTATAAATAGTGTTAATATTTATTTCCTGACTTTTTCTGTTACAAACTGACCCATGCCCCCCAACAGAGAGGCGAAAAGTTATGTGGCCCTCACAGGAAAAAGTTTGGGGACCCCTAAGGTACGATAACAGTATCTACAGCCTAGTCAGTGTTAGATTGTTTTGTATTTCACATGAACATTCAGTTGCTCATTTTAAGAGCATCACACCTGAACAGGTAGGTATCAGAGGCAGGTATTTTGTGATGAAGCACAACTCCAACAAAACCACTTGTAAACAGTTCTGTGCCTCCAGGGAGCGATGGTTCTTTAGGCTGCTGTGTGTGTAAACCCCTGTGTGATAAACAGGGTCATCAATAAGCTGTATGTAGGCAGCTCATGGGGGCTACTCAGCAATAACAACCACTGTGTGGAGCACAAACTCACTAAAACATGCTGTGACACTGAAATGATGTGAGGTTTAATTCATCAGTAAAGGTGATTTTGTCTCTTACCAGGTGATTCAGCCAGGTAACAGAAGGTGTGAGGGAATGACACATCAGGCCATTCAGTAGGATCATTCCTCCACTCTTTAATAACATACAGACAAGAATATAAACCTACTTGTAGTGATTTTTTTTAACTCTTGCCTTTTGAACTGGCTCCAATGAATCAGTGTATGACATTTTATTAATTGGTAAAAAAAATCTGATTTTCAAATCGACGTGTTTACAATGAAGAGGACGAGGGGTAAAGGACTGTTTTCCCCCTCAGAATTCCCCGCCCTTAACTATGACTGTGACGTGAAGCCGACTGTATCTATGCTGCAAAGCACGTCATCAGTCTGATCACTCCTTGGCGTCTGGATGGTTTTCTTCCTGTGAACAGGTCTCCATGGTGTGTGGCAACATGATCCAACTGCATTTCTGTCTGAAACATGGCCAAAACCGACATATAAAAAAGACCACTGTCAAAAACCAGCTTAGCATCCTGCTAGCTGCCATCTTGTTTTATGGTCTGTCTCTATGACTACAAACATCAGCTGATTTCTCACCGCAGATGAAAGATGTTAACAGTTTGAAGGTGTCTCTGGTCAGAAACTCAGCAGCCAATCAGAATCACTCGGACCCCCATGGGTTAATAACGGCTGAAGCAGCAGGTTTGTTTCATGGACTCAGAGTTATATAAGTGTGGGACAAGTGCTGCAAATAAACACAGGGTATAATAAATAAACAAACATGTTTGTAAGTAAACAGACTTCTGGAACATTCTTAGTTATTTCCTGTTTTCATCCACATCCTCAAAGGGCCATCTCCCTCCCCCTGTTAACAGCCCCATGGATACTCCATTTGAACCATAGCTGACAGGTTAAGAGTCTGTGTTGATGACACTCCTGTGGTTGGAGTGATGAACGGAGAGTCATGATTTAACTAATCACCGCTCAGAGCTCCTCAGTGCTCTGGTAACGCTCTTCTTTATGCCGTCTCTCTGCTGAAGTCTGTTAAAGTTTGTATGAAGGTGAAGTTTGTGTCGAACTTTTGGTTCAGAGGTGAAGCTCTGGGCCCCGTTCCTCCGTTCCTTCCTTACCTGGCTAATTCGGTTAGCTGGATAATTTCAGGATTAACCTGATATCAGTCAGGCTGGTTCTGTTCCTTGAAGCAGGTTAAGCTAAATCACTATAGCAACAGATCAAAAAACTTAAACCTGCTACAGGGCAGCTTAATCTCAGTTAATCAGACCTAAAGACACATACCCAAGCTCCCTTCCTAGAAACCCAGTCCATTTAGGAGCAATAGTCATCAATGTTGCATTTCAAAGAGGAAGAGTGATCTGAAATCACCAAGATTTTTTAATTTCTGAATTTCTTTTTCTTTTCTTTTTTTTTTACCGTTTCAGTCACCAAGGCATTAATTTTCAACAGCAGATCAGGCCATACCGATACTATCTATCACAGCTGTGCACAAACTGTCACTCAAACTTTATGTGTAGGATTACAGTGTATTTATTTAGTGTTGTGTATGCATTCCCCCAATGCATCCTTTGGGCACATTCAGTGTGTTGTGAACATCAGCAAAGCTGCTGTTTGTAGAAGGTTAAGTGTAAATTGTGCTGAAGACTTTTATAAACGTCCTCATTTCATTCCCTGGCCATGTCAGGCTGTTAATGAATACCATAACCAAGTTGAACTAATTATGAGCATTAAAAGAAAACAAACCTGCTCCTATAGTTTTATAAAACTATCAGTGCAGCAGCTTTGCTGATGTTCTCTACATCCTCACCTTATAAAAAATGTGCTGATCGCAACAAACTGCAAAGTTTGAGTGACAGTAAGTACACAGCTGCGTCGGGTCGTATTGGCGATGAATGACCCGATCAGCTGTTGCAGCTGACTGAAACAATAACGCTCATACAAAAAATAATCAGAATGAAAGGATCTTGGTGATCTGGGATCAGTGTTTCCCTACAAAATGAAGCAAAGAGTGTTAATAAATCGACTGGATCTCTCAGCAAGGAGCTGCCTTTTTGTGTGTGTGTTGGGGGGGTTCTTTAGATCTGACTTCCTGAAATAAATATGCATTGGAGCAAATTAGTTTATTCATGATAGAAAGTAATTAATCTAGGCCACCAGACTACAAGGTTACAGTAAACACTCATTTAAATGAATAGCCCAAGCGATAGCATTGTGGAAAGCGGTTTGTTTTCCCCCTCAGTGCAATATGACATTTTGTGGACGTTCCTCTTAATGCCGACTGTATCTATGCGGTAAGAAACATTTTCTATTTCTCAAACAGGTTTATTTATTTTTCTTTGTTCACAGGATGTGTCTGTTGATGCCTGAATTTTTTTTACATTTGAAGTAATAATTTGTGGTTTTCCTTTCAAACTGGTGCTAAATTTAATAGAAATTGTTAACTTGTTTATAACACAAAATGTGCTACAACATATGCAACACATCATATAACAAGTAACAAAAATGAAGCATTTAGATGTCATTACATATGTAACACAGAACTTACCTTATTTTCAACAATTTCTCCAGATCTGCAGCTTTCAGATGTTTTTTTTTTTTTTGCTATCCAAAACACATGCTTCCATAAACCAGATGTAGGTCCCACTTCGACCAGTCTTATGAGAAACCAGTGCTTGCAAAAGGTTCCTAGGTACATACTGAATGTGCTCAAACCTGCATTGGGGATATGCATACACTACCTCATCTGCAGTCTGGGTCAAAGTGGTATGGTGTAAGTTTGTGACCACCAGTGTTAAGGTGTGAAGCCTTTGTTGCCTGTTAAGTGCGAGCTGCACCACATCGTCTTTTTAAATAGAATTGAGACCACAGAGCAATATAACAGCATAAGAGTTCCAACTGTTAAAAATCGAGGGTAGAAAGATGACTTAATATGACATGAAGTGAAAACATTTACACCTTATTTCAGTGATTTTCAACCTTGGGGTTGTGACCCCACAAAGAGTCACCTGGGATTCAAATTGGGTCACTAGAAATATCTAGTAATTAATAAAAAAAAATACTGATAAAATTTTTAACTAATTTTTACTCTTTATAAAATTAAAACAACACCCACAATCTTAACTGTAACATATACTTTCACTTGACCATAAATCTATTTCAGATAAAATGCAGCATATAAAAATATCTGAGCTGGCACATCTTGATTGACGGCTGTGATCACATGACTCCATGGCTACCGCTACTTGAGTTCCCTCACTTCAACCTGTATAAACAAACTTGCAGTCAGTCGGAAAAAACAGAAAACCAAAGGAGAGAATTCGTCACCAGACTGGCTTAGACACTAAATCTTTCTGACTATCATCGAATTGGCAAAAAATGATGTGTGGGGAGGAAAAAGATTAAAAACTAGAGACTCTAACAAACGTGAAAAAACAAACAAAAAATAAAAACTACAAAACAAATTGATAAATGAACAGTTTTGAATGTTTTGACAACCAGCATTTAATGGTAGCATACAGTAACACAGCACTCTCACAGTAACCAGAAGTTTACATCCTGAGATTTAACTGGAAATACATCATGGTCACTTGTGCATATAGCCTGTTACAGATAGTACTGCCTGTAACATGTTCTGAGAGGTGAATGAAGCATTGAGCTAACTCAGAAGGCTTTTCATGGAAAAAAAAAAAAAAATCAAGTCCAGGCTACCATCATGGGTTTTGAGCCAAAGACAGGATTCCAAGTGTGTGAGGTGCTTTGGATGGCTCTCATTTTTGCCCCTACAAAGTGGGGACCTTTTCCATCCTATTAGCAGGAACATCCAAAAGGTTGACACACCTGTCCTGATTGTGTCTGATTCTGCCAGCAGCTCAACGAGAAACACAATGAAGCCATTTCCAGAGGGCGCTGTAAGCGGCCTTTAGCGCCTGCTGGAGCCCTGCATCCATCCACACTGAGCATGCCTGTGGTCCCCTGAGGGCTGAAGCATCATGAAAAGAAGACTCACATACATAAAAACTCAAATTTGTAAAATGCAGAAAGTTACAGACCAAAGAAATGGCACACAAGAGCAACCAGAAGCAGGACCACAGCTGCACCAGGAGGCAGCCCACACTGCAGCAGATCACATCCGTGAGGCCTTTAGAATCATACCTGCAGGAATCACTGCTCAAATACCATACTGACCCGAATATAAGACAGGCTTTTCTTTATTGAAAATAATATGAAAAAGTGGGGTTGTCTCATAAATGAGGTCTAACCATTGACGCATGCTAGAGTCGCTTCATGACCACAACAGCAGAGGGCGCCAGCTTTTTGTAAATCCAGTGACCTCACTGTGGCTGCAGTGACCAGCCAATCACAGCAGAGATGCAGCAACAGGAAATCAAACATGGAGAGGCGTGTTGATCAACAAGAGCAAAGTATATCAAAAGTTGAAGAGTCCAAAATATGTTTTCTCCCTTTTTTTCAGTCAAACTGCTTTACCAATTGATCTATGGCTAAGTCCTACCCTCAAACGCTATGAGCCAATCACAGTGCGTATAGCTATTCCCATACACTCAGACATTCTCTGTCCAGACGTCAAACGAAATGCAGAAAGTTGGTTTTATGAGGTTTATATGAGAAATCAAGTTTAAAAATAGTCAGATGATGGTCATGGGGTACATGAAGCTCTGACACAAGGTATCCTGAGAGGATGCGTGACAGAGTGTATTTTTAACCCTTTCCTTAAGACAGCTCTCACCCCAGAAAAGTGTCTTCATTGGATAAGCTGTGCAGTGGACCGCAACATCAACTCAACATGAATGAAATGAACAAGGATGTTTACGTCTGTTCTGAGGTAAGTCAACATGGTATGTGAGGCAACATGTTGTCACTTTGCTGTAAAGAAAAATATAAAGTTATCTTTAACATCTCTAATGTTAGCTAATGTTAGCCTAGCATTAGCTCCTAGCTGCGTTGCTCATCATGTCTCTTTGTTTGTTGTGAGCAGGGTTATTATATTAAACAAAAACTAACAAGAAATTCACAGAGAAAATGTCTTTAGTTTTCGTCTTTGTCAGTCTCTCATATATGAACTCACTATTTTAAACAGACCTGCCAACACTCCCCAATATGTTTTTTTTTAAAGTCAAATCAAGTCCTGTGCTTGTGCCTTATATTGAAACCTAAAAAAACCATCCACCCATCATCATCCTGTAGTTGGTATGATCCAAAGACACTACATAAGCTCCTCTGACTGTAGATCACACAGACACACACAGACAGGTAACTGTGTGACTCTCATCACTGAACACTTTATTAGAGCATCAGGGTTTTTTTTAAAAAAACATGTAAGTATGGTGTGTCATGGGTCATACTTCAGGACTGGTTAAAAAGTTTATTCTTCCCATTATTTAGCCCTGATCTCACTGGTGAACGAAAGCTCTGACATATTTCAACATAGTATCCTCTTTAATTTAACTATTTGATTTGAGTTTAGAGCTGTGTGAATCAGTGAGGAGGCTGACTGTTACTGTCACTATACCACAGGTCAGAGTTCTTCAGATGATGTTTTCTCGCTGATCATTTTAGGTGGAGATGCAGAGGAAAATGTCTTCTTTGAATAAAGAGCAGAAAACAGGCTGATAATGCGAAAGGGAGGTTTGTTAACGTATAGTCAGATAATATGTGTAATGTATATAATATAAATGATATATGCAGCTTCAGGAATGAATCTGATTTAAGTGAGGAGACAAAGTACCCACTAGTAAAAATGGAGCGACGCCTGCGAGCTAGTTCAGGCAGACAACTCGAGCTGCGCTGCTACTCACATCACATGTCCCACTCGTCATAACTTTCTTCCAATCATGTTCTCTGCCTCTCAATTCAGCGGTCTATTTAAACTGGGGAAAATCTCCCATCTCTCCCTCTGCCTGTCAATGCAGCTGTTGCCCTGCATTGTGTTGCTTCATATTCTTTCGCCCCCACCCCCACCCCAGCATCCACCTGCAGGCTCACAGGGGGTTATGTTCTGTATGTTTTACTCATCACTCCTTAATGTTACCTTGTAAACCGTTCTCCGAGGAGTGATGAGATCAGAGCCCGGCGCCAAACAAGAAAATATATTTGATGTTGCAATAAACCATTTAAAACGTGAGTTGACTGACTGAACTAACGCTAGCTTCAGTAGCTTAGCTTCATTAGCTTATCTGTAATAGCCCAGATAACAAAGGTTGTCAAATGTTCTGCTGAATGATTCAATGTAAATACTGTAGCTCCAAACTAACAGAGACACTCTAAGCTAAAAACCTGAACTTCAGTGGTGATGCTGATGGTAACCAGATGTGGTTTCTCAGGTTTGCTCTGGGACCTGTAAGTTTTGTCTTGTAACTGAAGCTTTTTATGGACCTTCAACAGTTAATTGATTCATATTTCCCTCCAATGTGGAGTTTAGACCCTTTTGGTGCCTTTTAGATGATATGTGATCTTTCTGTCTCCAAAATTCATCAATGAAGTCCTCCTACTGTAAAACCTGACACTGAATGTTCATTGGTTGAGTGAGTGCAGGGGGCGGGGCTTATCCACAGGTAAGTTGATTTCACTGTTAACGTTAATAGATTACTTGTATTAAAATGTTTGAACTGCTAAATGAGTGGTTCATTTAGGTATTCTATTTGAAATAAAGATTTTAGTGATTGTATTTATAGACAAATATGAGCAGTTTTTCTCAAAATTTCAATAATTTTTTATTTATTTGTTTTTAAAGTAAATTTTGGTTATCAGAGCTAAAGAGCTTTCTAGAGACTGACCTTTAAAAGAGGGCAGTCATCTTATTATCGGGTCATCCCAACATAAAATCCAACAAAATAAAACAAAACCCAAAGTGCTTCAGTCTCATCTCCCAACTTTTTAAAAAAAGACTGTGCAGATCTAACTGTTTGTTTCTTTCTCTGTTGTTATGCATTTAACTTGGTTTTATCCTCATTATTATTTTCTTTTTTTCTTTTTCTAGTTGTTTGTGAAGCACTATGTAACCAGTTTGATTCTGTGTGAGATAGAAACCAGTGACCATATGGTTTGCCTGGACTCTGCACCTCTGAGGCTGACTCCAGGACTACAGGAGCATGTTTCTTTGAACAGCATGTCAGCAGCTGACTGAAAGTCAGAGACAGTCCTCAGTTCTGTCTGTGTCATAGAGAAGAGTCAGAAAGAACACGCAGTTCTCCGTGGAGAGATGAGTTCCTGGTGAACTGAACACACAGCGTGAGGAACATGTGTACAGTGTGGCACGCTGCCAGCTCCTCAATAAAACACATGTGACCCAATGCCTTTTGAAGCCAGATACTGAAGACACTCGTCTGCTGCTTCTAAAGGAATGACATTCTTCAGAGGGGTTGATGTCTCCACTGAGTCACGATATCATCTCTGAAGAATGGACACGGGCTGCTCCAGAAACTCTTATTCTCAGCAGGGATTGAAACTCCTGTTCAAATTGCTGTCCCTGAGCTGGAAGGCTTTCTTTGCCTTTGACACAAAACCCTGAAGGAAGCAGGAGACCACAGAGGCCCAGAGTCTGCAGGGGTTTAGACAGTCAAATAAACAGACCTGCAGCACAAATACAGGGCTTCGACTCATGTGCCAGACCCAAAGCCAATCTATTCTTATTTGAAACCAGAGTAACCTGACATCAGCTTTACCGTCTCCCTTTAGATGGAAATCTCTGAGGCTCTAATTCAGAGAATCAGTGGGAGTGTCGACTGAAATGAAGTACATGGGTTTGATTTCTAGGGGTGTCCCACTACAACCTTTTCACTTCCCATTGGATACTGATATTGCAGCCCTGAGTGTTGGTCGATATCTGATATCTATCTCTAGTGTTTTGCCAGCTCACACAAGAAGTGAGCCTGCTTAAAGTTCAGTCACAACAATTAAAATGAACAAGTTCACGTTCATTTTTTTTTTTTTTTTATAAAAGGTCTCTTTTTTATTGGCGCCTAAAACTCTAATAAAAATGTTCAAAGACACTGTATGTCTCACACATACTGCTAACCATATCGTGTAAACTGTCAGCAGGATTAACCCCAATTCACACATACTCTGTACATGCCACTGTCCGTCAACGCTGCGGTTGGCGTGTGCCAATTCACACTGGATCTGACACTGTATGAGCGCAGCACATATGAGATCACAAGATCACAGGAGAGCCACATGTTGATGTTGCCACCTGAAGATCCAAGAACTTCATCAGTTTCAGTCCCTCTCCTTCTGTTGGTGTCCTTATAGAAAGGATGTGTTGTGAAGTTTTCTACCTCCATGTTAAACTTTTCCTCATCCATTGCGTTGGATTTCCTCTGGGTCTGACCTGCTGATGACTCCTGGCCCTGTGCCAGTGACATAGTTTTGATATACCAGGATAAATTTGAGATCAGCAGCCAGAACATGGTGTTTTGTTCTGAAATGACCGGAAACTCTGATCCTTTTCACTCTGATCTGTTTTCCAGTTTGGTACGATCTGCTCGATCTGGTTGACGTGTCTCTGCAGCGTACTCCACTAAAAATAGACTCGCAGCCATTGGTGGCACGCGTCAGAGATGATCTGATAGTGACGAACAGCCTTCTTAATATCTCAGCCAATAGTTTGTTAGAGAACCTGGAGCTTTCTGATGAAGGCAGCTCAAACATGTAGCACCGTAGGCTACCACACTACGATGGAGGATTAGAGCCAAGTTCAAACCTAAAGTAGAACTTCACAAGATGCTCCGTGTTGCTCAATTTTTTACAGGCAGCTGCTGCTCTTCAGACAGACGAGATACAGACTAAAATAACCAGATTATTCTACTAAATTCCTTCTTTCTTTTTTTTTCAAACAGCTCTAATCCTTAATCATATGGACAGTCTGGGAAGTACCTTCCCAAGCTGCGAGAGGCGAGCGATGAGCTGGGAGACGGAGAGAAAGAGCGTCAGGCACTGCAGGATCAGCCAGCAGATGAGTTCTCTTTCTGGTTTAGCTCCAAGCATGAGGAGGCTCATGACGGAAAAACCATCATGTGTGAAAATGAAGACGCAGGAAGTGGTTCACCAAGCTGCCTTTGGAGGTGTCCCCGCTGTCTCTTCCCCAAGATCTCTTCCACCATATTTGATTTTAACTGTGTTTGTGTTGGTTCAGGATGATGCGACAAACAACAACAAGCCTAAAATAACATCAGGTCCTATGCAGACTTTGTAAAATGTGAAGTCACTTAACTGATTGGTTGTCATCTTTTTATTACTTTGGGCAACAACATCTGGAGGAGTGTGCACTGTTTTAGAGGACTGCATTGATTACATATTAAAGCAATGACAAATAGGCCAAAGGATAGATTGTAAAATGACTGAAACAATATTAGATTTGTATGGTTTTACAGAACTGAACTGCAAATGTATGTAATCAAACAAAACTTAAAGAACTCAAACCAAAATTTCATTGAGACTTGAAATGCATGGAGCACATGGTTGTGCTGTCATGGCAGCTGACCAGCAGGACAGAAAATATTCTTTCTATTAACGATGGATCTGCAAAGCTTCTGCAGAAGCCCAGTTGCCCCCTGGCCTCAGGATTTCCTGCAGATACTCGCTGGCCTGTTCCGCTGCAGCACTGTGCAGGTCGTGGCATAACATGTCTGCTGCTTTGACAATGCTGTCTGCCTGGTTGGGATCCACTTCCATGGAACGCCTTGTCTGCCTCAATGATGTGATTCACATTCCCCAATCCAGGTGCAGACGGGAGTTCCACTGGGGGCTGGACAATCAATGTGCCATGCTGTAGGGCCTGCAAAGATTCCTCCATCACTATGTCCCCCATAGCTCCTCATACTGGTGGATATGAGGTGATAATCTGTATGTTCTAAGGCGAGGAGGATGGTAGGAAAGGTGCCTTTATAATTTAAAAAAAGAGAGAGAGAGCCTGTGTCTGCAGGAGCCTCAGTTCAGACGTGTTTAGCATCAAGAGCCCAAAAACATTTAGGGAAGCTCCATCTCTCTCTGAACCTTCCTGCTGTGTCTGCCCAGATCTCCTCTGTAGAAACTGGCAGGTACATATCATTAAGTCTCCCTCAGAATGGTCCCCACAGTGCTGATGCCAAACCTGGAACTGCTGGTGATGCTGGTAAATGAGCCCCTTGGTGCTGAGATATCTATCCAACAAAGATAGTTAACAAACGAACTTGTGTGAATTTATTTGTTTAAGACAAAATTATCCAACATTGTTTTCACAATAAGTAGAAAAATAAACGCATCAGATTCAGTGTTCAAGGTGTTTTTACGTGACTTTTTTTCAGATTAGTGATCCAAAAAATGCATCTCAACAACAGATTCAGTGTGTAAACATGAATAAACTCATTAACTCCAGTCAGTTACACATCAAGTTACTATAAAGTTGACATAAAGTTTGCAGGTTGACAGAGGAGGATGGCGTGTGTTCACCATGTGATCCCCACTTCACTCATTTCATTTGTCTGTGCCTTAGAGTTCACACCGTGACAGCCACTCAGCATGCAGATCCTCTGGTGATGTTTGACTGAATGGAGCGGCACAGGCTGATTCATCCGATAAATCTGGGACTGACTGACTCTACATGTTCGTCTGCTGAGGGTGAGTGTCATGTGACTTTCCTTTCAGCTGTCCTGTATGTAATATGCAGACTTGGGGAGTCCAGATTTTTACCTACAGTATCCAGAAGGGTGAGACAGGCATCCCCAGAGCATCTCCTTGCCTCCATCTAGTCCTCTATCCTGGTGGCATGGGCACAGGTATTTTGGTGGAAGCTGCTGGAAACACTGCATGAAGCCACCTCCCAGATGAACAGAGCGTTCTCTCAGGACCCTGCCCTTGAGTCGGTCTGGTCCAGGTGTCTTGTGGTGATTGATCTGGCCCTGGATGGATATCACCGTGCCCCTGTCCACTGTGACTGATGGACAGATAGGGCAGGGGGACCTGTCTTTTTGTAGGGGTGGCCTATTGAATCTGCCATGTTAGATCTTCAGCTGTTCTCCAAAGGTGGAGGGATCAGCACGGGATCTGTTTTGGTCTCTGGACCCTGGTTCTGAGACCTTGCCAGATGTAATTTTTCCTCTGTTTTCATCCTGGAGTTTGCCAATGCTTGATTTGTCTTCTGAACTCCTTAAGTCTGTGTGGGTCTCTCTGTTTGAACACTGCTCAGAGATACATGCAGCCAGTATGGAAACAAAGCACGTCTGGTGGGTGTTGAGACATCCTGCTCCAGTCCAAAACACTTTAAACACAGGAGCAAAAAAACGTGGCATGGGATGACCAGAGGACCTTTCCAGGCAATGGTGTCATCCTGGGAGGCGGGGGTGTAGCAAGCACAGGATACAGCGTCAGCCTGGGAGCTGAGCTGGGAGCTGAGCGGGAAGCCGAGCGGGAAGCCGAGTGGGAAGCCGAGCGGGAAGCCGAGCGGGGAGCTAGCACTTGGACTAGTGTCGCTTGGGTGGCTGGCACTTAGCAGGGCCTCCAAATGAAGAACAGGTCTTGGCAGGACCTCCAAGCGAGGAAGAGGATGATGGCCACATGTCTGGCAGAGGCCTACTTAAGTCCCAGTAAATATAGCCTACCTGCTTCTGTCCCAAAGAGACTCACCACACTGGCTTCCCATAGACACTAATCTCCTCATTGGATGATGACTAATTTCAGCCAAATAATCTGCTGGGTCCATTTCTAATCAGTTTGTCCTGACAAGTTCTGAAGAACACACAAAACAAGAGGACCCAAGTGCAGACCAACTCAAAAATGTTTTCATTAAAACAAAACCAAAAGTCCAAAACCTGACATTTCATGAGACACAATGAGAAGACGAGGCGAACTAACCAAGACCTGAAGAAAGACAGACTAAACAGACACAGGGTGAATCAATACAGGTGAGAGACAAGACACAGGTGAAACTGACGAGGGGTTGATCAAGACAGGAGGGAGACATGAGGACCAGACACGGGGAGCAAGAACTAAAAAATAAAACAGGAAACACAGAAGACCTGGTGAAAGGTGGGAACACTTCAGAGAACATACAAGATAACTTATCAAACTGATCAATCCTAGTTAATCCTAGTTAATACTTCTTCCTTTGCTGCTGCACTAACTCTAACCCTGTCACAAACAACAGCACAGAGTGGGATCCAACTGGACCAGGAACACGATATGGAACCTGCAAGGAATGTAGGCCTTTCTGGTCATTTGAAACTTTTTACACCACTCATAACTCCAGAATCTGACACTCTGCAAGTCATGTGACAGTGAAGCATGCTGTGAAGATTTATCCTTAACCCACCTGCAGCTCAGGATGCTGAGGCTCAGAGCAGCACCCTGCTGTGAAAGACAAACCATGGAGGACAATTAGACAGAGGAATGTCACTGAGTGAAAGAGAAAGGTTTGTAGAGCACTGTGTGTGTGTGTGTGTGTGTGTGTGTGGGGGGGGGGGGGGGGGGGGGGGGGGGGTTGGTCTCTTTTAAGGCTTTTAAAGAGGGACTCTGGAAAACTAAAAACTCATTTCAGTAATAAAATCAGCACAGAGCAAACAAACTTAACAACCTGTTTCTACAGGTTTGCTTTAAAATGAGCTGTGAAGATGATGTCCTAACACCGAGCAGCTCGAACTGAAGCCTCCAAAGTGGACCCAGAAAATCAAGAACTGTTCTGACTCTTCATTTTTTTAGTTCCTGTCATGTTAAATTCTCAGTCAACATCCTCACTGCACTATCAATCATCCATCTACCTGTGCTCAGGCTGTGAATGTGTGCAGAGACCACAGCATTCAGGGCAGGTGGGGGTATGCCTGCAGAGTGGAGTAGACTCAGAAACACAGTGAGCTGCTGAAATCCTCACTCTGATACCTGGAGAGAGTAACAGCATTGGCTGATGGAAACTCACTGCTTTACCTTTGCTTTGGGTCATCTCTGATTAACTGTCTGCAGCTCACTCACTGCTGAGCACTGCAGCACTCTGTGCTAATGCTAACTGTGCTAACGCCGCTTGGTATTGCTTCCGTGCATCTTCAATGTGATGACAGCTCCTCTTGTTCTCAAGTTTTTTTTTATCAGAATGAATGTGAGAGAAATCTGTTTGTCTGAGCTGCTCTCTTTAAAGGGTTTATAGTGAAAGGGTTGACGTTTGATTAATGTCATCCACCTCTCAGGGTTCTGCTCAGGGTTCAGCTCAGGGTTTAGCTCAGGGTTCTGCTCAGGGTTCTGCAGGTTTTAAATGCTGTGTCTTGTCTATGCAGTTTCTCTAGAGCTGATACCTGATACCCGTACCTGATAAAGAGAAGCTTAGAGGATGAGGAGCAGTAGAAGCTCTTCCAGGTCTAAGATCAGGGTTTAAACTCTGCTGATGTCCAGGCCGCAGCTTTCAGACAGGAAACAGTTTGACCTCTGCAGACGTGTTGAGATGCTGCATGTTGTTGGAATGTGTGTCTAACCGTGTTAATGAGAAACCATGTAGATTTATAGAAGGTCTGACTGCAGCTACGATGGGCCTCACAAAGAGCTGCTCAAACTTTACCTCTGCCTGCTCCTGTAGTTAACATTCCTGTTGTCAAAGAAACACGTCCAGAGGAAATGCTAAACAAGTAGGCATAATACTCTGTTGCCATGGTGACCAGCTGTGTGGAGGAAGCTGCACAACGAGTGAGTGACACCAGGTTGAAATGAGAGGGTTAATTTTCTCTGAGTGCTGTGAAGAGTCTGAATCAGAGCGCTTCATGATGAGAGTGTCAGGAGTCTAACAGGTTTGTAAAGCACTGTAAATATGTGCTGAAAGCAGGGTCTGCTCTGTGATCCATGTTGCATGAAGATGTCATGTTTGACTTTTGCTGACTTCAATTTTATTTGCCTGAAAATGTCCTGAAAATTGTTACAGGTGTGAGTGCAAACAGCTGATTGTTCCCTGAGAGTAATTCCCTACCTGAAGTCAGGGCGTGCTGATGTGAGACATCGATATCATCAATGTCATGAAACTGGTCTGACTAAGGGTGCAGGGTGCTGTGCAGAAAGAAACATCCATGTTGGTTTCTTATACATGTTTGCATGTGTAAATAAACATATTTGGACTATATTGAATCCTCTCGATTAAAACATGACACCATTACATTCCTAAGTATGAGTGTATTACTCTTCCTGCACTCTGACAGCAGATCTGTGGTTTAGGGTGTAACTGTGGTTCTCTGAACCATGGGACTCTCTATGGGTCCCTAACGCTCCTCTCCAAACCCTGTGACTCCCCCTGAGGAGGTGAAGGAGCCGTCTCAAACTGCCTGAGCCCTGACTCAGAATGAGGACATCATTTGTTTAGAACTCACTCACGAATGTTGGGTATCAGAAATGAAGTAAATGAAGAGTGGTAAATCTTTCTGTCTGTCAGGAAGTCCACAGTGAGGGAGTCTTCCAGGAATCTACAGGAGCCCGCAGGAGCCAAATGTCAGTCAGACATGTTATAAGTGTAGCTGTGTAGCTGTGACTGCTGCAGCTCCATGGGAACAGTTAACAGACCTCTGTGCTGACTCTCTGACAGACACATTAACAACAACTTCATTTCCTTCATCTCTGACACCCAACAATTAGTGTCCAAGTTTGACACTTCCTGCACAATGGAGGACAAGGGACCACAACAACAAAAAAATAAAAAATAAAGTTACAAAGTTACAAGAAGAGAATCAAAATGTTACGAGATCAAAGTCACAACAACACAATATCAAAGACATTATGTCACAGGATCAGAATCTGTATGTCAGAAGATTAAAGTCTTTATGTTAAAAGACTGAAGTCTTCGTAAAGTCATAATGTTGGGAGACACTGTTTACAACTAGGTCCTCTGGTAGTCTGACCCTTATTATTAAAAGGTAGTCAAAATAAATCAACCAAGAGAGAGTACTTTATGACAGAAGCCCTCTGAAACTTTTAGATTTCAGATCAGAACAAGAATATTTTTTTTTATAAAAGAAAAAAAAACTCAACAAAAAAAGCACAAAAAACAGCAGAAGCTAGAAGTCTGGTCTTCCAACAGCCTAAACCTATAACAGTCTGAGTCTATGGCAGTCTACGGCAGTCTAAACCTATAGCAGACTAACTAAGAGCTGGTTCAGACCCGATCCAGCTCTAACTATAAGCTTTATCAAAAGGGAAAGTTTGAAGTCTACTCCTAAAAGTAGAGAGCGTGTCTGCTCAACTGGTAAATGATTCCAGAGAAGAGGAGCCTGATAACTAAAGGCTCCACCTCCCAGACTACTTTTAGAGACCCTAGGTACGACGAGCAGGCCTGCATGCTGGGAACGCAGCGATCTAGATGGATGATATGACATGACATGCGCTTTATGATAGGATGGCCCGATGCCATTAAGAGCTTTGAAAGTCAGAAGAAGAATTTTAAATTATATTCTAGACTTTGTGGGTAGCCAGTGCAGAGACGCTAACACTGGGGAGATATGCTCCCTCCTCCTGGTCCCAGTCAGACCATGGACTGTATAAAACATGGACATAGTCTGCACAACGTCACACGTCTGTTCCTGAAACAGTCAAATGAAGCCAATCATTGGACAGAGCCATCTTGGATATGACTCGGACTTAAAGCTTCCTTTCTAACAGCTATAGTGCACCTGTCAGTCACATGAGCTGAGCTGAGCTTCTGATTGGACAAACTCCTGATCATATTATCTTCTAAGCTGCTGAGTTTGAAAGAAATTCAAATTGAACTTCAAATTGAATTCAATTGACCGCCATGTGATGGGATAATCTTCAGTCTGTGACACAACAAAACCTGGCGACAGCAATGAGTCCTCCAGATTCAACGACAACACGTCTTTCAAACTGAAAGCCTCTTCCCCCTTCAGAGGCCGTGGTGTCATTTCTTTCAGGCTGCAGTGTGCAGGGCGTTCTACACTGCTCTGTGCTTAGACTGACTCTGTTCACTCTCTACCTGCTCCTCCCTTTAAGGCTTCACACGTGTGTCTGTATCCTGTCAGAGGGAAATTGAGGATTGCATTTTGATACTTACATTTGAAAGACTAAAACTGAGTGGGAATAAACACAAAAATCTGCATCCTGCACAGGATTCATGAGTTATCAGTGATTTGATGCCCTAAGAAGGACTTTTTGTTGTTATAATGTGATAAGAAGCAGGATATACTCAGCCTCTGTACCACTGACTGAACCCTCTGCTCTCAGCGGTGTTTGTCAGTCACACTTTATTTACTGGCTGCTTTCGTCATGTAATCACTGATAAGAGCTCGCAGCTCTGCTTGTTTTCCCTTTCCTCACTCCTCCCTCCAGACGTTAAGTGCAGGGAAATGAGCGCTCAGGCCTGCAGTGTTGATGTTTAGATCTGGAGAACATCATGGGCATTTTATCCCTGATGCACCCTGAGATTAACACAGAAAACATTTCACTTCATCTGACTGGGATTTACTCGATGCACTCAAACAATGCTGCTCACACAGCCTGAGGTCGACGGCCACCTGAGGCTAAAATCACACCAGCTCAACCAAATCAGACAAATTATTATGCAACCAGGTTAAACCAGTGCTGCTGATGGGCTGATCCATGTGAAGGAGCTCAGTGCTGTAAAGAGCAGTGAGGTGGTCACCTTTATGATGTTGCCAAGTAACTAAATCTGCAGGAACTCAGAGGTTCAGTCAAGTGGAAGTGGAAGTTTTCTGAAGACAAGCTGGAGAAGGAAGGAGTTTGCAGTTGTTCAAAGCAATCTTTCATCTAGAGAGATTTTGGCTCACCTGCTGCTGTGAAAGTGGAAATGTGTTCAGATCATGAAACCATCTGTCTGATGAGGAGATGCATGAATCTCTCCACCAGCCTCTGCACGGCAGAGCAGTTGCACAATGATCTGTGCTTTTTTTTTTACTGAGTTATTTCAGATTCCTGCTGCCCAGGAACAGGCTGAACGTGAGCAGAGTTCATCTTTGGAGAGGAGCGTGGCCAAACAGTGCTCAGCAGGGCTCCGATGGTACAGCTCCATTACACTGATAAGGTTTCTCATTCAAGAAGTCTCCTGTACGCCAGATACAAAGTGGAAAGTATGTCTGGTATGTTGTTTTATTCCTGGTGCTTCAGAAAACAGTTTGTAGGGTATCACTTGAAAGCTCAGCACAGACTTTCTCCAGCATGCTCTCCCCCTGGAGTCAGATAACCCTGAGGACTGCTGTTAGGTTTGCTTTAGGCCCACAAAAACTATGAGGTTGTGTTTATCAAACACATCATGGTGAGGGTTAACATAATAACTCACTTTGTGTCACACAGGACTCCTGGGTATCTAACCCCCAGCAAATGGAAAAGTACCGTACTCTGCGTTAGGCCGGCCACACACTCCAACGGGCTGAGTAACACGTATAGTGTGATGGTTTGCAAGTCATTTGAATCAGTGTTTAACTGGGAATAATATAAAGACAACATGACTTGTTGCACAGCGTCCTGACTGATCAGGATAAAAAGCTCAACATCACTTTCCACGCAGTGAGAATTTTTCACTGAAGCCTGACCGATTAATCAGTCAGGCTCTGTTTTTCTAAAGCACAAGATACATTTGTATGTATTAACTTTATTTAACCAGATAAAAACCCACTGAGATCAGGATCTCTTCAACAAGGGTGACCTGACCAAGAGGTCAGCAGCACACATCATCAGAAACTGTTACAAGGAAGTGACATCCAGCTTCACGGCATACTGTTTTCAATTTAAAGAGCAGGAGCTGTTCAATGACATCACCCTGTCTGTCTGTCTGTCTGTCTGTCTGTCTGTCTGTCTGTCTGTCTGTCTGTCTGTCTGTCTGTCTGTCTGTTCAAGTGGAAGAAGTTCTGGGAGTTTCAGTTCAGTCTGGAGAGTACTCCATGCCGAGAAGGCTGCAAGGCTGAAAGCTCTTTCTCCCAATTCAGTTCTTACTCGAAGAACAGATAAAACAAACATAGAGCGAGAACACAGGGAGTAGAGACTGCTCTGCCCTAAAGTTCGCTAGGCCAGTGTGACTGCAAGTGTTCCATGCTTGAGCGTGGTACACTTCTCTTCTTTGGCACGCTTCAGAGAGATGTGCTTCAGCACGGTACACTTCATGCACGAGCACAAGCACACAGACATGACCACTCTTACAATCGCCCCTCTTGAAAGTTATTTTTACACAATACCAGGGGTGTTAAAGAGCTGAGTCGGACCAAAACAAACTTATATGAACCAAAAAGTCAGTTGTAATCGATGTTCCCTCTAAGCTGCGTACTTGCACAGTTGTGCACATCAAATTTATGCAGCACATAAATTAAAATCCGACCTAAACTGAAGAGAAAATAAACATCATTAATGCTGTACCAATTTGCTTTATTTACTCAGTGACAGGTGATAACAAGCGGTAGTGACTCTAACTGTCCAGCCAATCACATGATGCAGCTCAAACATATTTACTTATGCAGCTGATCAGTGTCATTTGCAGCGCTTTATGTGTACTGCCATGATCTTATGTTTGTCAAAAAGGCTCTAAAATGCTGCTGTTTGTTGCTGTTGTATAAAATTGTGCTTAAATTGTGGATAGAAGAGGCAAAAACATGCAGCACAAGGCTGCTGTTTATATGTTTACCTCTGTTGTCATCACGGCTGACACCAAGCCGCTGCATCTCTTTAATAGAAACTGTTTCAAGTTTTTGGTTCAGAAAGGTTGCGCTGCCACATTATATTGTTATGAAATGATCATAAAATTTATTCTGAATAGTGTTACATGTGAGGATGGGATGTCTGAGCTGTTTGAATTACAGAACACACTTTTTTCACTGTTCAACTGAGCCATGCTTTCAGCCTCATCCTGTAATGATGGCTCTGTAATAACCAATAGTCGATTGGTATTTTGAATAACTTGGGGACTACTAATATTAAGTAGTTGTAAAACCTCTTGTGTCTTCAACATGCACCACATTTTCACTGATCAAATCCTCTGTTCGATATCAGGGCCTTCCTCCCCTATGATGATGATGAGGAGATCAGATGAGTCCATCAGTGCTGCAGGGGAAAGGATTTTGCTGCTGTATCATTCACAGAGAGTAACTTCTTACAGGTGGAGTAAAGAAAGCTCTCCAGCAGCAGAGGGCTGAACACCGATGAGCTTTGACTGACTCACTCTGTGAACAGACCTCTGGATCAGATGAGGAGAAGCTGCAGGAGATCCTGACTGGTTTATCCTCTGAGAGGAAAAATGAGAACATAAACTAATGGAGGGCTAACATTTATTAACATCTTCAAATTCATAAGCTTGAGCTCATAAATCAAGCTCAATCATTCAGCTCCAGATGGTTGGTTTCTATGGTAACCATAAATACCTTCACCAGACTCAGATGTGGTTTATATTTTAAATTGGTGTTCCTGTTCTCATTTCACACCATGAGGAAATGCTCCATGATAGTTCACTGTTATGCAGATGACACTCAGTTGTATTTATCAATGAAACCAGAAGAAACCGGATGGTTAACTCCACCTTTTTTCACCTTCACCTTTCATCAAGACAATCAGGCAGAGCACTGACCCTCAGTTTGCACAAAGCAATTAAGAGGAACAGGAAGCCGTGCACTGAAATTTTCAGCATCCTGTGACTTTCAAAATAAAACGTACCCTGTCAACCCCAGACCATATTTAGAATACATCAACAACAAACTGACAGACTGGGTCCGGGAGTCAACAGGTTTGAGGTTTTACAGCCCAACATAAACCAGGAGAGAATCATTACTGGGGTGGAAATCTAGGGAACTCCTCAATCTGTGACTCTGACTGTCTGATGGTCCTGGTACATGCCGGACTAAACACGCAGCTGGTGGAAGTTGATGGATGAGAAAGCACATAGTCAACAGAGAGGAGAAAGATGTTGGTGTTGGTATCACCCAGCCTCCACCCTTCAGACCAGCAGGTCAGTTTTTGTTTCATAAAGAATTTTTTCCAGGGTCTCCCAGAGATATTGCTTTTTTTTTAGCTGCTCTGAAGTGTTTAGTCCTGGCAGTTTGTTTTCGTAGTTGTTCTAGGGGCCTGTTTGTTTACTGCTCAGTATTATTTGTCCCTGCTCTTCCTTTTAATCATTTGTGAGTTCATTGGCTGTTCTGATGTCCCTGTTCTCCACACACTGATCAAATCGGTCTAAACCTAGGAACTGGTCAAATTTGATGAAACCCATACAGAGATTAAATAAAATCTGAGGCAAAAACTCAGAGGACTCTTAAGTATGGGTGATCAAAAACCAGCAATGAAGATAAAGTCTCCAAAGAATGAACCTGAGAGTTCTGTAGCTGCTCTCTAGACAGTTAGCTCTTTTGTTAGCTTATTCAGCATGTGATCTGCTGTGTCCCACCTAGAGCTGGGTCTGATTGGTTCCTGTTAAAAATTGATTAGAAATAGTTCCATCCATCCACATCATTTGTCTTTATGCATAATGATTCTCTTGTTGTTTCTTTTCATCACTCTGAAGTGGCCGGATCTTATGTCAACTATTCTGCCCCTGTTAGCTTAGCTTAGCAGGTGGATAACAGTTTCCAAAGAAAACTCTGACTCTGGATTTTCCTCTCGAAGTTTGACATAAGAAGCTGTAAAATTGAACACACAAAGAAATGTACATTACTCTCTGACAAGAGATTCATGTTCAATACATTCAACATGTTATACATCTCCTAATGGATCAAAAACGCTATAGAAAACATAGAGCTAGCTTGATGCTAATGTACATGTGAAGTTGCAGGCTCATGACTGACTTCAGCATAACTACGGCAAGCTCAAGGTTCCAAACATCTCAAAGCATTGCTATAACCACTTCCAGACACTAGATGACCTACTTCAGTCAATAACACATAATAAAAACAATACATCCAGGTCATGTGATGTGAGATTTTTACTTTTTTTTATTTACATCCAGTGATATCCAGATACTTACTATTAAACTCAATAAATGTTGATACAAAAACCTGTTAAGCTGAATTTTTGTACACAATAAAATTCACAGGAGGAATCTCTAAGGGAAAGGATAGAGTCAAATCAATAAGGGCATTAGGATCAATAAAATCTTATCAATACCCAGCTCTAGTTCTACCTTAATGATTGATGTAACCTGATGAGTGGGTTTGACTTGCTCTGAAGACTTTTGCTGCTCCTTAGGTTATATTTTAGCATTTGGTGCTGGGATCTGACTGTTTATTCATCAACTGGATCAGAACCAGGTGCATTGATCTGTTCCTTCAGGCATTTACAAAGGAATGGTCTGCAGAGTCAATCCTCTCTGAGGCCTAATCTTCAGGCCTAATGAGAAAGGAAGCAAAGAAGGAAGGAAGCCATTTCTACTCCAGCTAAAAGGGAAGCATTCCTCTGCAAAATGTCAACTTGGCCAAGCAGAGTGTGACAATTTGATCTGATAAAGGCATTTTGACGTCACCAAAAGTGAGCAGATGATGGCCAGATGGATAGAGTCCAGATGGACATGGTGGGCTCAGTGATAGGGCGATGGGGAAATGAGCTTTCTTTGTTGAGGCTAACACTGAGTGGCTCCCTCTGTGATGTTTACAACGTTGATACCAATCAACACTCAGGCATCACTCCAAACATCCAGCCTGGATGCCACTGGGTTCCAGGCTCACATGCAACTGCACAATGTCAACACAGTTTTATCTTTTCCGGAGAAATCTGAACCCCATGAGAACACAAAATGAATGAGCAGCACTGCTCGCAGGGAGACGTTAGATGAACCCCAAACCTCTCTCTGACTCTGATGCTGATATCCATCTGAGCATTGCATCACGCATGATGCTGGCTGTAGTCCAGCTGATCAGACACACAGCTTCATGAGTTTATTTATAGAAGTATAAATTCACCTGCATCTATCTAACAACTTCAGTCACATGTTTTATTTAACATCATAAAGCCAGATCCCACAGAGCAGAGCAAGCGCTCTACAGAGGCCCGACAGGTTTTCATCAGGCGGCAAAATCTGAAACTGCACTTTAAAAACTTACCTGAAACCCGCGGCAAATACAACACCTGTACAAACAGAAATATGCATAACCCAAAGATACAACCCTTCAACCCAGACAACAAAAGCATTAACAAAGGAGGAGGCTTTTTAAAAACTTGATGGCAACAGAATCACTCCAGGCTGCGGGGAGTCAGACCCAGATAAGGGAAGTCTATTTTCAAACCTCCAAATAAGGAGACTTTTTACTGCAAACCCACATCAGGAGACAGACTGGCACTGGACACTAACGTTTATCATCAGGGTTTACTCTGTGTTATCGGCCATTGTTGTGGATTTGTTTTCCAGAGTTTATTTGGCGTCTTTTTTGGTTCTGTTTATCAAAATAAAGTTTTGAAATCATTGATTTTTCTTACTTTTAAGTTAGTTTTTAAGGATGTTTTCTTCCTCTCCTGCTTGGGGTTATGTATTACAGTCACTCTTCTGATCCTTTTTCCATATTTGGAGACTATAAGAAGTAAATGCTGGGGCCTGTGGAGGCGGTCTGTTGGCACTCTGACATGTGTTGCCGTGACTTTCTTTGAAGACTGGAGGTGTAAACCTCAGACACATGAAAAGGATTTCAATCAGGATGAGAGGATAAAAACACAGAGATCAGGTGTTATCTGGACTTGATTCACTTGAAGGTCTAAAGAGGACAACTGCAGATTCTCCTCAGGCCCAAATGAGGGGTTTTTTTTTTTGTCGTTTTTTTTTTTTTTTTTTTTAAAGATGAATTGATGTGTCAACAGTGTTCTGGTAACCAAGTATCAATTTGTCTCTCTTTAACCACAAAGATTAGATTTAAATGTACTCAGCAGGAATTCATTTGGTTGTGGCAGTAGTATGCTATCTAAGTCCAATGAAACATCATAAAAGATTATCTTTTTTTTTTTTTTTTTTTTTAAAGGACTGGAACATAGATTTATTCCAAAACGTCCTTTGTGTTGTTGTAGTGACACAACACTCACAAGAATTCAAAGACAAAAGAAAATAGATTTTGTTGCTGATTTATTCCAGCAACACAAATAAGTGTCAACAATATAGTTGTAACTTCACAACTCAAACTTTTGTGTAATGTCTCTTTTAATTCAGTGTTCATCTTGGATAATTAACAGTCAACGGCGGCTGGTGACACATTCCGGAAACAGCAGTTTTTGCTTGGCTCCAGTACACCCACAGTCAGCTAGCAGGAAAACTATACAGTTGAGACTTGGTGTGAAAGATGGCTTGCACAGACTGGCTACAGCTCAACCATGTGTATTCTTCCTCTCAGCAAAAATCAAGTGCCACCCACGAGCTCTCCTGCTTGGATATCGCCACTCTACAGCTGTAAAAAGCAGAGCTTAATGCTGTAACTCTTACAGCACAGTGTATATGTTGACACTGAATAACAGACTGGCTGGATAATCACTGGGTTACAGCTTCAGAGACTGAAGTCCTCCATGGGATTTTAAAAACTGTTTCTTAATGAAATGAATATAATGTGAGACATGCACCCCTTAAAAATGATGACATCAGTGTACAGGTACGTGAACCTGCTCCTCTCTGAGGTGTACGTGGAACAGGCCTCTGTGTCCACAGGCTGTAACTGCTTTCAGGTCGGAGTTAAAGTGGTGTGAAATCAGACCTGAAACCAGTGACAGCAGATTCTGTGAGGATTGCTACATTTAGACATTAAGGACAATTTGTCTAACTGTTCTCCCACACTGCTGCTTAACTTCCCAGGATTTCTCCCCGTGAAGCTTCTGTCACAGCTGTGGACTGTTAGGGGGGTGGGTGTAAATAAACAAGTGAATTGTGGGATACACTGACTGTGAACAGGAAGCATCCGTCAGCACCGATACTGATAGACGCCTTGCTCCTGTTCCTGTCAGCCCCTGAGCCCAGCTGTTGTGTAATATGTTGTTTGTGCTGTTTCCTTGCATATAAATGTCTCCAACACACTGAGGGTATGTTAGAAACTCTGATGCTTTACAGCCAGACAGTAAATGATAACACAGCAGAGCAGGACAAAATAGGAAATCAAAAGCACAGGGGAATACATTTTCATGAACAAATCAGGTCTGTTTGAAATGAAATGGAACTCAGAGAGAGGACTCATTTCAGATAAAACATAGAGAGAGCCAGCTCAGGCCTGAACCAGCTATTAGTAAGACTGTTATACACTGACAGATATATATAGACTCAAACTGTTATAAACTGTTTAAGACTGTTATAGACTCTGATTTTTATAGACTGTTATAAACTGGTATAGTCTTAGACTGTTATAGACTCTTATGGACTCAGACTCTTATGGACAGAGATAGTCATAGGCTTTTAGAAGTTCAGACCGTTTTTTAAATATTAATCCCATCATTTCTGTAGCATGTTGGTCTGGTCATGTGAATTACTTTAGATACATCTTGTTGTGCACAGTTTTGCGGTGACCAGCAAGTATTTGCTCTCTCTCTCTCTGTCTCTCTCTCTCTATCTATCTATCTATCTATCTATCTATCTATCTATCTATCTATCTATCTATCTATCTATCTGTCTATCTATCTATCTATCTATCTATCTATCTATCTATCTATCTATCTATATATATATATATATATATATATATATATATATATATATATATATATATATATATATATATATATATATATATATGTACACCTTGCTAGTACCGGGTTGGACCCCCTGTTGCCTTCAGAACTGCCTTAATCCTTTGTGGCATAGATTCAACAAGGTACTGGAAACAGGTACTGGAGCTCTGGTGACTGTGGAGGCCATTTGAGTACAGTGAACTCATTGTCACGTTCAGGAAACCAGTCTGAGATGATTCCAGCTTTATGACATGGAGCGTTATCCTGCTGGAAGTAGCCATCAGAAGATGGGTACACTGTGGTCATAAAGGGATGGACATGGTCAGCAACAATACTCGGGAAGGCTGTGGCATTGAAATGATGCTCATTTGTTACTAAGGGGTCCACAGTGTGCAAAGAAAATATCCCCCACACCATTAAACCACCATCACCAGCCTGAACTGATGATACAAGGCAGGATGGATCCATGCTTTCATGTTGTTGACGCCAAATTCTGACCCTACCATCCGAATGTTGCAGCAGACTCACCAGACTCATCAGACCAGGCAGCGTTTTTCCAATCTTCTATTGTCCAGTTTTGGTGAGCCTGTGTGAATTGTAGCCTCAGTTTCTTGTTCTTAGCTGACAGGAGTGGCACCTGGTGTGGTCTTCTGCTGCTGTAGCCCATCTCAAGGTTTGACATGTTCTGTGTTCAGAGATGCTCTTCTGCATACCTCGATTGTAACGAGTGATTATTTGAGTTACTGTTGTCTTTCTATCAGCTCTGGCCATTGTCCTCTGACCTCTGGCATCAACAAGACATTTTCGTCCACAGAACTGCTGCTCACTGGATATTTTCTCTTTTTCGGACCATTCTCTGTAAACCCTAGAGATGGTTGTGCGTGAAAATCCCAGTAGATCAGCAGTTTCTGAAATACTCAGACCAGCCTGTCGGCACCAAAAACCATTTCAAGTTCAAAGTCACTTAAATCACCTTTCTTTCCCATTCTGATGCTCGCTTTGAACTGCAGCAGATCGTCTTGACCATGTCTATATGCCCAAATGCATTGATTGGCTGATTAGAAATTTGCGTTTATGAGCAGTTTATATATATATATGTGTGTGTGTGTGTGTGTGTGTGTGTGTGTGTGTGTGTGTGTGTGTGTGTGTTTGTGTTTGTGTATGTAGCTTGATGGGAGAGCTCCAGGCCTGTAGGGGGCCCTGTTCACCTTACAATACATTTCTTTGATCTCTCTCTTTGTCTTCATTTACAGAGTTTTATGGGGCTTTTTTTCTTGAGTTTGTTTTGAAGTTGTCATTATTCATGTATTTACAGCACGGCTCTCTGGTGGAGACAAACATTTGTTATCATAAGGTTTTTCTACAGAACATTTTCTCTGACACAAACTGAACACAGAGACCAGGAAGGGTTCTTTAACAAGTTCACTGTTTTTATTTTGTCTCTATAAAAACCTTGTCTTCAAAACCTGCACAAATAACCCAACCCAAATGACAAAGAGTTAGCAAAAATAATCACAATAAAATAAAGTTTGCTAATGTGAAGTGAAATATGGAAAGCATCTGACACGGGGAAAAGACTTCTCTATGAGAAATATCACATCCAATGCTGACCTCAGCTCCACTTTCTGAACAGGGATTCTTCACAAAGAGCTTTTACAACTCTGGATATTTGTTCAGCAGTTTAAGGTCACATTGTTCTCCCTTAAAGAACAGAGAATCACCAGCAGAGAAATTTAGCTCCTCATTAAGAGCTCAATCAGGGCTTTAAACATGAGATTCATCCCTCAGAAGACTCCAGCTACAGGGTGCTGAGACAACTCCGAGGTTTCCTGTTCACTAAAACAACTATCATCTTACCCAAGCTGTTTCGAGAGTGAGCCTGATAACAACAATTTGAACATTAGCTTATAGACATTTATATAAACCAATAACAGAGCCCATTCTGGAAGGTGAGCCTCGTAAGAAAGTGGAGCCAGAGTCTCCCCGCAGGAAGCAGGAAATATTTAAATAGACAACAGTTAAAAAGATATTCTCTGATGAGGAGGATGATGAGGAGGATGTGTGACCCAGTGTTTGTCAGTTTGGAGCAAAGTGCAGAGTTAGGAGTAAGGTGTGTATGGGTGCTGCTCTTGTTCTTCTCAGCAGCTTAAAGGGATAGCTCAGGTACTTTAAGGAGAACTGTATGAGGCACTTTTAATAATCAGAGGCTGATAACAGTTGGACCTGTTTGGAAGCAAAGACTAGAGCACTGAAATCAAGGCTGTTTTATGTGCAGATTAATGTTTTCAACATTATCAGTTTAACAGTTTCTGTAATATGAAAACTTCAGACTTCCTGTCTCCCTATGCATATTAGACCTCTTATTGTCTTGTTGTTTTGGTGGTTTGTGATAGAAACAAACAGTAAAGTAAAATTTTGCAGGCACAACATAAGTTTCGGTTTCAAATCATTTGTAAACCAGCGTGTTCCCAATGCAGTCTTTAAACAGTCAGTGGCTGAATCACTGTCAGTCCCAGTGTCTGACATTAGAGCCTTTTTTTTCTAATCACATGCTGATTGGTTCTGTCATGACACCGTAGCTCAGCTGCTGCAGTATCTTCCTTAAAATAAAGACATGTCTGCTCTTTTGAGGCTCATTTGACTTTCAAACACTCCTGAATGGTTCCAGCTGACAGGTCAAAGCGATCTGCAATTTGTGTTAAACTGATTCAAATGAAGATGAGTTTGAGCTAAGACCTCTGAGCTAAGCACAAGGTGGGTCAATTGCTATTTCCTGCAGACAGCATACAGACTATTAATGAGAACCTCATACAAGCCCACTGAAAATAGCCCAGCCATCCCTTTAACATCAGTAGCTTATAGATCAGACATTTGTCTCTGGGTTGGTTCCAGGTCATAGTTATGCTCTGCCATCAGAAAGACAGTGAGTCAGATCAACCTGAAGAAAGCAGACCTCTTTTTGGAGCTTGTGCATGTCGCTGTGACATGAGATCAGGGTCTGCTCTGAGTCATTCACAGTCACTGGGAAAGCTGTCAGGTTACGGTTAAACTAAGAACTTAAAGGATATGATGGCCTAAGCTCTACACACTCACACCAGTACAATCATAAACTTTTAGGGAGGAGAATCCAAGTGGTGCTCTGCGACTGTCACAACTGTCCTGAGTTACAAGAGATCAATGAGAGGATACAAACAACGTGTGTAGCTGAAACAGCATGGTTCCACTGAGAACCACTGTAAAGTCTTTGGTCACATTCAGGTGTGTGTTTCTCCAGGAAGAGACGGTGGCTGCTGACAATTACGCTGCTGAAAGGTTCGACCTGATGGAGTCCTCTCGTAGCTGACGGTGCTTCCCGGTGTCACATTCCTCAGTGTGTGTGCGGCGCTCAATGGTAATCCTGTAGTTTTTTCTGCAGAGGGATAAACAACATTAAACACGATCTTCTTATTGGCTCTTCATTCATACTGCAGTTGCTTTGGCTTTTGGCAGCAGTTTCCATTATTGTCCACCTGAGGGTGGCGCCAAAAGCAAGAGTAGACCAAAAGGAGCCCTTTAATGTTAAAACACTAATCATTACAACTGCTCAGAACAGATCCTCTCTGTTAGTCCACACAGGACAGGCTGAACTCATAAAGGTAAACCTCTGTCGTTTGAAGGTAGTCAGCTTCAGAGATAGGCATACTGAGGGGCATGCTGACTTTACTGACAGGGCCAACTCCACCTTTTTGTTTTTTGCCTCTTGCTAGGTCATTGGGTTGAGTCCCCTGGTTGAATAAAGTGACGGCTATTGTTGGCCTTCAGAAACCAGTGGCTGACTTCCCAGAGAGTAGGCCTACATCCATTTTTGAGTCTATGGTACTATAGACTATCAGCCAGGTTTTATACACTTCACAAATAACTCAAGCAGTACATCTCCATGACCTTCAATCTCCTTCTCATAATCGAAGGCCTTAAGATCAGAGGGTATGTACTTCCTAAACAAGCCTCAAGAAGATGTCAAAACTACACGTTTGTTTCACTGAGAAGAGACACATATCTGATTGTCACCTGAAAAAGTAGAATCCTATCAGCATTGCAGTTCCCAGAACAGCTCCTACTATGACTCCAGTCAAAGCAGACACACCCAGTCCACCTGTGGAACAGAGAGCAGTCACTGATAAGACTCTGTTGTTCATACATGATGTCACATGAGCAGGTCTCGACCTGTTTCTGTTTGAGAAAAGTGTCTGAGATAATGTTTGCTGTTGTGATGTGACTGGCTGATACTGGAGATCCCTGATCCTGGCTCAGAGTCTGCAGTGAGCAGGGGTCACTTACAGGATTTATCGGGGCTCTCTGGTCTCTCTTGTCTTCCTTTCAAAGTAAAATGGTCGGGTTTGAAGGCAGGCAGCGGCTGAAAAGTCCCGTTTACGCCAAAGTAGTTTGCCACCACCTGAAGACAGAGACAGATACAAACACCTGTTATTACCCTGGAGGATAAGAGCAGCACATGGCTCACCTGATGGACTTCCTACAGGTGCTGAGGATGGGGTTTCACTTCTCCTTACCTCATAGGTTCCTGCCTCAGTATTGGTCATGGCCATCAAAGAGAAATCTCCATTTCGGTCACCATTGGCATCCATTGATACCTGTCCAGCGATGCCTGAAGACCCAGCATAAAAACAGTGAGACCAAGTTTCAGCACAGAGACTCCTAACAGTAAACCAATGCTCCAGTGTGCTGTATTTATTTAAATGACTGTTAAGGCTTTTAGCCTTATTGTAACAGGACGGCTGGAGAGAGACTGGAATGGGGAGAAGGTAACAAATCAGGTCAGGACCAGAAATCAATCCTACATCTCGTGTGATGATAACTGTAGCCTCTGGATATCAGTGGAACCAAACTGGGGGCCTTTATTAACCAGTTAAAACACATTTAGGAAACAGTGAGGCACAAAATTTATATTTTAATCAAATCTTTGACCAAGTCTGGGGGTGTTGCAGAGGATGCTTTGTCAACACTTCCTGTCAGCAGAGTGAACAGGCTGTCACTGGACTGCAGCATCGAACATGAATTATTGCTGCCTTACTTCTCAGAATATGGTGCAAAGGTTTATTTATATATATGTGACTCTTGTTATACAGATGAAGTCCACACAGAGTGAGATAATTATCTATTCTTTGTCACAGTTGATGGACACACAGCATTCAGTATCTTATAAATCAGAATCAGAGAAAAAGTTAATCTGATTGAGTCAGACTCTGATCAGATAATGAACTGAAACACCTGAACAGGTGTCCTGAGCCTTTTAATGGTCTCTGAGTCTGGATCAGTCTGAGACACAGTCCTGGTTTAGACTGCTGACCAACATTAGTCCAAAAGATAGTCCCTGACTCCCTCCACAAGGAGGGTCAGACCCTAAAGGTTCCTGTTTAAGAAGCTGTTCACAGAGTGCTGGATCCAAGCAGACCTCTAGAAAGAGGAGAGCAAGGGGAGAGTGAGGGAGACAGAGAGAGACACTCAGCCTAGAGAGGACTGTCAAGAAAAACCTGTTCAAGACCTTCACAAGGAGTGGACTGAGTCTGGGATCAGAGCATCAAGATCCACCACACACAGACGGATCAAAGAGTTTAACTACAGCTGTCTCATTCCTGGAGTCAGACCAGTCCTGAACCAGAGACCACCTCAGAAGAGTCTGACCTGGACTAAGGAGACAAAGAACTGGACTATAGCTCAGTGGTCCAAAGTCCCCTTTTCAGATGAATGTCATTTTTCATTTATGAATCCAGGACCCAGAGCCTGGAGGAAGACTGAGGAGGCTCAGAATCCAGGCTGCTTGAAGTCCAGAGTCAAGTCTCCTTGGTCACTGATGGTTTTGGGGGGCCAAGTCTGTTAAGGGTCACCTGGGTTTCCTGAAGTCCTGAGTCAACGCAGACATTTACCAGAACATTTTAGAACATTTAGTTCTTCATGCTTCATCTGCCGACGAGCTTCATGGAGAGACTGGTTTCAGTTTCCAACAGGACCTGGTTCCTGACCACAGCACCAGAAGAACCAAAACCTGGTTAAAGGACTCTGATATTACTGAGCTTGGACCTGAACCCCAGAGAGGATCTATGGAGTATTGTCTAGAGGAGGATAGAAGACCCCAGACCCAGGAACACAGACCACCTGAAGGCTGCTGTCAGAGCACCCTGAACTTCATCAGACCTGAGCAGAGCCACAGACTGAAATCCTCCATGACCCACCACACTGAGACAGGACTTCATGACCCACCACACTGATACAGGACTTCATGACCCACCACACTGATACAGGACTTCATGACCCACCACACTGAGACAGGACTTCATGACCCACCATACTGAGACAGGACTTCATGACCCACCACACTGAGACAGGACTTCATGACCCACCACACTGAGACAGGACTTCATGACCCACCACACTGAGACAGGACTTCATGACCCACCACACTGATACAGGACTTCATGACCCACCATACTGAAACAGGACTTCATGACCCACCACACTGATACAGGACTTCATGACCCACCACACTGAGACAGGACTTCATGACCCACCACACTGATACAGGACTTCATGACCCACCACACTGATACAGGACTTCATGACCCACCACACTGAGACAGGACTTCATGACCCACCACACTGAGACAGGACTTCATGACCCACCATACTGAAACAGGACTTCATGACCCACCACACTGATACAGGACTTCATGACCCACCACACTGATACAGGACTTCATGACCCACCACACTGAGACAGGACTTCATGACCCACCACACTGAGACAGGACTTCATGACCCACCACACTGAGACAGGACTTCATGACCCACCACACTGAAACAGGACTTCATGACCCACCACACTGATACAGGACTTCATGACCCACCACACAAAGAGTCAAGACCAGGTACTGAGTGGATATAAATGAACAGTCTTCAGAAGGCCAACATTTCTGTGTTAAAATCTTCTTCATGTTATATTTTGGTTTTATGACACACTGAATTCACTGTTTTCGTCACCTGTTCATCATAAACATCACAGTTTAAAGAAACACCTGCTGAAATATTTCACTCTGTGTAAACTGAAGCTATGAATATCTGAGTTCATCATTTACAGTTGATCTGCTGAAATAAATGAACATTAACACCATTTTCTGATCCATCTCTTCTCCTGTGTCCACTGTCATGGATTATGGGTTATGGGTTGAAGGTTACCTTCAAAAGTCCTGTTCCACATGTGAGCTGTGATCTCTGTGCCGTTCTTCTTACTGAACCCATTTTTCATGGCCTCGTGCAGCGCGATGGCGTACAGCAACATGGCATCATGAAATCCCTCAACGAACATGTTGACCTGAAGCAGAACATAAACGAGAAAAGATTACGATCCTTGAACCCTTCAGAGCCCAGCGTAACACCAGCACTACGATTTGCATATCAAGTTTGGATTGGCGGTAGATTTGAAACCAGATAAGATAAATCAATCAATCATTCTTTCTCCATATAAAAAGTGAGGAGTTACACTTTAATATGGTTTTTTCAAAATGTCCCAGAGCGCTGTCTCCTTCCTCTAATGTGTTTGTAGAAATGTAGTATAAAGCCTAAACAACAAACACGTTATGACCAGAGTGCTTGTTGACATCACTTCCCACATTGAATACATGTCATCATGTTTTTTTTTTTGTTTTTTTTTACATTTTTGAGGGGAACACACATGGCGTTTTGTCTATTTAGAAAAATAAATCTAAAATTTTTAATTTTTTTATGGTTTATTGAACTTTTTTAGCAATTTATTTAGTTAGTTTGAACACAAGTCTGTACATTTTTTAAAGTGTGGGATATAAAGGTTGTGCTGATGTATATCAAAAGTTTTACACAAAAAAAGACACTCCAGCATGTAAACATGTAAAGATGTGCTGTGTCAGACTTGGTATGGTAGGTCTTAAAGGGTTAAATGAAGTCTAACAATTATTCATGTAGAAGTCAGAGGTCATTTTGTGACCTAAAGGACTTCATGAAGCTTGTGTTTGTGGTTAAAGGGATGTAAAATAATACAGACTGCATTTCTGAACAGACGTCTTGAAACAGGAAAGGAGGCGTGAGCAGGGAGGTTACCGTGGACTCAAAGTGAAGGGCTCAAACACCACAGATGAAGGTGTCTGTGAATCTTAGATATGAGACAGGCAGAAAGACATACACTCCCACAGTCGTTGCAGTCCAGATATCCTTCTGTCTTGATGGACTTTTTCATCTCCAAGGAGAAGTTTTCAAACTCGGGCTTGACTGTCCTGAGCAGAGTCACGGTGTTCAGAGAGGCGTACGCCTTCCGGGCATCGTCGTCGTACTTGTCTCCTCTCTGCCATGAGCCGTTTCCTGCGGTTTGATTCAAAAGGTCGAGAGAAAGGTGAACTAATTCAGACGTTACTGTGAAACAATAGTCAGTTCTGAATCAGGCTGAACTTGTTTCTAACTGCAGGGACACTCAGGTGACCTGATCTCCCTCAGATCAATCTGCTTTATTCAGTGAAACAGACAGAAAACATGTAGTTCAACAGAACACGCCCCAGAACAGCTGACTATTTTACAATAAACTGAGCGATAAACTGTAAGAAAAATAATGTTTCTGTAAAGTTTCAATAATTCAAATAAAGCTCTGAAAACCAACACGAAAACTGGACTTTAAGATTATTTTTTACTTATATTACCCACAGATAATAAGGTAAGATCAGGTCAAGTGTTGCTCTGTCCTCACACTGTTTAAAAGACTGAGTGCTTAGAAGGAATCATGTGATGTGAACCGTACCGTAAGAAGTGGCGTTGAAGAGTTCAACATTAAAGAACATATGGTTTCCATTGGTCAGCCGCCGTCTGTGAGCAGCCAGCATGATCTCTCGTATTTTATCTGCAGGCATGCACATGATCACCACTGCAGGAGGAGCACAGAGAAAGAAAGAGGCAGATAAGGTTATAAACTGAGACACACACACATACACACACACACACACACACACACGTAGCAGATCATACCAACAGTGAATATCCATTTCTTTAAATGTTGTCTGTTATATTCAGTTAAAAAACAAAACCCGTCTGTGTGCTGTTTGCAGAGTGACTTCTATCAGAGGGAGTGTCAGTGAACTCTGGTGTGCAGCAGCAACTCATAACAAACCGCAGTTGCTCAAATCTGTATGAAATACGATGTCAAAAATGTCTGTTTCATGAAAACTATCCGCCTCTTCTAAATGTGATGGCAGTCACATGTTTCAAACAGTTGTTACAAGGATAACAAAACAGGTTGAGGAATACTAAAAAAAAATTGCTGTAAGAACATCTCAGACTAATGATCAACAGGTTAGTCACACGACTGGGTAAGACTCTCAGAGACTCTCAGAGGGAAAGATTCACTGCTCTGTGAAAGACTGTGTGAGCACAAAGGCCGACAGTGTGAGAATAATATTCCTCAGAATAAAATGATTTCATCATCTACACAACATATTATCATAATCACAGATATGACTTGACTCATGATGTAGTGGAGATCACTGCATTGGCTCATAATGTGTTGGCTGCTTGATGCTAAAGAGTCAAGAAAGAGTTGTCTGATAGCAACTCAATGAAAGAGTTGTTTCTAATGGAAAGTCGGTGAAAAGAGTCGATACCAAATACCATGTCACTCTTTCAGAGTGAAATGATGGATGTTACATATTATGCACAGTTTTATTTATTTATTTATTTTTTTACTTTTGTTATTTCCTCTTTTGAATGCTGACACCAGGAGAGGGTTCAGAGGGAAGTATGGTCCTGCTGTAGTCCCTGGAGAAAGAGTGAGTGTCAGGAGGCTTCACTCTGTTTTTAACATGTCTCCAATTTGCCAGAGTCATAAATAAACAAAGAATCATAATCAACATGTTTGATGTGCACATTGGTTTCTGTGGTTGGTCTCTGAGGTTAATTTACGACAGTCTGCAGGGTGTAATCCTGGTTTTCCAGCACATGTCACTCTGATTAGAGACTGCAGATGGAGCAGCTGGATGAATCTGCACAGCTGCAGTCACACTGTTGTCACACAAGTTCATCAAAGGAAGAGTTTACCTGATTACCTGGGGGAACTCAAGCTTGGTCATGAATGACCAACAACAAATCTTAACATTGAAGGAACTGTTTGATATTTCTGTTTGGAAAAAAAAAAAATCAGTAGAGTGGAACCAACAGGAAAAATCTGTATGGAGTGCTCTGAGATCAGAGAGAGTTATGTAGAAGTGCCAAAGAGCATCAGAGGACAAAGCTTTGCAGCACAATGGTTTTGACACACCAAGTAACTCAGAGGTTACACTGGAGTGGAGCTAACTGGAGTCAAGTTGCAGTACAGGTCTGGGTTGGAAAAAGCAGGTTGAGAAACGACCAGAACACCTGAGTCAGGTAAAGAAAGTTCCTGAGTCAAGAGCAGGCCCTTCAGTCTGTCAGATGCTGTACTATCAACATTATCTGCCATCACAACACTGTACCATCAACACACTGTACCATCAACAAACTATACTACGAATACACTGTACCATCAACACACTATACTATCAACACACTGTACCATTAACACAATATACTATCAACACACTGTACCATCAACACATTATACTATTAACACATTGTACCATCAACTCACTTTACCATCAACACACTGTACCATCAACTCACTGTACCATCAACACACTGTACCATCCACACACTGTACAATCAACACACTGTAACATCAACACACTATACTATCAACACATTGTCCATCAACACACTGTACCAATCAACACACTATACTATCAACGGACTATACTATTAACACACTATACTATCAACACACTGGACCATCAACACACTTTACTATTGAAAAACTGTACCATTAACATACCAAACTATCACCACACTGTACCATCAACATACCATACTATCACCACACTGTACCATCAACATACCATACTATCAACACACTATACTATCAACACACTGTACCATCAACACACTGTACCATCAACACACTGTAACATCAACACACTGTACCATCCACACACTGTACAATCAACACACTGTACCATCAACACACTATACTATCAACACAATGTACCATCAACACACTGTAACATCAACACACTGTACCATCAACACACTGTACCATCAACACACTGTACCATCCACACACTGTACAGTCAACACACTGTACCATCATCACACTATACTATCAACACACTGTACCATCAACACACTATACTATCAACACAATGTACCATCAACACACTGTAACATCAACACACCATATTATCAACACACAATACTATCAACACACTGGACCATAAACACACTATACTATTGACACACTGGACCATCAACACACTGGACCATCAACACACTTTACTCTTGAAAAACTGTACCATTAACATACCATACTGTCACCACACCGTACCATCAACATACCATACTATCACCACACTGTACCATCAACATACCATACTATCAACACACTATACTATCAACACACTGTACCATCAACACACTGTACCATCAACACACTGTACCATCAACACACTGTACAGTCAACACACTGTATCATCAACACACTATACTATCAACACACTATATTATCAACACACTATACTATCAACACACTGGACCATAAACACACTATACTATTGACACACTATACTTTCAACACACTGGACCATCAACACACTTTACTCTTGACAAACTGTACCATTAACATACCATACTATCACCACACTGTACCATCAACATACCATACTATCACCACACTGTACCATCAACATACCATACTATCAACACACTATACTATCAACACACTGTACCATCAACATACCATACTATCAACACACTATACTATCAACACACTGTACCATCAACACACTGTACCATCAACACACTGTACCATCCACACACTGTACAGTCAACACACTGTACCATCAACACACTATACTATCAACACACTGTTTTATCAAAATTCTATATTGTCAACTACTGGCTGCAAATCTGCTCAGACTTCACTCTAGCACCTGAGGAACAGAATATAATGAGTCCAGAAAAAAATGAATCTGATGTACACTCATAGCTTAGGGTCAATATAGAGTTGTTTCTGATTGCAGTGCAGTGATGGAGAGTCGTTTCTGAGAGTCACCCAAGCCACAAATAAAGTTTGATTTGAATTTATCTCAGTGATAAAGAGTCGATGGAGTCATTTCAGAATGCAGCTCAGTGCTTTATGAATACAGGAATGAAAAGTGTTCCTGTTTAGAAAAACTGACCCCTATCTTAGTGCAACAGATCAAAACCAAATCTTCTTTCTATTTTAACCCACTTTTACACATTTTCAGCTGATTTTCCACAGAGGAAAAGGACCAATACAAGGCAGAAACTCCAGAGTCCGATTTACAAAACAACAACCTTGCAACACTCGAGGTGCTCTGGATTCGTGCAATTGTTGGCTAATTGGATTGGAGCACTTGACGTGAGCAAAGGGAAAGTGGAAAGGCATTACCAGTGCCAGGCAAGTCCAGGAGGCAGCAGGAGATCAACAGGCTAATCGGGGAGAGGAGACAGATGAAAAAGCAACGGAAAAAAAGCCTCTGCAGATAGATAGATAGATAGATAGATGGATAGATAGATAGATAGAGAGAGAGAGAGAGAGAGAGAGAGAGAGAGAGAGAGAGTGAGAGAGAGAGAGAGAGGGAGAGGGAGAGAGAGAGAGAGAGAGAGAGATGGCCTCGTACAAACGCAGGTGTACATCAGCTGGCACCTATGTGAGTAAAGTAAACCGCATGAAAATCGGCTGAGAATTGAGCAAGATTTGGTTATTACCAATGCAAATGCATTGCCTTTGATGGGCCTCTTGCCCCCACCAAGATGGCCAACACATAGACATAGCGTAGCGGGCTGCTGCAGCGCGCTGACGTACATAGCTTCTAGATTTAGCTTCTATATATATATATATATATATATATATATATATATATATATATATATATATATATATATATATATATATATATATATATATATGTATATATATGGTGCTACCTCAGACAGTCTATGCCCCTCCCCCTCAGACTGAAGCTGGGAAACATGGACCCAAAGTAAAGAAAGTACTTCTGAAAAATCTAGACTTTTAACTGCTGAGTCACATCAGTGGACAGGAGCCTCCATCCAGAGAGTGAGTGTGCCCCTCATGACTGAGACCCGCTGTGACTCACAGCCTCTGCTTCAGGACCACGACTTATGCAGAGAGACAAGGAGGGTCCAGAACAAACAGACTCGGAGAAAGGCGGGGTTATTCACTGACAGAGGCGGAGTTATGATGCTGATCATGGTCAAGATGATAGTTGACGCTTAAAGAGCTGAAACATGGAGCACAGGGTCTGATATTTGAGGATGGAGGGGCAAGAAAGTTTTTCTGACTCTACTGTATCATTTGGATCTGAAAAGGACTGAAAACTCTTTAATTTAAAGAATCGATGTACCCTGTTATAATCCAGGTGTTCCTGTTATCATCTGTTCATTTCATAAACAGAATTTGGTCCTCAAAGTACTTCTGGAACTAATCACCAGGGTCATGTTGTCTTTGGTACTGGGTGACCTGGGTGAATCTGTAAGTTGAATAAACCAGAATTCTGCTGAGCTGCAGACCTGCCAGTCATCCCACTGTCTCCTCTCCTCTCCTCGCCGTTTCATACAGCGACATGGACACAGAGAGGAGTTTGAGGCCTGATCCCTCTCCTCACTCATGCAGCCATGAGAGAGAGAGAGAGAGAGAGAGAGAGAGAGAGAGAGAGAGAGAGAGAGCCGCATGGTGACACACTGCAGCTGTGTTACACTGATGGAAACCCTGCAGACTGGGTGCTATTCTGCTCCTATCTCTAACCAAACATTCAATCCTGGATCGTCCTTTAGGAGCGTGTTTGCCAACAAATATCACATGTAAAAATGTCCTCCAGTGGCCTGATATTAACTTTTCCTTTGGTCTCCAGATGATTCAAAATAAATCTGGCAGCTTCACAAACAAGGCTTGCGATTGAAATCACAGTAACCCCGGCATCCCTGTTAATAAGGAAGATTCAGAGTGTTGCTGGAACATTCCTCACAACTCTGTCACTTAAACACACCTCCTGAAATATCCCTTGAGTCAGTGGGACAAACTTCACCTCAGTCCTGCCAGCACTATAGCACCCTTTAATTACACTGGGCTCGACACACACTACTGGCCCTGTGTGTGCTCTGCAAGCAATTCCACGGGGCAACGCTTACAGCCAGCAATATTTCAAAACTTCTGCATTTTCCTTTTTGCGAGGCCACTGATGCTAGTTACAAATTAACTCAGGAATGAGGCAGCACATGGCGCTCGCACTGAGTGCCCACAGTGTGTTTAAAAGTCTCCTGTGTTGGCTGTTAACCTGTAAAACTAGAACATATGCAAATGAGGGGAGTGTTTTCTGTAAGGCAGCTGGTCCTAACAGCTTTTCATGTTGTTGGATCTGTCTGTCAGAGAGGTGAACAGGGTAGACAGAGTCAGACGCAGTGAGCTGACTATCAGACTGAGGTTAACCTATGGTTTATTGTTGTTTACGGCGTTGTCTGCAGTTTCTTCTCCCCGTCACGGCCCGTGCTGGTACAGTTGGAGCAGGTCACAGCCTTACACCTCTGCAGCAGTCCAAGGGGAGTTCTCTGCAAACACAAAGGCTTCATACAGACTCTGGATGGGAGTGCATGTCTCAGGAGGATTAGCATCAGAAACGGACCAATCAGATGAGAGGTGCTTCATTTTCCCTCTAACAGCTCGTAGCATGTTGTAATATTGTGGAGTTAATGGTGGAGAAACCTGCAGCGTGCTGATGAGGGGAAAACGGGAGGAGGAGGTGTCGGTACACGGACAGATTGAGTGCAGGAACAGGAGGTCATGTGACGTGATTCGATTCAAAGTGTGTGCTTTTGAATCTCTTTCAGGTCCCTAAGCATGAGCACAGGAAGAGTCAGGGAGTGAGGCTGTGACAGGGTGGAGGATCCCCCCTGCAGGGATTCAGGGGAGTTCAGTGGAGCGTCACGTGGTTTTACTGCCCATCACTCTTATATTTCTTTCTCAAAGTCTTCCCACGGTAATGGATAGACCCATTATTGGCCGGGCTGATATTCAGCATTTTGATGGGTATCAGCATCTGCATTTTTTTTAATGGACAGCAGATAACTGCAGCATCTTCCTACCCGCAGCACCGTCTGATTGGTTAAATGCAGAGCCACACCCCTTATTTATTGTTTTAAGTTTTCATTTAACTTCATGAAACATGCTGCTGAGTCTGGGAGCAGTTTAATAAATAAGGAATTTAAACAAAGTTAACTGTCGGAGTTTGTATTATTCAAAATTTTGATGCCGATATTTTTACTTCTATTTTGAATGAAGATTGGCTCCAAATGTCAGTTATTGGCCTCTTTGACTACTAATAATCAGTATTAGTATCAATATCGGCCCTGAGAAAACCATATTGGTCCATCTCTGCAGAAAGTCCTCACAGTGCTTCTCAAACTCAGCTGAAAAGAGTCTTTAAGAAACTGTTTTATACACAGCTCTGATGATTGGTGCTCCTGTACTTTTTTAAAGGACTTGGTTTGATATGTGCTAAGCTTCAATGGGGGTGTTCCAATCCGATATTAATATCAAATATTGATCCAATATCAGCAAAACAAAACAAAACAACTAATATCAGATTATATTGGGCTGCATCTAAAATCTCTGATATAAGCACTCCAATACAGGCAGTCCATTCCAGACTCCACTACAGCTCTTCTATCCAGCAGCGCCCACATCCAGCACACAGAGCCCACCTGATCACAACAGCAGCAGCAAAACTTGACCCATGGTGGAACAGAACTGGGGAATTTTAACACATTTAAACTTTAAACATTCTTCCAAGGCTTATTCCAGCCTCGAAGACCTATAAATAGAGCTGAACGTCACACAGTTTCTGCTGATATCATATCAGATTGATATCGGTTATCGGACAATACTCAAGGCTGCAATATCGGTATCATATCGGTAGTGAAAAGGTTGTATCTTTGATTGATGGTGACTCTGCAGGAACCCAGCCCTGTGGCTGCAGACAGCATCCACCCTGAGGCATTAGAACAGATCAGCAGCTAAAGACCAAATGATGTGGACCACTAAGCAGAGCCTGGAAAACTGACTCTGAGGTGGTCGACCTTAGGAGGAAGAAGGAGCAGACTCTGCTTCGACATGGCTGCATAGATCAGCCCGAGCAGAGCAGATTCTCTGGTCGCTGTAAGTTTGAAGAAGTCCCTGAATCTTTAAAGATATGATGAGTTTAGAAAGCTGTAGGGACCCTTTGTGTTCCAGCAGAAAGGGGGCACAGCATCAGACTTGTTGTAGCTTTCTAGCTGACTGTTAACTTCTGCAGGTTCGTTCGGAGACTCTTAAAGCTTGTTTTATTTGTGAGGCTCTGACCTGGATGCTGGACAGGTTGAAGAGGACACCAAGTCCTCACAGGTACGAGTAACAGCAGCTGTACAGCATTTCATCCAAGCAGTATCTGGCTCCAGCAGGTCAAACCTTCAGACTCCACAGTGTAAGGTTCACCCACAGTGGTCGATGTCTTTGTTTGAAAAGGGTTCACCTGTGGACTTCACATCCTGCTCACCTGTCCTTTCTTTTTTCTTCCTTTTTGTTCCAGTGACATTAGGAGCTCCTCTTCTCACTGCAGAGCATTTCCTCCTGAAACGATCTGACAGCTGTTTCAGAGGAATGATTTAGAGTGCAGACACAGGTATGCTAATCACCTGCTTCTGTTCATGAAGAATGAGTATTTCATTTCTACTTCTAGTCCCTTGGTGTGGAGGCAGCCCCTCCATGTTTCTACGGTAGCACAGAGCGGACAAACTAGTGACATGTGTGCTTTTATAGAATCATTAGCGCCATTTTTGATGGTGAAACATGACAAACAAAGGATCAGACAGGAGCTTCCTGTCCTTTGTCTACTGTCTCCTACCAACAGGAGGGGATATATATATATTAAAAAAAAAAAAAAAAAACGGTTCTGCGTGCTGTACCTTTAACTAACAGACATGCCTGCATCAGTTTTCGTGATGAATGACTGACTCAAGGCCAGTCGACTGGTTTGAGAGTTGAAAGAAGCTGCAGTGATGAAAAGGCAATGGTGTCCTGTGAGTCCACAGCCAGCTCAGCTGTCACTGATTCAGCTGTGTTACATCATTGAGCTGTTTGTTGGAGCCACAGGCCTACCTGTAATCCATTTATACATGCACAGCCTCAGGCGGCCTCTGCCAGACCTGGGACACAAAGCTGACCATGTGTTTTTAAAGACCTGTTTGGAGATTACAGGCAGGAGAGGTCATGATTAAACCCCAGATCCTGCTGTACCGCAGAGTTCTTCTTATTCTCTCCAGCAGGGCGCCGGCTTATCCACGCTGTGTCAGACTCACTGTGAGTGTGTTCATTGACCACAGCATGAAGAAAACACACCGCATCCTTTCATTTGATTTCTTTAAACAGCTTGAGAAGAAGCTGACAGGTGGGGACATCACGTCAGTCTGTGTTAGATCAACGTGGAGGTTAGCACACCTGAGAGATGTGGAACAGTTAACCACAGTTAAGAGATAACAACAGTGAACACTCTTTGAATTGTAAACTGTTCAGCATGTTCGGGAGAAGTGTGTGTGTATGTTTCACATTTCTAACAGCTTGTTCTTTTTAAAATATTCAGCATTTCCTACATTTTTCTGGCCCATTCAAATGAATGGAGATGATCCATGACCATGGAAGCTGATGATGTCATAAGGGGTTCAGAGGTTATAAATAGGACTGGTGAGTGTCACAAGAGTCAAGCTCTGCTCCCCAGGGCAATGGAGATGTTAGGGTTCAGGGTTAGGGTTCAGCATTTCAACATCCCAGCATTTACTGCAGGGAAATCTGGGTCCCTCCTCCTCTAGTTACTGTTAGTTTATGTAAGTTAAGTAAGGGTTAATGTGTAGTTAGCAGGTGGTGATGAGAAATAGAACCCCAACAGGGTCAGACGACCCCCGGAGGTGAAGCTTCCATGTTTTATCCTCCTTTTAGTCCCATTAATCCAGAAACAATCAGAGCGAGGACGACTGTTTCCCAGGCAGTCTGAGAAGCTGTTTGTGGAGTTCAGGGAGAAACATCCGTTCAGACAGGGTGTACAGAGCTTGCATGTGAGTAAAAAATTCCAAATGCACATTTGTGAAGCAGGCAGCGATGTCAACAGCCGTCAACACACATTCCTCCAAACACTGCTCTGGAGCCAATGAGGAAGCCCTCTGTCACTGACGATGAAAATGAACATTAATCAGCTGCAGATGAGCAGCAAACATGTCTGTCTGTAACCTGTTTGTAAGATGAGACTTCAGCATATGATGGACTCACTGACATGAAGTCTAGAACATTAATTTAACACCCAGCGCAGCAGAGCTGACAGCACACAAAGACGCTGATAACAAACAAGCCAGTCAGTGAAGCTGAGGAGTCCACTCGCCCACTGACCAAAGAACAATGAGGAGGACTGTGCCACGCTCTCTCCTACGAGGCGCCGTGTGCTCATCCTGTCCCCCTGATGCCACAGACTGTCTCAGCTGAAACTGATGTACAGGGATGAGTTTCATGTAAAGAGGGAGCACAGACGGTGCAGCACAGACCATCAGAGAGCGACACTTTGATGTGTTTGAGGGTGTCACAGGTCAGGATGCACGCCGCTCTCCTGTTATCCTCCTCACGGATCTGTGCAGAGGGGATGGGCTCATGTGGCTGCCATGTTCACTGCACCCCTAATGTTCAGGAACATGATCAGGTCACGCTGAAATCTGACATTTAAAGTGAGGTGCAAAGTAAAACTCACATCTGAGCTTTGATCCTGTGTAGGGCTGCAAAATCCTGTGAATTTTCAAAGTTGGAAACTTTCCATGGGAATTTTCAGGAGTTGGTATAAATTAAATTTACCTGGTCTTATACATGTGTAAATATATGTTTTGTTATGAGCAGACATGCACGCAAAAATGTCTAGAAATTTTCCTCCCCTTTGCAGCCCCACTCCTGAGTCAGCATGAAGGTTTGAGTGTCTCTGCTGATCAGCTCACAGCCTGCAGAGACAGAGCAGCTGACAGCTTCGATATGTAGCTCAGGAATTAGAGAGGGGGTTTACGGCTCTTTGAAGGGATCTCAAGGAGCCCGTCCTTTCAAAGAGTCGTTCAAAAACTGGCTTGTTGTTATATTAATTTATTTCATGGAAGTCAACCAGAAGAAACTCGTTTTTATCCAGTAAACAAACACTGGAAGTGGTTAGAAGATATTTGGCTCAGAATAGTTCAGACTGACTCATTCCAACAATATGAACTCTACTGGTGGGAATTATTCCTAAACATTGGTCACAATTTCACTTGGTTTGTGTTTTCATTGCTAACATCTCATAAGGTGGTGTCATACCCAGTGCTTTGACGGTGAGATCACTATTTTCATTTTCACCCTCACATAAAAAACTTTAAAAACTACACAGGCTACACAAAACTTCCATCCAAAACACCTTTACCTTTAAAATTTACACATGAGAACATTTTAACAACACAGACAAAAATATCAAACAATCATAATAATAATAATAATATATACGGTGCTCAACAAATTTATTAGACCAGCACCCAGTGTAAGGAGTTTACCACCTTAATGAACAGTATTTTTACTGATTGCCATATTACAGTGATTTACTTTCTTCCCTGACGTGTTTTAGTGGTTATTTGTTATTCTTGATTAAATTCTGATCTTTTCCAGTGTTCTGGATCAAATTTGTGAACAAAACTGTGAATCCAGTTTGAAACTCCTGAAAACTCCTGTTTAAATAATGAAGTAAATAATGACTGATGGTATAATAAGTAAAAATTAGGACCTGATGTCTGGTGCTGAGTTTTTTGGATGGCAGTGAGTGGCTTGTTGACCCATGAAGTGAATCCAAATGCCGCTACATTTCCTTTGACTCTGGCTCTTTTTTTTTTCCCTCCAGTCTCTAAAGTCCCCTCCTCCCTGATACAGCAGGAAATCCAGTTGGCGGCGCTCACTCATACCTCCTCCCTTCAGTTAGCTGCTCATATAGCTGTGTTCATGGGACTGAAGCAAGCTGTGGACGACTCAAACTCAGACATGTCATTGGCTGTTCATGTGAAGGCGGCGTGGAAAACTCAGACTCATGGCAACACATGAAGTGAACAATGAGAACTGGTTTGATTGACTGACCCGTTCATGAACGTCACATCTCTGACAGACATTTATCTGGACTACAACAAACAACCACCTATGATGACCGACCGGATTGACAGACCGGACTACAAAGAGGAGGAGGACCCTCTCTACCAGAAGGTCTGGATGAACATGAGATCCAGTCTTTGTAGGGTCAGGGTGACCACAACAAATTCCATTCAGTCCATCCTTCAGTCAGAGGAGGTTTGTTTGTATCCAGAAAATTCTTCTGAGACAGAGAGAGAGGTGAAAAGTTCTGAAGAGAGAGCGAGAGAGAGTGAGAGAGAGAGAGAGAGAGAGACCACTGTTACTTATCAAAGACAAAGCTTTGATAGCACAGTGAATATCAGCGGCAAAGACCTGTTACAGATGTGTAAAGCTTTAGGAAACATCAGCAAACATCAGTGCATGGTCACAGTCTGACCACACAGTCCCCTTTCAGATCACAGTCAGATCACTCTGTATTTAAAGAAGTCAGAGAGTCAGAGTCAGAGAGACACACCTGATGACCACCTGTCAGCACTCCCAAAGCACTTACAGATGGTCCCAGAGCAGCCCAGCTGACCTCACCAAGGCCTTAAAAACAGCACCATCCAAAACATGTCAGCTACATTTCTCAGGACACAGTAGCTGACGGACAGAGACAGCATGAATTCAGCCACCAAAGACTGAAACAGCATCTTTATGAAATGAGCTGAAGAATATAAGATGAAAAGAAGGAGAAACAAATGGGAACAGTTGAAGGAACAACCATGGTTTGAAAATGAATGTTCCCTTCTCAGGAAACATCTAAGAAAGCTTTCAAACAAGAAATACAACATGAAAACAGAATGGAAATATTTGGAAAAACTACGTCTTTAATTTATATCAGAATCCAGAAGAAGTGAGAAATAACATCCAGAGATCAACGGCCAGAAGAGGAAGCGTGTGCGTCTCCTTCTGACTGCATTAAAAACAAAAAGAACAGAGGTTTTTCCACAGAGCAGACAGCCAATCACGTGTCAGCATTCTGATTGGACAGCCAATAGGAAATGCGATGCCTGAGCTGATTAGCCAATCAGCTCAGGCATCAAACAGAGCAACTTAAACTCCTCTGTAACTTGTTCCATATGACAGAGGAGAGTGAGTCAGTGTGCGGTCAGAGTCTGTTATTCACAGAAAACTCTGATCCCCACCTGACGTCCAGAGATCCCTGCTGAACGTGACGCCATGAGCGCGCTTCAGAGGCTCCACGCTGCTTTCTCTAACCCATTCAGGTCCTGTACCCCTGAAACAACTTACTTTAGTGATACAAGTTTTATTTAGAGACTCAGATTTGATTTATTAATGTCTTTATGTCAGACTTCAAACTTTTCAGGATAAAGGTTTAAACACATGCAGCCCAAAGGAGTCCCAGTAAACCCTGATCCATCCTTTGTTCTCCTAAGACCAAACAGGCATGGAGGTCCAGCTCTGCTGCTAACCAATCACAGTCTCCATTCAAGGATGAACAACAGCACCTTCATTCATGTGAACTCTGAACATGTTGCTTTAAAGTGGCTCAGATGTGTGACTGCGTCTGAATCAGGTGACCCAGCTGCTGTGCTGTGTGAGGAGGGAGGCAGCTGTGGGGCTAAAGGATGGACAAAGGGGTTCAGATGGTCTCCAGACAGCCAAAGATAAAACCATTCTCCAGAGTGACTGAGCGTCATGTGACGACATTAAGACTGCCCTATGTTTGGAGGAGGCTGATGGAGAGGCGCTGTGTTTTATAATCACTGTTAAGGCTCTGAGTTTCACAGGAGGGGTTGACCCTGCTGGGGAGTCTGGGGAGAGCAGGAGAGCAGGAGAGCAGGAGAAAAGGAGAGAAGGAGAGAAGGAGGGAGAACAGCAGAAGAGAAGAAGAGAAGGTGAGAAGGAGAGGAGGAGGAAGGACAGTAAGACAGAAAGAGAGAAGGGGGAGGACATAAGGAGAGACGGAGAGAAGGAGAGAAGGAGGGAGAACAGCAAAAGAGAAAAAGAGAAGGGGAGAAGGAGAGAAGGAGGGAGGACAGTAGGAGAGAAGGAGAGAAGGGGGAGGACACAAGGAGAGAAGGAGAGAAGGAGAAAAGGAGAGGAGAGAAGGAGGGAGAACAGCAGAAGAGAAAAAGAGAAGGTGAGAAGGAGAGAAGGACAGTAGGAGAGAAGGAGAGAAGGAGGAGGACACAAGGAGAGAAGGAGAGAAGAAAAGCAGGAGAGAAGGAGGGAGGACAGCAGGAGAGCGAGGGCTACAGAGGGATAAAAATACATCAATGCTGAAATATTCAAAGCTGCTACCTTCAGTGTTCAGAGAGGAGATGAAAACACTCCATGAAATAATGCTCTGCACACACACACACACACACACACACACACACACACACACACACACACACACACACACACACACACACACACACACCTTGAGCTGGAGTGAGTGACTGCCTCTCTATCTCTCTCTCTCTCTCTCTCCCAGGTTTAATAAAAGCCTTCAAACCTTCCACTTTAGCACCTGACATGCTGAGAATACTAATCCCTGCTGTCAGGTGCACTTTGCAGCTCTGCAGCACTAAGATTGTGTAAAATATGCTAATTTATACCAGAGCACTACACTCCTCTGATGTGAAGTGATGTGAGCAGCAGCTGCTGTAAGCAGAGGATGGAGGCAAACAAGCTGCTGATCAGAGCTGAGTTAGAGCTCACAGCTTCACACACATCATCCTTTTCCAAACTCAAACTCCTCCGTGAGATCTCTTACTCCTAGCATGTCTCCGTTTAATGCACAAGCACGCACGCACGAACAAACACACACAGAGCCTTTGGTTGGGTTAATGAAGTGACTCATCCACTGAGAGAGAACACAACAGTCAGCCTGCAGCAGCAGCCCGACATTATCCAGCAGGAGAAACACACTGCAAACTTCAGAGATGGTGCACAAGAACCAAACAGGACGTCAGCACACAGCTGTCAAAGAGGAAGAAGTGTTACAGACGCGGGGTGTACACTGGGTTACAAGAGATTCAGATGCTGTGGTTCCCAAACTGTTTTTTTTTTTCTTATCACTGCTCTCAGCGTTTGTTCTGACTGACATTTGGATACGGCATCTGTTCCATACCCTCACAGAGCACGGTAAAGAGGTTTCCTTTAAGTCAACAGCACTTTAACTTTCTCCTGAGTGTGTGGTATGAGCGGGGCCATCTGTGGTGTAATTCATGCAGGGTAAGAGCGACAGACCTAAAGATACGACCGAGGGAGCTGTGATTACGCTTCAGGACACATGTGGAGAGAAGGTGTCCTATCTATTCTGCCAAACTCTTCCAAACAGTTTCCAGCTAAACTAACCCATGTGGCTCATCCGTGCATCTGCAGACATGAGATAATGCTCTGCGCCTGCAGCGCGCTGCACGTTATGCAAGTGTGTGTGAGAGCGATGAAGGCTGTGGGTGCAGTGAGGACAAATGAAAACACACAACACCAGTTTGCTCCTCACGGTGGCACTCAGCACAGGGCGCAGAGGGAGGACGCTGCAGGCGCAGCAGACGCGGCGCACACCGCACACGCTGCAGACACCGCAGACTGAGCTGAACTCTGTCTGTATGTATGTTTATCCAAACGTCATTTCCCCATCATTTGAGAACTGTTCCCTGGATTAAGAATCAGATTTTGTGTTGCTGTCTCTGAGAGGACTTCAGGTACATGGAGTGTCTCTAAAGCTCTGTCCCTGTGGTCTTCAGACCGATCAGAGCTCTTAAACATCTCGTCACATTCACACCAGTCACTCACTGAGGATGGAGGCTGCTTTTAGAGCTCCATCATCTCCTTCACAAAGCGACAGAGATGGAGGAAACTGTGCAGAGTTATTCTGTTCCACATGAAGGCTGATATCTGTCAGGGTGAGACGTGGGACTGATGAAACCTGGGAACTACCATCTGCAACAACTTAAGAAAAAAGACTCAAACATTGTGCGGGGTCGGCGGATCAACCAAATTGACACATGAGCAGTGGCGTGCACAGGCTTTTTGAAGGGCAGGGGCCCTTCCGCGTATTTTCAGTGGCACTTTAGCACGCTTTTAACACGCGTTTTTGTCCCCACTTTGGCTGGGCTATGGATAGATAGACCCATGTCTAGATTTTTTGAGAGGGTTCTCGGGCTGCTCCGTCCCTCTCTGCGCCTTAACTGACGGTAAAGTCGGTTCATTTGGTCCTGTCCCTGCATGCTAATCACACAAAGCACTGTTTTCTGCACCCTGGGGTCTAACAGGGACCTGTTCCATGGTGATGCCGTCAGACTGTTCCTACCAGTCATTGAGGAGCTGCAGAGGAGCTTCAGAGACTCTGGATCAGTCTGACTCTGTGTGCTGAACTCGAGCAGGAGAACCACATAGCCTAAATGGAAGGGTTTATTTAGACTGGACCCGGGTATGTGAGGCATTCATGGAAAAAATGTAAACCTGACATTATTAGTGAGGATTTTCTGTTTGTCTTTGTCCGACAACAGGACAACTGATAGAGGCTCGGGGAGCGTGAGAGCGTTTTTCACCTGTTACTGAGAGTCTGTAGACTAAACACAGAGAACATCAGTCAGATTAATCAGTCAAAATGAATCATGTTGAAATGTTTGCCGCGGTCCAGGAAATGTTTGAGATACCAGAGATTCACAGCAGGTTGGTCCTGAAAGCTGTGAGTGATTAAAGCGCTCCTCAGAGTTTCCAGGTCCAGCTCCAAAGAAATGACCCTGACACAACGATACAACTCTCACTGGAGCTGCGGATGACTGAGGGGACTATCAAGAGTGATGAGTGTGTGTCAGCATGAATGCGTGTGTCAGAGGAGTCTCGGAGTCGTGTATGTGTGTGTTAGAGGCAGATGAACAGGGTCAGTCTTCTTACCGTCAGTCTCTTCGATGTTCTGCAGGATCTCCTCCGTGTCCAGCCGGTCCTCTCTGGAGAAAGCGTAACTTTTGATGTGAAAGTCCACCATCAGGTGATAGACCCCCTCCAGGGTGAAGTAGCAGTTGCGCTCCTCCTTGTCGTCCTCGAAGACCAGCAGCGCGCTCCTCCAGGTGAAGTGCTCGAACATCGCGCTGAAGGTCTCTGCCATCTTCACGTAGGACGGGGCGATGCGGGTCAGGTGGGAGTACTCGGAGGTCTTCAGACTGAAGCCGGCGGCCAGGGCACCTGCTGAGATCACCGGGATGTTCCAGTGGGACGCCAGCCTCACCACCGCGGCCGCCTCGTACTCACATACCGGACCCAGGATCAGGTCCGGCTTCAGCCCGCACGAGCGGTCCACCAGATTGTAGAGAGCATCATTCACACAGTCTGAGTTCTCAAACTGGATGTTGAAGTGGAACCCGGAGTACGGTCCCCCATCCGCCTCCAGTCTCTGCTGTGCGTAAAGGATCGCCGGAGCGACTCGTGCGTGAGAAAAAAGGTAGGAGTTATTCTGAGGCAGGAACACCAGGACCTCTATGTCCTCGGTGAAGGTTTCAGTAAGGACCGGGTTCAGGAGCAGCAGAAAGTAGACGCAGAGCGCGCTGACACACGGCATGGTGCCGCTGGGAGTCCGGCTCCAGAGAACTGTTGGAGATGTTCCTCAGAGGTTGGTTTCCTGGAGTTGGCTCCACTCTGCAGCGCGCATTCAGCTCCAAACACACACTCTGCTGCTGAAGGGTTTAATGCTCTCTCTCTCTCTCTCTTTCTTTCTCTCTCTGAGTGTGTGCGCGTGTGTGTAGGTGTGTGTGCGTTCAGGAGCCAATCTGTCAGAGTGTGTGTGTGTCTGATTCTGCAGGCGGACTCTTCCTGGACCTCCTCTCAGGACCGTGTCGGGGATCGATCTGTCCAGCTCCGCCAGCAGCACCACACACGCTGGCTCTGGGCTGGAGTTTTGAAGCATCTTTTCAGGATTATTCCTGCGTCATCGGAGCGCTGCCCACCTCCTTCTTAAAGCTACACCGCTGCCTGCCTGACAATGAGCCTCTTCAACACACTGTGAGCGAGTGAAGGTGGTGGGAATTATGACGCTGTTCGCCTCCAACAAGCAGCGAAACGCTGAACTTTCCTGCTGTGTGTTTACAAAGATGCTTTTATTCCTGATGCACCTCCACCTGGGCTGCAGCCAGGCTCAGACAGAATATCCCTCCAGGTAATACCACTGTTTCAGCCTGAAAGAATGCCGCTCTGTGTCAGGCAGAGCTGCAGCTGGAGCTGTTGGAGCTTCATGTTTAGGTTCAGGCTAGCTGCTATGAGCTCCACGATGATAGAGATCTTTCCTTTAACTCAAACACCAAACAACAAGCTGACTGTATGACTGTCTGGAAAGAGCACCACAGAGCCATGGATACTGATGAAGATGTGTGAAGAGGAGATAGCCTGAATCTGAAGGCTTCCCATGATGCAGCAGTGGGATGATGTAAAACAGAACATTTCATTTATTTTTCAGTGGTGACTGAACACGGCTGGTGTTAAGATGATCCCCCATTTTTTTCATGAAGAGAAAAAGAGAAGTATAATTTATTTTAAATAAAATAATAAAAATGTGTTTGAGTCTATAACAGTCAAGTTTGAAGTCTACTCCTAAAAGTAGAGACGGTGCAGCAACTGGAGGAAAGAAAGCATGGAGCAGCTTCTCTAATGTCCCTCCAGATCTGATATAAGTGGTGCAGAAAAAGGAAGTGATGAAATGCTAACATTTCCCAAACAGCCTCATTCAGACACCTTTAACCTGCAGAGCAGAAATATGGCGTGATAGCAGCATTCATCTGAGTGAGATGTCAGAGCAACATGGCTACTGGGGGAGTTTATGGTTTTGGTATAATCTGCACCCTGCTGGTTTACAGCCGCACGGCTGATGAGGAAATGAGCTGCAAGTGGAAAAACGGAGGTCAAAGGTCAGACAAAGGGAAAGAGCTGATGACTAGGTGGATGGAATGGGGGGGGGGGGGGGGGGGGGGCAGAGAGAGAGACAGAGAGACATGGAGAGATGATCAACAGAAGACTGCACCACAAATAAGCTAAATTAAGCTAACACATAAGGCTGTGAGATAATCTCTCCAAACCACATCACATCTGTTAAAGCTCACAAAGCTTTCAAAGTAGAAGTACTCAAAGAAGGAAGAGTGTGTAAATAGAGAGATAGAATAGAGGAGTGTGTGTCAATTCAAATGTAGGCGATTTAATCTGTAATATTTTAAATTCAAGATTACTATCTTACCTGGCTGAAGGTAATGTTCTGATTAAATCAGAGACTGGTTTTATTCCCAAACAAAGAACAGCTGAAAACATGTTTACTCTACACACACGGATACAGAAACTCATCCAGCAGAAGAAGAAAAGGAAAATCTTTGTCTGTTTGGTTGATTTCAAGGAAAGCTTTTGATTCAGTTTGGCTCAACAGTCTTTTCTAGCAGTTACTCCAAAGTGAACTGGAGGAAAAATGTCTGAAAGGATTCAAAGTAAATATATAACAAATACATGTCATCTTCATGTGGATGATTGACTGTTGTTGTCTCAAACAGGACAAGGACTTCAGGAGCTCCTGAACGTCCTCCATGATTCCTGTGAAATCTGGAATATCAGTGTTAATCTAGACAAAACTACAATGATGATATTCAAAAAGAAAGACAGAAATCAGAACAATAAACATCATTTTTATTAGGAAACAGAACACTGAGTCACACCATGGAGTTCAGGGCCTGGGCCTGGATATTACTGCCTCAGGACTTTTTGGCTTGGCAACCACAGGGTCACTGGTTCAAGCCCTGGTATGGACCAAGACTGGAACTTGTGTTGATGGCTGGAGAGGTGTTAGCATAACTTCCTGAGCACTGTCAATGTGCCCCTGAGCAAGGTACCAAACCTCCATCACCAGGACCATCACTCTGTGCTAGAAGTCCTGTTTGTGTGTGTGAACAGAAGATTCTGGAGGAAGAGAGCTCTGCTGTTCAACTGTCAGCTGAATATGTGACAGCCGGTCACAGAGTGAGACAGGCTTCAGTTAGAGACCATCAATAAGGTGTTATTAAGGAAAGAAGAAAACAAACATCTATAAACATGTAAATAAAGATCACTGTTTCTACAACTCTACAATGTCATTTAGCAGATGTTTTTTTTTCAAAGCGACGTACAACACAAGCAAGAATTTAAACAAGAAGGAGAAACCTTATCAAGTGTGAAAAAATGCTTGGTCACAGGTACTTTGCCTGGTGCCCTCTGTTTGTTATTGTTGTTTGTTGTTGTTTTCTCTGTGATTTTAATTGTGCATGTTTTGTAAAGAAAACTTCAGGCCAATCATGAATTTGAGAGAGAGAGAGAGAGAGAGAGAGAGAGAGAGAGAGAGAGAGAGAGGTGTGTGTGTGTGTGGGGGGGGGGGGGGGTGCTGTAAGAGTGTATCTTCAGTTATTTTAGGACAGTAAAGACTTGGGCACAGTTTGTGTTCACACAGAGAAAAATCCTACAGTGAGACTGACTCCTGCTCAGCTCACACACTCTGCTCACACACACTCAACTCAACACTCTGCTCCGCGAAAAAGTGACCGTGCCCTTATGGTGGCTCATTAAGCAGAGTCATTAATGAGTCATGCTCTGAGAGGACTCTCTCTCTCTCTCTCTCTCTCTCTCTCTCTCTCTCTCTCTCTCTCTGTGTGTGTGTGTGTGTGTGTGTGTGTGTGTGTGTGTGCTGCCAGCTGCAGCAGGAATTTGTTGACGTGAATGTTTTCCACAGCTCTCATTACACTTAAAGCCATTAAATCATTACATAAAAAGGTGAAGTATGATTCTGTGCCGTCTTTATCTGGATGTCTGAATGACTCCCATCAACAGGACGTGGAGGTAATTGGGCTCATTAAGCTGAGGTCAGCACTTTGTAACGTAATGACATCTTTACTTTAATATGGGAACAGATCACTCCTGAGTTATCTGGGACAGGAGAGGACATCCTGCTGCACAGTCCACCGTCTGCCAGGACAAACAAGAATATTTGAAGTGATGAACAAAAGCCTCAAACACTGACTTATTATCATTATTATATATTAATATTCATTATTTTTTCCCTCCTCTCTGGTTCTGGCTGTGTAAGCTGAGTGTGTTCAGCTGTGAAATCACTGACAGAAGTTTGTTACTGAAGAGACGGCGCTCATTCAAACTCTGTTCATTCCTAATCAACAAACAAAAGTACCTACCAAGTCCCAAGTCCCAACCCTAACACACCCTGAAAACACACCCTGAAAACACACCCTGAAAACACACCCTGAAAACACACCCTGAAACTGTAGATCCGGGTCACAGTCTCTGACAGTGTGTGAATCTAACCCTAACCAGGGAAGTCCTCTGTGATACAGATCAGTTATCACCATCTTAAAATTGGTTGAGTAAAAGGAAGAAGAGGAAATAAAACCCTTGGTACTGGAAATCAAATGAAGTGCTTGTTCAGTCCACTAGAGGGGGCTGCTTGGTTTGACGCAGCAGAGTCAGGAAGAAGTGGAAGTTGTCCCACCAAAGACAACACTCATCAGCCACCCTTCAGTCCAGCAGGTGACCTGGATGGTCTGAAGTACACCACAAACATCACCCTCAGGGCTCCCTCCACCTGTCCCTGTCCAGAGGAGGCATCAGTCCATGAAGGCAAAGCTCACATTAAACATGATCAACTCTAAAACAGGCAGCAAATCCTGGACCCACTGGAACCACAAGCTCCTTCAGAGCCAGCAGAAAAATAATCCAATCTATTTCCTGTTTTTATCTGGGACAGAGACAAATAAGGGTCCAAAAAAAAAAAACGGCTTTAAACTTGTTCAGATAACACGTTTGATGTTTGTTTAATTGTGTAGTTTTCTGTCTGTTTTCTTTCGTTTCTGTTGGTGTCAGAGTATTTATATGACATGTCTACCATTTTTAACCACTTAGAGAATCAGTCCCATTAAACTGTCTAATGCTGTAACCACAAAAACATGACAAGTATTAAATAATTCACCATCCTAAAAGTTATGACAGGGTACTGATGAAATCAGTTATTAGTTATGAAACATCATCTCGAAGTACATTTGGAATATTTCATTTCTAAACTTGATAACATGGTTTTTATGGACTGAGTGAGTCAGTATGTCATAGACATCAATTTTTTTCCTCTATATTTGGCTCAGTTGGTTTAAAATCAATTTAAATGTCATTTTTTACAGTGTAGTACACTGATAAAATCAGAGTCAGATGAACTTTTTTTCATATTTTTTTATGGGAAACATTGGTTACACCAGCTGACCACGTCTTTCACCCGTGTGCACAGCCATGAAACAGTGGACAAAGGCCCTTTTTGAACGCTGAAGACACCAGAACCCAGCAAGGAGACTCATCAGGACCCCATCCACTGACAGAGGCCTTCTAACCCACAAGAGAAGAGGATGGTGGATTACTTCTTTCAGAAGTACTGTATGGAATCATCTGAGCGCCTGTGTTTGAAGACATTCATCAGGTGCATCCTGCAGCTCTTTGTCCTGTTTCATCTCTCCAGCCATCAGTGTGAACTGTTGTTGCTACCTGTTTTTACTTTTGCAGTTACCCAGAATTCAGTGCAGTATGAATGAAGCGGACTGTGGTTCACAGCCCAACGGAAACTGAGCCACCCGTCATTTGGAGGTCAGAACTTATATCATCACTGAGGCTGCCTTAGAAGGAAACTGTTGATACCAAAAACATCACCAGAGTTGGCAAGAAGGGTGAAGGCATTGATTCCTCCTGTCTCCAGCAGGACCAAGCAGAGCAGGAAGAGCAGTATGAGGCTTCTGCAGGCAGGTGATCAAGGTGGTGAGCCATGTTTCAGACCAGTATAATAATAATTTGGAGCCACCCCGGCATCAGAAGCCTGTCGCTGGATGAGCAAATGATGGGATCACCCAGCGTCTCTGGCAGATACTCTGCCCTCAAGAAGCAGACGAAGCCTGCAGTGTTGAGGATCGTACGTGACAAGATGCAGTGCACAGAAGCATCCACCAACCCTCAGGAGCTCAGGGCCTTTTTCAGCAAGCTCTCTGTCTACCAGGTGGATGAGATGAAAAACGCTCTAAGCCAGATTCATTCAGATGAGGCTGATGATGACTCCCAGGATGAGATCCAGTTGAGCTCTTCTCAGCTCACTTTTTTTTTTGCCAGTGAGGCTCATCTTACTGTGGATTATCAGCAGGCTGCTCACAACTACCAAGAGTTAGTGGTGAGACATCCTCATGAGCCTGCACACAAGTTTGACTGAGGGAGGCTCCTCATTCAGACAGGAGACCTCATGAAGGCTGAAGAGTGTTTCCATGGTGCAGTCTCCATCCAGCAGATACACCAGCTCAGCCTCATGACGTGTGGAGTGTTGGCAGCAATGTTTGAGAAATATGAAGAAGCCCAAACCTTCCTCCAGCGAGCCACCAGTGTGGACCCTGGAAGAGTTGTGGCCTGGACGCTGCTGGATTTGATTCATGAAAGCCAGAGCAAATCCATCTTGGCTGATTGGGCTTTCCTGGAGGCTCTGAAGCTGCTGAGGACAAATGAATCAGAGAAAGGAACGCAGGACAAAAAAAGGGAAAAAGAAAAATGTGAAACTGAAGGACAAGATAGAAGACGGAGAGATGACCAAGTATATGGATGATAAGCAAGACCCAGGATGTGGATATGGGGGCTCAGAGGTGCCAGGACAGCCTCCGGCACAGAGCATCACACCCAGAACAGCTCAAGTTAAACTCTTGTCCTCCACCATCCACGGAGAGAAGGTTCAGTTCTTGCTGCAGATCAGATGGCGGAGCGCGATCTGTCCCCGGAGCTCCTGTGTTTAGAAGGAGGTCACAGTTTCTCATATCTTCTTCATGCTGCCCAGTGGCAGCTGCTCAGGCCTGACTACTGCAGTGCCACAGCCAGCCAGAGGGAGGCACTGTCAGAGAACAGGATGCAGAAGTCTGGGCTCTGAGTGGCCACTTGCTGTGTCCTAATTCAGGGGACCACAAAGGCCGTGTCAACCGTTGTCAAGTTGGACAGTTTAGCCTTTGGATTATTTCCTGGTTGCGTCAACAGATGTTCCCGCCCTTAAGTCACAATTCCTGCTACCTAATCATAATCCTAAACCTAGCTCTTTATGCACTCAAAATGTTTAACTGAACATAATGCTAATGTAAGCCATATGCTAATGCATTACTAGCCTCACGTATTTTGACTGGAGGTTCAAATTTGAAGGTTTTCCAGTTCCCCTGAAGTTTAACGGAGCTGGCGTTTGATGTTCAAATGAGTAAAAACCGAGTATAAACCCAATACTTACATTTAAAGTCATATCCACATGACTTGATGTCACCATTGTGCAATTTTCCCTCTTCTCTTTTTGGGACTGAGCAGCTGTGGGTAAAGGATCTTGGGATTTGGGTGGCTGTAAAGGATAGTAGTGGTGCGTCCTCCAAAAAGAGGGAAAAGAAGGCTGCATTTGAAGTAGCCTTTCAATTTAGAAAGCCTTCACGCAGCGTTGTGACGTAATTGGCCTTCAAATATGGCCCACAAAGGACGCAGAGCCTGAATTTGGACACAGCTACTGTCACTGCCCGCAGGGGGCGTACACTGATGCCATGGAGAGCTATAGATACAGTCGGCTTCGCGTTACAGTTGTGTCATAGTTAGGGGCGGAGAATTCTGAGGGGGAAAACAGTCCTTCTCCCCTCGTCTGTATCATTGTAAACACGTTGATTTGAAAATCAGATTTCCATACCAATTACTAAAATGTCATACACTGATTCATTGGAGCCAGTTCAAAAGGCAAGAGTTAAAAAAAATCACTACAAGTAGGTTTAGATTCTTGTCTGTATGTTATTAAAGAGTGGAGGAATGATCCTACTGAATGGCCTGATGTGTCATTCCCTCACACCTTCTGTTACCTGGCTGAATCACCTGGTAAGAGACAAAATCACATTTACTGATGAATTAAACCTCACATCATTTCAATGTCACAGCATGTTTTAGTGAGTTTGTGCTCCACACAGTGGTTGTTATTGCTGAGTAGCCCCCATGAGCTGCCTACATACAGCTTATTGATGACCCTGTTTATCACACAGGGGTTTACACACACAGCAGCCTAAAGAACCATCGCTACCTGGAGGCACCGAACTGTTTACAAGTGGTTTTGTTGGAGTTGTGCTTCATCACAAAATACCTGCCTCTGATACCTACCTGTTCAGGTGTGATGCTCTTAAAACAAGCAACTGAACGTTCATGTGAAGTACAAAACAATCTAACACTGACTGAATAAGATGAAGATACTGTTATCGTACCTGTAATGAAGTGCTGACTACAGACGTACATGTTTGATTTTAGATCTCAAAGGTGATCAAACTCATCCTTCCATCAGATCACTTGAAGCCACTGTGTTCTTCCCCTCGGCTCTGTGCTTCAGTTTGGTAAAATATAAAACTTGGGATCTGGGTTCTTTAATCTTATTTGTGATACAAAAGGTCACAACAGCTCCTCTGCAGCAGTTTGTTTTCCCCCTCAGTGCGAACCGAGTATGACGTTTTGTGGGCGTTCCTCTTAATGCCGTCTGTATCTATGAGCAAAGCCTGAACCTCTGTGAGTAGCTGCTGGACACCAACCTAGTTCTCCAGTAACTCAGATCCATTTGCCCACAGCAGGGGGAGTTTGAGAAAGCCAAAGTTGTATACTTACAGGCTTGTGAGCCGTTTCCATCCTGCCTGACCTGGCTGGGTCTGGGCTTCACCTGTTACCGGCCGGAGGAACTAAGTGTTACTGAGGAAGCTTTGGCTGAGGCTAACCATTTGAACAACCAAAACCCAGAGGTGTGGGCCTACCTGCCTCTGATCGGTCTGAGGGCTGGTAGACCAGAGAAGGCAGAGCAGTGTCAAAAACATGCTGTGAGGTTCCACCTGCAGAACGAGTCACTCCTGAGAGAGGAATCCTCTTTTAGATGCAACATGACAGTCAAACTCAGAGCAATTCATATTTTTATGTGTCTATAAAAACACTATGTTTGTATTCTAAAAAATACACATCAATGAAAAGTCAAGAAAAAGAAAAGTATGTGTGTGAGGGTGCACTGACCTCTGCTGGTCAGTGATTTAACAGCAGTAAGACAACCTGGTTAATGAGTCAGTTTCACTGGATTTATAACTGGTTTGGATTGGTTGGAATAACAGATGTCGTCCTGTTTCACCTCTCAGAGATGTTTGAAAGCAGCAGTGAGGGAAGCTTCTTCTCTCATCGTTGAAGGTTGAGTCAGACTTCATCACTTTGGGAACATTTTTATAGCATCATTGGGTTTTCTCTTCAGACATCTGAAAGAGTCAGATGTATTTGAGGCTTGAAATAGAGTTCATCCTGTTTATCAAATGTCCCCGGAGAGGTGTGTGAGACTTTCTTACCTTTGGATGATCTAATAAACCTCTGGAGATGTTAAATATGGAGGAATGTGGCATGATATGTCAAACCTTACATCAGCAGTGGAGATTCAGTGAATGTGTAATGAGTGGAAATATGTGAAATATTACACATTTAGACACAAATCTAAGAAATCTGAGAGTGTTTCTACAGGTCACACAAACATGTGATATGAGACATCATATCCAGTGTGTCAAAACTGACCATGGATAATAAACATTATTTAAGATGTAACTGAATATAAACATGTTCAAAGATCATAACAAGCTCTGTTTCAGAAATAAAAACTTTAGTTTGACATTTTTAATCAGTCCAAAGATTAACTACATCTGGAAAATCAGTTTCTCAAAAACACATTACTGAGTGAAAACTGAAGACCTTCTCCCAGTCCACAAAACACATGTATGGATGAACAAACTTCACTGACCCTTCAAGAAGCCCTGCAAGGGTACACAGCTGGTCCACTGTCCCACAGTTAGGCTTCAATCCACATTGTTCCTGGTTTTCAGGTTCATCGTTCAGACAGAGCTTCAGTGATCAGCCATGGGAGGCTTGGAAGTTAGAGCACACTCTTTGGTCCCTGGAGGATTTGACTCCAGAGTCGATCATTGGTCTCTGGCCTCACATGGTCTGGTACCACGGACACCTATGAGCCATCCTGTGCTTGGACATGGAGTTTGTTCCAGCTGATCCATGATTAGCACAGCAGTCCAATAACAAAGAACCACTTGGGTTCAGATCAGGCAGGCTGTTCCTCCCAATCAACCCCCCCCCAGGTGTTTCTATAATCACCCTGGTGAGCACTGAATACCCCCAGGACTATGGAGTCCCCAGAGCTGGGATCCCTTTGGGGACTCCAGGAGGGTGGTGTAGTCTGAACTGCTATTCGGTACATGCACAAAAACCAGTCAGAGGGTCACCTCTGTGTGACCTGAAGTCACACAGAGGTGACCCCCTGGGGTCCCTCAGACACAGCTCAGACACACCGGGGCCATGTGCCGAGAACGGTCCAGATCTCATGACATTAGTATTTAATGATTCAGAGAGCAGCTACAGAGTTCTTCACAAACTGACTTTATTAAAAAAGGAAACACCTGACATGCACAGTTTATCTGTGTTTTTGTCAAAGTGCACCCCCCCCCCCCCCACCCCACCCCCCACCCCAATCCAGAGTCAACCATGATTCAGCATTGCACATCACATTAGTTAGTGGCCTATTCAGGCTGAGCAACAGAGAGCACAGACACATTTAACAGGACACCATCTCAAGTCCATCAGACAAAGAACCACAGAGGGAATCACTTCTCCACATCAATACTGATTGTCCTCGCTCTGTTCTTTACGTTTTCAGTCCTCCATCATCAGTCAGGTCCTGGGTTTGCGGATGAGGAGCTGGTTTGGTCCTTCCTCAGTGGATTTGATGATCCTCCAGGCATCATGGTGCATGAGTCCCTCTAGGGAGCAGCCATTAACCGACAGGACTTCATCACCAACTTCAACAACCCCAGACAGGTCTGCAGCGCCCCCTGGTGGAAAAGACAGCAGTGAATGGACTGAGCTTGCACCTTTCTAGTCTTTCTGACCAATGAGGTAACTTAGAGACGGACTTCCTGTTCCCTCAGGATGTTGCTGTCTGGTTTTAAAGGATGCTGTAAGGCTGCAAAGCCTGAAGGTGTGATCAAACATGTGGACAAAGGTCACTGTGTGTAAAGGGTCACCTGTGAAGATGCGTTTCACCGTCAGAGGCCTGTCTCCCCCCTGGCTCGATGACTTTCCCCCCTCCAGACTGAAGCCCAGACCAGCTGAGGTTTTGTGCAGCTCCACCTTTAAGGCTCCATCTGGACCCACATCCACCACTAAGGAGAGCATCAATAAGAGGAGGTTAGTCTCTGTGATCCTGATTGACCTCCTGCTCATCAAACAGCTCAAACCCGTCCTGAAGTAAAACTATGAGAGCCTCAAACGTTCTCCTCTCTGCATCAGACAGATCACAGCGTCCGTTTGTCCTGAGGAGTAAAACATGTCTTTAATGTATATTTGTTGATGACATCATCAGGTTATATGTGGTTGTACAGGTGAAGAATCATCAGTTTTACTCCCAATACCAATCCAAATTTTTCAGTACTGAGCATCAGCTGATGCTGAGTCCTGATCCGATTCCTGGGTTTTCAGAGAAAACCTTGCTGAAGGGGTCAGAAAGTGAAGCTGCACACTTTGTTCACTGTTTACTGTTTAGTGTTGGGCTGAGTTTATTCAGTCCATTAAACTGGGTCCAGCTAGTTGTGATGTTAAAATCATCTGATGTGTTTTACAGGCCCTCCGGTATGACCATGCATACAGCACGCTGAAATCCCAGACGGCCCTGAATGTCCCACAAGATGGTGCAAGACTGCAACGAAAACATTAGACACACATGACTATCTCCTGTTTTTCTTCCTTTCATTGAAATATTTATTTTGCCTTAAACTGGATCACAACTTAAACAGACCAGAATCATCCCAAACTGGAAAGTAAAGGAATAAATCCAGAGTGCTGTGAGGCTCAGCAGAAACATGGGACAAACGTCGGTCGTCAAACAGCTGCTGTGAGGAATGGTGAGAAACCAAGTGTATGAACAGTAGGACATACTGTGGATAAAGGAGATAAACCTGTGACCCAGCTTGTTCTCAGAGCCTCTCTCTCTCTCTCTCTCTCTCTCTGGATATTGGTGTGTGTATATTTTGGTCGTGTTGAACGCCTCAAAAAAAAAAAAAAAAAATCATCATGCATTAATGTTGTCACGCGTGGCTGTTGGACTGTTTTCGTGTTTGATACATTTCCACACTGCTGATGTTTAAGCCATGGAGTTGCTAATGCTAAGCTAACAGACTGTCCTGTGTTTGTTAAGAGTTACCATAGGGTGCTGTAAAGGGCTGATTGTGTTTTCCGCATGGAAGTGAAACACGGATATTGGATGCACAAGATCCAAACGAGAGAACGCGTGTGGCTTTTATGCTTTTTCACACTCCGTGCGGCGTCTAGAGAAGAAGAGGTTGTGTTCACACTGTTCATTACATTTTTTACAAATTCCTCCTCTCTGCCAAGTAGGGCCGCAATTTCATGTCAGGGATTGTTAATCATACGCTTATCATGGTGATCTCTGTGTGGTGAATCATAAATACCAGGATTTATTGTACTTCAGACACGAGGAGCCCCTGCTTGTCCGAGCATCTCCGCGTGGAAGTTATAAATTTTCCATGTGAAAGGACCACGCGAGGGGGCAAGGCTGTTAAATTCACATCATTTTGGAGCAGGTGTTATTGTTGTAAAGTGTCTGGTAACCTTACTGTATTATTTTATCATCAACTTTACGAGGTTGGGCGCGCTCAGAGCGCTTGGTTTAACTGACGTTTTAGCGTTCAGCAGCAACTTTTCTCAGTGACGGCTAACGTGAATGATCAGTTGAAAATGCAGATCACAGATACATTAGAAAACACCAAAATCAGCTCTGATCTAACATGGAGAGGGAGACTAGACATCCCTACATATTAGCACTAGCACATCCATCTCATCACATCATGATCTAAAAATGTCTGCAAAAGACCACAGAAGATCAGGAGTAACAATTGTGAGATTTTAGAAAAACGAAGACGTCAAGTTTAATACTTTCATTTAAAAATAACTTTCTAATTTATGAAAAATCAAAGCAGGCACTCTGCTGCAGATTGAATGAACATGTATAACAAAACGTCTGACAGACAACAGGTCATCTGCTCTCTTCAGAGGATCTTTGACTCCTTTTGTTTGAGTCTGAAGAATCAAACACTTCACATGTTCATATTCATTTTCTCCACATGGACATGGGGCTTGAAGTCAGATAGTCTGTTTGTTGTCCATCATCAAAGTTTGGATTAGGGTTTTCAAGATATTTGGGACATGATGCCTGAAAACACTTGACACACGTCACACAGAAACTGAGACTGGACAGCCCCCCCTACTGTTAAACACCTGAGTCTCACCTGCTCCAGCTCCTGCAGATCTCTTCCTGTTAGAGCTCGTCCTCCTGGGCTGGTCGGTTTCATCCTGCCTCTGTTCTCCATCTCTCCTGATGATGACTAAAGCCAGACTGGACAGCCGGGCCTGGTGCAGGCAGGACACGGCCTCTCTGTGGGTTTTACCCTCCAGGCTGGATCCGTTTATGGATAAGATGCTGTCTCCCCTTTGGATCGTTCCTTCCAGGCTCGCTGCTCCTTTAGTGAAGACTCGATGGACCTGAGAATGAACACGGAGAGTCACAGAGTTCAGAGCAAGGTTATTATAGTCAGAGGTGTCAAGTACAAACACTTTATTACCTTACTTAAGTAGAAATTTGGGCATCTATTCTCAACTGGAGTAATTATTTTTCAGATAACTTTTTACTTCTACTCTTTACATTTTAAAAATAGCCTCATTACTTATAGAGTGAATTTGATTGTGATTGGATGAAAAGTATAAACGTAATACCAGTCCAACACCCTTATGGTCTGTACACGATTCATCGCACCATGCGATGAAATAGCAGACACATGTAGTCTAGTATGAAGATGTCTGTGGCAGAGACTCAACAGAACTAGAGCAAAATATCCCAACCAATCACCAGCGAGGAGGCCAGCAGCTAGGAAAACCAACCGCCACAGATACTAAAAGGTTTCATGGTGTTAATGAGTTTCTTTTTAATGACAGCAGTCATTACAGAAACTGAACAATCATTTGAACATGTAAACAGTCCGTCCAGGTCGGGTTTTTTTGCTGCATCTCCTGTTTCTGAGTGACCCCTGAATGCAGCATGCTGACAGCTCATCCCCTGAGTAACAGCAGGGAGAAACACATGCCCAGCAAAGTCTGAAGCTAAGTGGACCACTGGATTTTCTGATGGTTCTGACCCACTTTTTATTAATGTGTATGAGTCCATCAGACTCAACCACACACACATTCCTCCACTGGGGAGAGTGTACTCATCTGAGTGTGTGTGCTAGTCTCTCTCTCTCTCTCTCTTTCTCTCTCTCTCTGTGTTTGTGTGTGTGTGTGTGTGTGTGTACATGCTTGCATCAGGGCGAAACTCAGCCATGTGCAATTTACAGAGCAAAGAACAATTGTAAATGTGCAACCATGTAGAGACAGAAATGATGTACCGTCATCAGAATCAGAGACACTTCATTGATCCCCAAGGGGAAATTGCTTTTTGGTTTACAGCTACTCCTATTCAGAAGTGTTAAAATATAGGAAAGTACAAAATATTAACATAAGTGTCATAAAAAAATAAGTTAAAAGAAGGTAAAATAAGGAAAGAGTTAGAAATCGAACAAAGCTACAACAACCAGCTGCATGCGCGGCTGGCGCATGCCAGCAGCTGCTTGTGGTCCTTAAACAGACTTAAAGGCAGGGTGGGTAGTCACAGAAAACTAGCATGAATTTCAATGTAGCATCTCCTCTGGACTGCGTTTAGCCCCCGCCCTCCCACACTTGGAGCTCCTCCAAAACGACGCCCCCGCTCACATGCACAAGTGCTACTGATTCATGATCATATGATGGTGACTGATTGAAAACCACAGACTCAAACTGGTCCTCAGCTCATCGTTTTTGTTTGCTCTACGTTACCGGTAATCAGGGTATGGATAGTTTTTCTGCCATTCTCCAGCGTACTTTGATCCCTCTTGGTTATGAACATTGAATCAGGCCTAGTGCACGTCGGAGAAATGTACGCACAGGAGGCGGGCAAAACAGCAGGATGGGATTTTACTGGTTTAACAATTTGGCTGCCAAACTTTAAGTTTTTAACCAATACTTTACACTTTTACTTAAGTAAAAAACTTAAGTTGATACTTGTTCTTTTTAAACCCTAGTATCTATACTTCTACTTGTGTAATGAATGTGAATACTTTTAACCACTCTGATAATAGTTAATAATAACAGACAAAAAGAACAAAAACAAGATATCAAAAATCTTTATATTAACTGAAATACAAATGAAAACAAGGCTTTCAAAACAACCCCCCAAAGAACTAGACCTTAAACTGTGCAGTGAGTTTACAAAACTAAAATAAATGAAAACTAAAGAGAAAATGTCTTTAGTTTCATCTCTAGTAATCTTTCTCATACATAAACTCAATATTTTGGGTGGATATGAAATGTTTTTGGCTCATGATTTCACATGAGCGAGCACACATCCACACTTTGTCCACTAGCAGAGTGTTAATGGCAGATGAAATGGGGAGAAACCAGGGGCCTCATGTACAAAAACTTGCATGGATTTCCTACGCTCCTACGCGTACACTCAAATCCAGAAAATGTCATACAAACAAAAATATTCAGATGTATGAATCAGTGCACAAGCATGAATCCAAGCATATTTCCTTTGTACATCCCAATAAACGCTGAATGAGCTCACAGTACCCAACTCCTCCTCGTCCACACCTCCATTTAACCATTGAAATCATATTAAATGAGCCCTGAACCTGAGATTCCCCTCTCTGCATGATCAGAAAATTTTAAAAAGATGAGTTTGACTGACAAATAAATAAATATATAAAAATGTTTTAAAAAAATCATGGAAAGTGAATTCAAGGCTCTACTTGTTGAAGTGGAGGCATGCAAAATTTTCCCTTTGGCACTCTGTCCTCCGGCATCAGCAGGGGTCAGAGAAACACACATGAGCAGATGTGAAAAAGAAGTGGACTGGTACAGTACCAACCGGCTGTGACAGAGCCACATTAGAGGAGTGATGTCAAGAGAAACTGATTTGTATCAATGTTGTGATGAAAAAGGTCTTTTCACTGTAAAGAATGGGTAAAGGTGGAGTTCAGAGTGATGATATGAAGTCATTAATTTCGACCAACGGATTTAAACCAAACAGGGACATTTAAAGGATTAAAAAGACTGACGGACATTAAGGGTGAAAGCATCAACCTGCTTATTTCATTTGGAATCATTTTTTTTGTTAATTTTGGGGCGATCCGTGTTCAAGTTAACAGGGTATTTTGTTTGAAGTTAAATCTTGTTTACTGCAATATGCTGAATGTTTCCTCAAGCCAGTGTCCTCATGTTCCTCTACATCCTGTCTCTGAACACACACTCTCTTCGTATTGAACCATTTACAGTGTCTTCCATTAGGCTACTTCTGAAAAACAGCGTACGCCACGTTTTTGTGGGTACGCACTCTTTGTACACGAGGCCCCAGCAGTCACATTTCAGACCTCCTGCTCCCCCAAGTGGTGGTTTAAGGAAGAACATCAGAGTCAGTTAGAGCAAAACATCTTCCACAAACAGCTGGAACCTTCTGCCCCCCACACACACACACACACACACACACACACACACACACACACACACACACACACACACACACACACACACACACACACACACAGCAGGAACCTTCTGTTTCTCCCCCCACACTGTACTTACAGTCACAGTCTTCTGCTCCAGGTCCACTCCACCAGCGATACTGAAGCCAAGTCCTGATCCTTCTTCTTTCTTCAGGACCACGAGGTGAGTCTGAGCGTCCACCTGCAGAGTTCAGACTCAGAGTGACTCCACAGTTCTTACAGAGGTCTCAGGAGTGTGCTGTGTAATGATCTGTGTCTCTTGGTGTCAGTGTGAGAGCTCAGTCTTACCTCTGACAGAGACCTGGCCTCCTGCAGCACAGCCAACAAGTCTGAGTCCAGAGTCTGAAGCTTCTGTTGACCCGCAGGAGAGGCAGACAGATCCTTCAAACTGCACACACACAGCACAGTTAAAACCCTCTCAGGATTACTGCATGCTTCAGTCAGGACCCCCCTCTGGATAAATCAGGACCCTCTAAGAAGGACCATGTTTTAAGGTTTAGCAGTGTGGTCAGGGGTCGGATGATTGGTTCCCTTTAATCTGAAGTCATGTCAGAAACAAAAGACAAGAACCCCTTCTACAGGGCCTCTTTATCAGATGAAGTTTGGGATCACACTGTTCTTTTACAGGGGGTGCTAAAATACCCTGAGATTCTCTGACAGTGCCCAGAAAGGCTTGTTGTCCCTGAACTCATCCTTTATCCTCCCTGTCTGTTGTAATACCACAGAGAAGAAGTCCAGGGTAACAGCATCCCTGCAAAATGACTTTTTTTTATATTCAGATAGAACCCAGTCTAGTCTAGTGACTCTGGATGATCTGGATTTCTTGGGGTCTAAATTGTCTCATCCCTACATCACACATCATGAAGAACTGGTTCAAATAAAGCCCAGAGCGTGTCTGTCTGATCTTTTTGTCTGCCTCAGATCACCCAGATGAAAGGTTTGATCAAACCCAGTAGATTAAATCTGGAGCTGCTGGTCCCTGATGGTCCCTGTTGCCCCCTGCCCTCACCTCCACTAATAACTGGGTTACAAAGCTCCTATGTCTCTACATAAAGACTTCATTGTGTTTAACGTGTGAATGATTTTTAGAGACATATTTAAGAAGCACTCCTCACCAGATGGACCAGCTGGCCTCAAGTCCCTGGGTCTCTGTGGATCCACCAGCAGCCGGACTCACCCTGCTCACATCCAGTCTGGTAAGGGGTGAAGGTGGCCCGCTCTCAGTCCCTGAGGATGCGGTGTGGACAGTGGGTTGGACTCCTAGCTCTGGTTTCTCCTCAGGTACCACTCTGGTGAAGTCGTCTGTGCAGATCTTCTCCAGCTCCGGCATACTGAGCGCCCTGAGCTGCCTCAGTCTGTTACGGGCCAGCTTACCCTGTTTCCGCCGCAGCACCTGAGGGGTCCCAGATGGAGCTTTCAGGCCTCCTGCTGTTTTACAGCCTGCGTCAGGCAGCTCAAGGTTTATGAGAGCGATGGTGGGTGGAGATTTGGCCAGCAAAGGTGTGGTCGAGATGAAGTTCTCCGTATAGGGGCTGAATGTCCTGTGTCGGGTTTGGCAGTCAGCAGAATTCACCAAGTCCATATAACCAGCTATCCTTTGGCCAAGCGAGGCTCGATATGCCAGAGCATACGACTGGATGTCAGAGCTCCTGGAAATGGGCTTGTCAAAGTGCGCCAAGTTCTCGAAGGACTTGATCTTGTGGCGAACTGAGAAGGGATTGTATTTGTCAGACTCAGAGGGGAAGCTTTGCCTCTCCATTGACTTCATGTAAAATCTGGACACACCAGATTTCAGGTTCTGGTTTGTCTCCACAGCAGGGCCGTGTTTGGTGTCGGTACCGCTGTTTGAAGAAGGTTCTTGAGAAAAACAAAGTGTATCCAGCACACTGTTTGTGAGCACGCCGTTTGTCCTCTCTGCTGAGCAGTTTGCAGTGACAGAGTCTTTAGAAGGACCGGAGTCGCTGTTTGAGGACGATCCAGACAAAGGAGCCAGACGGACCTCGATAAAGGTCCTCTGAGTGACAGGCTGATGGAATCTTTCCTGAGATTTGAGGCTTTCTTTGAGGTCTATTTGGAAGTCCCTCTCCTTAGCTGGTTGTGTGGTTTGTAAAGGACCATCAGGAGGTCTATGCTCACTCATAGCCCTCTTTGTGTCACTGGCTTTGGGAGGAGCATGACTGCTCTCAGGCTGGGTACTGGTCCTGGAGAGGCTGGACACAGATGCTGTTGGTGCTGATTGAATTGATTTAGTGTTTTGAGGACTTTCACTCCTGGTAGCTTCCTGGTTCTTACTCTTAATACTCAGACCCTTCAGTTTGGGAGTGTTTGACTTCACTTTGGTGCCAGTCTGAGGTTTGGAGTCTGGACTCCTGACAGGACAGTCAGATTTGTCAAACAGTTTCAGCTCAGAGCTCTTCTTCAGCAGGGCATTGGTCCTACTCTCTAAGACCTTTTCTATGGATGCTGACGGTCTGGTATCAGGACTGCTGATGGTCTCTGATTTCACAGCTGCTGGATGAGGTGTGAGTAACTCTGACGCTGGGGAGGAGTCAGACGGGGACTCTGGAGAGGAGGGGCCTCTGTAAACACTCAGACCTCCACATTTGGATGACACACATGCTTTCACCTCATCACAGGGTTCACTGTCCATGTCTGAGGAAGACACAGGTCTGATTTGGCTGGAGGACTGGCCTGGTCCCCCTGATGCACTGCCTTGAAAGCCCTGAGTCTCAGAGGGTTCTCTGTTAGTCAGAGGAACTGAGGAGGAGCTCTGATCCAGGTGTGGTCTCTGAGTCCTGGACTGGTGTAGAGGTGAATAACCGTTTGCTGTCTGGGTTGAAGCAGGCTGCTGCAGATCACAGGAACAAAGCTCCACCTCCTCCTCCTCTGATGAAGGCTCCTGATGACCTCTGTGGACCACCTCAGGGGCCTTCAAACCGCTCTCCGTGGTGGAGTCGCTGTCTGAGTCGCTGTCGTCTCCTGTGCTGTACATTCCTTTAGGAGCAGCATCAGGATGGTTCTCTGGAGGCTGTTTCACCTGCGCTGTCTCCACACACACAGCGTCATGTTCATGCTCTTCTCCCATGATGCAACAGTCCTGCAGCTGTGCTGGAGGTTTGCGGGGAGGAGTGGCAGTGGGTTTGTGTGAACAGAGAGATCCAGACTTGTTAGACAATACCTCAGAGGTGAACTTTGAGTTCTGATCAGTGCTGGGACTCAGTCCTGATAAGATGTCATCGATATTAGTGACGGGGATTTGACCCTCCTCCTCTGCTCCACCTCTGGAGTTCAGACGTCCCTCATCAGACGTCTCCTGAGCAGACCTGGGAGGTTTCCGTCTGCTGTCGCTGCTTCTTGATGACAGTTTCAGGCTGGAGAGTTGATCTACAGCTGGGAGCAGAGAGTTTACACCTTTACAGTCAGGATTTAAAGCAGTTTTCTGTTCAGCAGTTCTCTCAACCGTCCTCACAAACATGTCCACACAGAAGACTAAGCACACCAAGAGGACGTAGAGTAACAGCTGTTCTAAAGGCTGATTTCAACCAAAAGTACCAGGAACTCTTAGCTCCAGGAACTTCTCCTCTTACCTGAAACTGGTTTCTTCACCTCCATGGTCAGGGTGGTAGGAAGGTCGAGCATGAGCTTGCAGATTTCCTGGTAGCTAAAGGAGCTCATCAGTTTCTCTCCAATTTTAACGATCTCATCTCCAGGGCACAGCCGGCCGGCAGATTCCTGTCAGATGAGGATGAAACCAGAGACAGATCAGTGTGCTGCTGTGACAGGATCATGACACAAACAGGCCACTTCAAACAGGCTCTCAGACTTCGGAGTCAGTCTCAGGATTTTCTTTCTCTGTGAACACAAACTGAACATAACTGAAGATACACTTCCCCAGCATCACCCCTCCACCCCTCTCTCTCTCCCCTCCTTTCTCTCTCTCTCTCTCTTCCATCCACCTAGTCATCAGCTCTTTCCCTTTGTCTGACCTTTGACCTCTGTTTTTCCACTTGCAGCTCATTTCCTCATCAGCCGTGCGGCTGTAAACCAGCAGGGTGCAGATTATACCAAACCATAAACTCCCCCAGTAGCCATGTTGCTCTGACATCACACTCAGAGGAATGCTGCTGTCTCGCCATATTTCTGCTCTGCAGGTTAAAGGTGTCTGAATGAGGCTGTTTGGGAAATGTTATCATTTCATCACTTCCTTTTTCTGCACCACTTATATTAGATCTGGAGGGATTTAATCTACACTGGCTATGAAGTCTGCAATAGAATTTAAAATTCTATATCAGACTTACAAATCTCTTAACGGCATTAAACCATCAATAGGCTCTGACTCTGATATACTCTGATAGACTCAGACGTTCTGAGCTCTCCCCGCTGTCTTGTGTCTCACAGATGTCTTTCTAACATGACTCTGGTTTCACTTTGGTCCTGCTTGTGGTTTCTTCCTGTTAAAGGATGTTTTTCTGACAGCTGTCACCAGCTGTGTGTTTCTATCGTAGATTGAAGCTTTTTCTGATCCTCCTGCTCTTCTGTTTTTGTGATGTTGGTCAGATATGTTGTGGTTCTTCAGTAATGAGACTGAGTGAGCTGGCTGGCTGCAGCCTGTGGTACGCACCCTGTCAGCTGCTCCTCCAGGCTTTAACCCAGTGATGAGGACCTTCAGAGGGGAGGACATGATCTCCAGGTCCAGCCCGTAGGACTCGTCTTCACTCCTCCACAGCGTCACAGAGTCGATGGTACAGAACCCTGAGAGCTCACTGGCCTCTCCCGTCTTACACTGATGCTGAGGTATCAGCCCAGGAGCAGGTCTGGTGTTCCTCCCGCCCTGAGGGACCTGGGTTTGGGACTGTGAACCTGGAGAGGGATCTTCTGCTCTGGATTTCTGCTGTGGGCTCAGATTTTGTGCCTCAATGCTCATCATACTTTTGACCCGTGCCACTGCTTTGTGCTCTAGCTTGGGGGAGCGCTTCGACTCTAACTGTCCATCATCTCTGCTTGTGTAGATCTCTGTACTTAAGGTTAGACTAGAGGGCGCCACGCTGCCCACCAGCCCTGCTTTAAGCTCAGAGGGGCAGCGGATAGGCACGAAGGGAGACTCAGAACCAGGTGGAGCCTCCTCGCTCTGTGAGAAGCTCCTGTGAGACAAAGCCGTCAACTCGTTGCTGCCACATCTCTGCACATCTCCCCCATCCTGGCTGTCTCCATCTACGTTCTGCGAAAACGTCAGCGACACCACAGCTGAAGGAGTTTTTGAAAAGCTGGACTCTGCAGCGTCGCTGAGCTCCACAGAGTCAGAGTTTGTTCTGTGGAAGAGTCTGGCGTTCTCAGAGTCCTCTCTGTCACTCAGCTGCTCCTCGAAGCATGTGATGCGTCGCTGCCGGAGGAGAGGGCTTCGCACAGAGGTGGGACTGGAGACCGTGATTGGCGAGCTTGCCGCCTCTGCATGCCGATGGTTGTGGGAGGGGTTGGCGTTCTTGTCTTGTGATGCGTCGTACGCAGGGTCACTCTCCTCTTGTGTCAGAGACGGGGTGAAAGCTGAGAAGTACACGGAAGAAATGTGGTTTGTTCATGAAAACAGGTCACCTGAACTGACTGACGGTGGCGCCAGCTTCCTAACTCTACTCTGGAGGAACCTTACGACAGAATGTCCACATACAGAATAATAAATCTACGCCTGACACTTAAAGACACTCTGCTCTTCAAATGTTTGGATGAAGTGAATATTCACCGTGAGTCTGTGCGGAGCTGTCATCCACTGAGGTGCTGCAGCTCTGCGGGTGGAGCGCCTCCTCACATGAGGAGCTGGTCAGTGCAGATTCAGAGAGGAACGAGCTGTTGGAGACATCCTGAGGAAAGTACTGTGACAGCTCCGTCTCTGAGCTCAGAGACCCCTGCTGGAGGAAATGGACAACAGAAGAAGACGGAGACATGTTTACAGCAGTTCACCAAAGAGGGACTCATTACACCGCAGAGTCTCAAACACAGAGGAAGAAGTGAGGGATGTCTTTTGGGTTATTTTTCTGTTGTTATGGTGACACTGAAAGTGCAGCGTGAACCCTGACCTCTGATGTTTCCACCACACACCAGGTTTCTCTAATTCAAGGTGAGAATTAACTCAGAGTTTATCAGTATCTACAGGGAACTGCCATCAGAGACAGTTGGAACACTTGGTAACAGAAGACATGGTTTCTAAAAGTCTTTTCAACAAATCAGTCCCTTTGTGAGAATCACATGTCAGACGTCCTCTCAGTGTCTCTGTGAAGACAGAGGACACAGACTGGAGAGAATACAAAGCGAAAACCTCACCCTGCTCGCCGGCTCCAGAAATCTCTTCATAGTCCAGCTGAGAGCAGGCGAGCCATCGGCCTGACGCTCCTTCAGTACCAGACCAGGACTCTTACAGGGCACACCTGCAGGCACAAACATGTATCAGACACCTGAAACATCATATCGTGCTGGTCCTGTGTCAGAGGACACGTGTAACGAGTCCTCTTTAACCTGAGAGATGAGGACACGATGAAGAGGGGACATAAAGGTGAGCAGACGACTGACCTTGGGGCTGAGAGGAGAGTCTGCTTTTGCTGGTTTTGTCCCTGAGTGTGGATCGAGCAATGATCTGATCCATCTCCTGTTCTGAGACCTGAACACACACACACACACACACGAACACGAACACACGAAGCAAAAGTTTAATCCCAACCAAACGGACCAATAACTTCACAAGAAGAAGAAGCGGAGGCAATACCAAAGAGAAACCATCCCACACAGACCACCTCAGAGTCAGCTCACCTGTGTGTTTCTGGTATTTATGTGTGTGTACATACTGTATGTTTCAATCTGTTCATGGAGAGGTGTTTATAATGCATCTGTTCTGGTGCAGGTTACTAATCCAGGTCTCAGTTCAATGAAACCCTGAACCCGAGGCCAGGGTGACACCCTGACACCTCATGGATCCATCCGACCTCCTGCTGTGTTTCTCTGTGGAGGAGCTGAGGGTTAGTGACCACAGCTGGACCATGAGGAGGAACCAGCTGGAGTCTGACAGAGACCTGATGGAGGGAGGCCTTGTCTTAGGCTGGCACAGCATCTGCACAGAGACAAACTGTGTCCTACCTTTGGGTTGGGGTGCCTGCTGATGATGAGACTGACGGGTCCAGGTCCACACTCACTGAGGATGGCGTAGGCCTCACTGAGAGCAGCGTGACGAAGACTGACCGAGTCCACCTCCAGGATCTGATCCCCACGACTGCACAGAAAACAAGAAGGCTTAGCTTGCAGGACTCAGACTGATCTGTCTGCAGGAAACTCAGCTCTGAGTCCTCAAACACTCAGAGAGGAATAAGCCACAATGACGCTCGCTTTCTCTCTGAGATCTTTACCTGAGTCTGCCATCCATCTTGGCCACTGATCCCAGAGCCAGGCTGTGGATGTAGATCCCAGGAGCAGAGTTCTCCAGGGCCAGACAGCAAACCCCGATCCCCAGACCCACTCCAGGCTCTGAAACACATTGTGAGTTATGATCAGGAGAGGAGCTTTCTCCAACAGTGTTACCTGTTAACACACACCTGAGCCCAACAGGAGAGCGCTCAAACCAAACTCTCACATCTCTCCAAGATGCTCTGCTGTAGCTGTGGGGGCCCTTGGGGCCATGTGGTTGGTCAGGTAGTGTTGTAGGGCCTCAAACGGAGCCTGTATGAGGTGGTGGCCATGTGGTCAGTCACAGAAGTGATCAGCAGAGGGCGCAGTGGGCTGGCTTCTTCACTGAGCGCTCACTCTTTAGGTACCTGGTGTTTATCTTAAATATTAAAGTATGAAGAACAGCAACGAGTGACTTCCTGAAAATCATCATGTTTAGAGCCTCAGAGTCAGAATCTGGGAATTTTCTCCCTCTGAAGATGTTCTCCATTTCTGGGCGGTAATTCTCTGTGACTAACATGTTAAACTGCGTGTAATCTGCTTTAAAGGTTTCCTCTGTTGTTCTGAAACTACTCCAGAGACAAGAGGACACCTTTAAATAAGCTCCATCTTTGTTGTGAGCTGTCTTTGCTAGAAAAGATCTTTGATGTCCTCTATCAACTTGTCCACATCCAGAATAAGGGCCACAGTGTCTCTTCCTCACAGCACCAGCCTTGAGGAGCATTACACCAGCAATGTGTCCATCAGGTGAGCTCACCTTTTTTAAGTGTCACCTCCATGATGATGCAGTCTTTGGGACCAGGTCCAGGCCCCCTGCGACCCTCTGGGTCTTCACACCCCGCAGGGACAGGTGTCCCGCCGCTGGTGTTGGAGTTGGGAGAGCCTGAGCGGCTGAGGAGGGTGGGGGTGGGACACGGGGTCAGACTGGGACTGCGCAGACGAGTCCTGATGGTCAGAGTCACCACGCCTTTCTTCAGCTGCTGTTAGAGGAAGACAAACCAGGTTCAGTGTCAGAGACAAGAGACTACAAGAAAAACACCTTCAGTGATAGAGGCAAAAAAACAGGTACAACTCTAGAGCTTATGATTGACTGATATTTGACAGGTGTTGGACAGGTGCCGTCACAGAAGGTGAGGTTTACCTTGAAGGTCTGGATGGCCTGTTGGTGTGTGAGTCCCTGCAGAGACTCTCCGTTGACCTCCAGGATCTCGTCTCCTGCACACAGAGACAAACACTGAAGGTCAGTGAAGAGGACGTTTCTCTCACATTGTTAAGATAACCTTCATGTACACGCTCTTTATTCTGTAAGAGGATTTTAAAAGGACAGTTTACCCTCTTTCAGTCGTCCATCAGCAGCTGCAGCTCCATGAGGGAAAATGGTTTTCACAAAAATCCCCATCTGACCTCGAGCTGAGTCCTGACCCCCAACAATACTGAATCCAAGACCCTGAAAAACATGAGACAATAAAGAACGGGGTCAGCCCTAACCCAGATCTCCTCAGATCTCCACCACACAGTAACTCCCTCTTTTGGATAAACAATCTGCTCTGCTGGACATTTCAGTTCTAGGAACTCCTCCTCAGTCAAAACCCTAAAGTCAAAGTCAAGATTCTGCCCTTGACAGAAACAGTTAAAGGTCTGGAGATGGTAGGAGACAGTAATAGACAATAGGCAACAATAGGAGACAATAGGAGATGGTAGGAGACAGTTGGAGATGGTAGGAGATTCTAGGAGACAGTTGGAGATGGTAGGAGACAGTTGGAGATGGTAGGAGACAGTTGGAGATGGTAGGAGACAGGTAGAGATGGTAGGAGACAGTTGGAGATGGTAGGAGACAGTTGGAGATGGTAGGAGATTCTAGGAGACAGTTGGAGATGGTAGGAGACAGTTGGAGATGGTAGGAGACAGTTGGAGATGGTAGGAGACAGTTGGAGATGGTAGGAGACAGGTAGAGATGGTAGGAGACAGTTGGAGATGGTAGGAGACAGGTAGAGATGGTAGGAGATGGTAGGAGACAGTTGGAGATGGTAGGAGACAGTTGGAGATGGTAGGAGATGGTAGGAGATGGTAAGAGACAGTGAGAGATGGTAAGAGATGGTAAGAGACAGTGAGAGATGGTAAGAGATGGTAGGAGACAGTGAAAGATGGTAAGAGATGGTAGGAGACAGTGAGAGATGGTAAGAGATGGTAGGAGACAGTGAGAGATGGTAAGAGATGGTAGGAGACAGTGAGAGATGGTAAGAGATGGTAGGAGACAGTGAGAGATGGTAAGAGATGGTAAGAGACAGTGAGAGATGGTAAGAGATGGTAGGAGACAGTGAGAGATGGTAAGAGATGGTAGGAGACAGTAGGTGAGGACGTTTGAGGACAGAGCTTGTTAAAGTCACTGTACTCTGGCTGAGAGGTTGTCCTGCTCAGATTTTAGCAGCTGTCTGCAGGCCGATGGAGATATCAGAGTATCAGAGTTTAAACTAACAGTGATTTCTGTCACATTATCTTCTCTCTGATTGGTTGTTTTCTCCCACGCCTCATATCTCTGATTCCTTCTTTATGCTGTTAGTGAACATTCAGGAAAACACACCAAGTCACACAACAGGGTCTTAAAAATAAGTGATGAAGAGGAGAATCTAACCAATCACATCAGGAGCCAGGATTAAAGCAACACAGAGAGATGAACCTGTTAGTGTGAGACTCTACACACACACACACACACACACACACACACACACACACACACACACATAGAAACACACACTCTTTATTCATGTGTTGGTGTGTTGATGTGGAAGCACAGCTCTCACCTTGCCCTGGCCTTTCATCAGGACAATACTGGAGATAATGGACGGCTGAGCCAGTCTCCATGGAGACTCCACTTGAACGGTGCTCAGGGAGCGAGCTGATTTCTTAATGATCTGATATTCCTGAAAGAGACCGGATCAAAAAATCAAAACACAATCACACGCATGTGGGGGGCACTTTAAAGCCGGACTTCAAGCCTCTTTTCTTTCTACAGGTCGACTCAATCCACAGAGCTGCTAAATGCTTCCCCCCTCACTTTGGGGGGGGGATACATTAGTCCACTGAAAGAAGAGGAGATAACTGGAGGTTTGGACTCAGAAAGACCACTACAGTGGATATAAAAAGTCTACACACCCCCTGTTTAAATGCCATTTTTTGTTGTGAAAAAAAAAATACATCAAGATAAATAATTTCACAACTCTTCCCACCTTTAATGTGACCTATAACCTAACCGACAATGCAACTGAAAAAGAAACAGAAATCTCTCAAGCAGGTGAAGTAAAAAAATAAAAAAACAACTAAAATAATGTTATTACATAAGTGTGCACACCCTTTTACTACTGGGGATGCTGCTGTGTTCAGATTTACCAATTATATTCAAACTCCTAACATTTCTGTAGCCACATCTTCCAGCACAAGCCATGGTCCACAGAGAGCTTCCAAAGCATCAGAGGGATCTCATTATTCAAAGATATCAGTCAAGTGAAGGCTACAAAATAATTTTCAACGAATTAAATATACCATGGAACACAGTGAAGACCGTCAAGTGGAGAAAATATGTCACAACAGTGACATTACAAAGAACAGGACGTCCGTCCAAAATTGATGATGATACGAGAAGAGGCCGACACCAACACTGAAGGAGCTGCAGGAATTTCTGGCAAGTACTGGCTGTTTAATACATGTGACAACAATCTCCCATCTTTTTCACATGGCTGGGCTATGGGTCATGGGGTAGGGAGCCTTATCTTACAAAGAAAAACATCAAAGGTACTGCAAAAAAACCAAGCCTGGCTTATTTTTGCAAAAAGACATCTGAAATCTCCCAAACACATGTGGGAAAATGTGTTACGGTCTGCTGAAACCAAGGTTGAACTTTTTGGACATAATTCCAAAAGGTATATTTGGTGCAAAAACAACACTGCTCATCACCAAAAGAACACCATACCTACAGTGAAGCATGGTGGTGGCAGCATCATGCTTTGGGGTTGTTTTTCTTCAGCTGGAACTGGGGCCTTAGTCAGGGTGGAGGGAGTTATGAACAGTTCCAAATACCAATCAGTGATTGCACAAAACTTTCAGCCTTCTGTTAGAAAGCTGAAGATGAAGAGGAACTTCATCTTACAGCACAACAATGACCCAAAGCACACATCTAAATCAACAAAAGAATGGCTTCACCAGAATAAGACTGAGGCTTTGGAATGACCCAGCCAGAGTCCAGACCTGAATCCCATCAAACATCTGTGGGGTGATCTGAAGAGGGCTGTGCACAGGAGATGCCTTTGCAATTTGTCAGATTTGGAGCTGTTTTGCAAAGAAGAGTGGGTAAATATTGCCACATCAAGATGTGCCACGCTGATAGGCTCCTACCCCAAAAGACTGAGTGCTGTAATAAAAGACAAAGGTGCTACAACAAAGTATTAAATTAAGGGTGTGCATATTTATGCAACCAGGTTATTTAAATTTTTTATTTCATATTTTTCCCCTTTAAATGTTTTAGTTTGATTTCAATTGTGTTGTACAGGTTACAGGTCAGATTAAGATGGAAAAAGTTGTGAAATTATTTGTCTTGCTGTAATTTTTTTTACATCATTTAAACCTGGCATTTGGTGTGTATACTTTTTATATCTACTGCGTAGGTCTGAACTGAAGGGAGGAACTCCATGCCTGCTCTGATACAATAGCAGATGTTCACTCCTATCAGCTTCTATACCAGCTCTGGAATCAAACCCAGAGGACAGCGTCTGTATTATCGTAAAGGTGATGCATTCTGGGGGTTTTTCACCTTGTGATTTGGAGCAGTAGAGAAGTCTAAAATAGAAACATGAAGTTTAGAGTGCTTCAGAGTCTGGTTCATCTTCCCTTTGAGAGCAAAAGCTAAAAGGAAAGTTAGACTTAATTCTATCAACAGGTTTGGATAATTTTAAACTTTGATCAGCTGGTCTCTTTAAATAAGTAGAACCTGCTTGGGGGGTCTGAACTGTAGTCTAAAAAGAGTTCTAGTTTCTGTCTGAGTAATATTAACCAATCAGGTGTCAGCAGGCTCTTGGGTCTTCAGTCTGTATGGAGTGAAACACTCCAGCGTAATGACATCCATGAAGATGTCATGAAGCTAACAATCTCTTCCTGATCAAACATTCACCCTGAGACACTGATCTGTTTGGGGCTGAGTCACTGATTACAATCAGCGTTCAGGTTTCCTGACTTCCCTGAATGCAACAAAAATGATGGCTCCTCCTCCAACAAACAAACATCTTGAAAGTAGTTTTCTTCTCCTCTTGAGGACAGACCTGAAAAAGCCTGACTTTTGACTTTTGACTGATCTATTTCATGATGTTTTTATTTCATCAAACTGAAGCCATGTTCATCAGAGGGAAATCAATTTTTCAGCTTCATCCCGCTGAAGGAGGATGTGACGATGCGTGATGCATTCACTTACCTGTCTCACTCCTGTGTCCAGCTGTTGAGGTAGGGAGTGTTTCCGTCGGCCCGGTGGTGGCTTCTCTGTCGCTTCACAGCTGTTCACACCGTTCTCCACGAACAGCTCATCGTCCTCGCCCACAGACTCCAGACGACTGCTCCCGCCTGAAACAGTAGGAGTTACAGCTTTACTCGTCTGCAGGGAGAGGATTCACTCCAGAGTCTGTCTCTGTGTCTTTGTGATGAATTCAGGTAATATAGAGGGAACACTAAGACTTTCACATCACGCTCATTCCCCTGAAAACAGAGAGCAGCTGAGAGGAAGAGCACAGAATAAAACAGAGATGCACAGTGTTTATATATCAAACCATGACACAGCCCAGCTCAGCGTCAGGAATAAATGTTTTATCTGAATTGTTTGACCTTAAAAACATTTGTCTCACGAACCCTGAGATCGGCTGACATGTTTGGTGGTTGTGACGCTGCAGGCTCCTTTCTGGACCTCCACCTGACTTTGTTCTTCAAGGGTTTCCATGTTGGTCGACTGTGCAGAAAAAAACAGCTCTGTGTCTTTAAATACCCACAGATTGTTTCATATCAGACATTCACACAATCACATCCAAACAGGATACACGGTAACATGCAGGAAATTCCACGTGTGTACCAGGCAGGGTGTGAAAGTGGGGCTGCAGTCTGAGTCCTGAGGTGAGTGGGGGGGGGCCGTCAGAGAGAGGGAGGACAGGTAACTGCAGGTACTGACCAGGTCCGGCAGACTGGTGGAGGGGAAACGCTCGAAACCCACGTCTGACTCCTCCTGCAGCGACAGAAAGAGCGTGTGTGTACACGTTACACGTGTTCACAACTTATTTCTTCATTCACACACTTTGGTGTTTTGGGTCTACAATTTTAAACTTTTAAACATAAGACGGAGCTTAAGTTCCTGATTTTTTTATTTCCCTTTAAGGGTCTGTGAGGTCTATTTGTTTGAAGTGGACTGTAGCGACCTCTTTTGGCTGGAATCGCACGCACATTGTCATGACGACATGACACTTAACGAGGCGTGTGTTTGTTTAGAAAAATGAATGGAGATCAGATCTTTTAAACTCTACTTTTCTTTGTTCAAGAAAACTTTTTACTGGATGCAACGTGACGATGTAAGATATTTATCAACAGTTACACAGAGCTGTGGTTTGAAAAGTGACAACAAGTAAACTTTGTCAGTTTGTACTGTAGTTTAGTGTGGCTAATTTCATGCTGTTAGCAGCCCAGTGCTCTGAGACGTGTCTGCAGGCTAACGTCTACCAATCATCTACCAATCAGAGCTAACGTAACCTCACTCTTCATTTTATTGACAGACTCTCAAGTTTGATCAGATCACTGCAGAATAACTGCTGCATGTGGGCTGGAATGAACATTATCACAAACAGTTTAGCCGGGTTTCAGCGTTTAGATCGTGGTTTAGCCTTAAGCTCATTTTTAGCCGATGCTCTACCACTCTCTCGTTTAGCTTTCTTCTGTTTTGACTTGCTTTTTTGTCTTACAGTTCAGCTTTGTTGTTGGTTCTGGGACCTGGGAAGTATTTGGCTTCTGGCGTCTTTTTTTTTAATCTTACAAACATGCTCCCCTTGTCGGGTGTGTAACAGAAAGACTAAATAAAAACAGAACATTTACCGTTTCTATCGACTGTGATAGCATGTGTCAGTGAGCGTTAGTGTGGGTGTGTCTTCTCACCCTGGTGGCCACCACCAGTTGGACCAGTCCTGTGGTGGAGCGGAGGATGGCGACGGCCTCCTGATGAGTGAGACCGACCAGAGACTGACCGTTAATCATCAGCAGCTCATCACCAGCGTGAAGACGGCCATCCCTGAAACACACACACAAAGCACAACATTTGGTCACTAACACACACACACACACACATTCTACGTCCTCATGTGCCCTCTGACCTTTAACAGCTTCAAACATGACAGAAATGTGAAGCTGAACAACAGAAGCCTCTGTGAGAAGTGTGTGACCTCTGTAAGATTCAGACAACCTGTCACACAAATACCCCCCCCCCCCCACCACCCACCCCCAAAGAGACCTCCACCCCTCTTTGAGAACACATGGTACCTGTGAATGGCTCCCCCCTCCTCCACTCGAGTGATGATGATGCCATGAGGTGAGCGCTTGGAGCCCCGCCCCCCGGTGATCTGGATGCCCAGCCCCTCCTGACCCTTCACTAGGTGCATCTTCCAGATGTGGCTGCCTTCTGTGGGCTGTATCACACACACACACACACACACACACACACACACACACACACACACACACACACACACACGCACATGCACATGCGCACATGCACACACACACACACACAAAAAAAAAAAAATCAAATGTCAGCAACACTTTTCTTTGCTGTCAGTCTGAGACAGCTGTCCCTGTGTCTCTGATAAGACTGAGTGCTATGTCACATCTCACTAAGAATATCATACTGAAAAACACTGTAGCTTATTCATGGTGTATTTATAGTGTATTTATGGAGTATTTATGGTGTATTCATGGTGTATTTATAGTGTAATTATGGAGTATTATTGGAGTATTTATGGGGCCTGTTTGGGGTCTTTACAGGGTCTGTTTCATACTTTCATATCTGTCCCGTATCTCCCTGTATTTCACACTGAGTCTCACCTGGGTTGATGGTTCACTGCTGACTGAATCCATCTTGCTATCTAACAGCTGACTGTGGCTCCGTGTGGGCAGTGTGGCCGAGCCTCCGCTGTGTAGCCGCTGGACAGCTGGTCTCACCTGAGGACAGGTGTGTGTGATTTGTTCCTCTGTGTCCATGGAGGAGCTGAAGGTGTAGCAGCTCTGGGACTCTGACTCACATCCATCTCTGTTGTCTCGGGTGAAGGAAGAGCGAGAAATGACTCCGAACTTGCGTGTGCGTTTGTAGCAGTCGGATGGCTCACAGGCTCCACCCTCCTGCTGGTCGTTGTCACAGCTGTCAAGGCTCACAGAGACACCAAGGACGCCATTGACTTCAGAGGGAGGGGGCGGGGCTTTTCTCTTGACTCGCCGCAGCATGATCAGGTAGATACAGCCTCCATTCCAGCACTGATCAGTCAGGTAACTAAAAACATGGACAGGAGTGCAGTGAAAGGGTTAAAGAAAGGGTTATATGAGAGGAAACTAAAGTCCTGACATCCACAGACCAACAAACCCCAACAGATACAGATCTACTGATGGAGGAGCAGGAATCAGGGACTTGTTAGAACCTTTACTTTCAGCTTCTCTGACAGACTGATGGAGGTCAGCTTTTATCCTCAGCCCCTCCTCTCCCTGAAAGAGAGTCCTGATGTCACTCAGGGTTTCAGTCCTTATTCAAAGCAGCCTGAACACGCTTGGCTGAAAAACGTGATGAAATGATCCGGTTCTTTTAAGGCTCTCCTGAAAACTGGAGTCTGAGCTCATTATTTGATCAGTGATCAGCCAGGCCCTCACAGACCTGACTGGACTCCTTCCTCCCCTCCTGTGATTGGTCACTTGGTTTTAACATCAGTCTCACCTTGCTCCGCTGACGTCCACTCCCACCATCAGCTGTCCATTCAGAGACAGCAGCTCGTCTCTTAGTTTGATCGCCCCGCAGCGGGCAGCCGGACTCCTCTTCCTCACCTCCGTCACCCAGATACAGCCCACGTCCATGATGGGGCCCTGATCCCTCCTCCTCCTCGGCCCGCCCTTCTTCCTCCCGTCAGGGTCTCCAAAGATGGGGATGTTCCCGAAGCTGAGGCCGAACTCTGCAGAGTCCTCGTCCTCCTTACTCATGCAGACAGCCTGGATCTCCACGTCCAGCCCCTCCCTGGAGGGGGACGGGCTGGAGGACGGACTGACGTCCACTTCCATGAAGTTAAACTTGATGTACTCTACCAGCTTCTGAATGGCAGCCAGACACAGAGACATGTCCTCCATGTTCAGACTGTTCACACTGCTGCTGCTGCACACACTGTCCCCCTCCCCGGTCCTGGACAGGTCCTGATCCCCCTGCTGGAGGAACAGATGACAGACAAGAGGAGGAGGAGGAGAAAATACAGACGAAGACGAGGAGAGAGCAGAGAAGAAGAGTGAATATTGAGTTGATAAAGGTTTATAAAAACAGGTTTTAACAGCTTTCAATCATTCTGATCGTGCAACTTGTGCACAGATGAAACTTTAGGGACATGTTGGGGGAAAGTCCAGTAGAGACTCATAGAGCAGCCAGTACATGAGGACTTTCTTTCTCTGAGGATGTTTTCACCAAAGTGCCTCCTCAGAGCTCAGTCAGAACTAATCCCACGTTCACTCCACAGCACTGAGGCCAGGCAGGCAGGGAGTCCGATGGTGATTGAGCTATCATGTCAGATCATCTAACGTCATATAACCCTGCTTCACTGGAGAATCCACCACTCCATGATCTCTAATCCAGCCGGCAGAGCGGAATTAACGGGGTTAACTCTCTTGTCATGATGCTGGCTCAGAGAGCTGCTGGTCAGTAGGTCACAGAGCTTTCAGCTGCAGGATGTAGATGCTAACAATGAACTGATCTGTCCCACTTTCACTCTGAGTCTCTGGTCCTCCATCCCTCTGTCATCTCAGATCACATCTGAACACAGCGCTGAAGACAGTCAGTCCTTTCAGAGCGGCTCAGCTCTCTGCTCCGTCAGCTGGAGGAACTTTTCACACTCAGGCTGAGAAATGAAACGTCTCCCTTAATGCTGGCTCTGATGCAAAGGTAGAACACACAGTGTGTGTGTGTGTGTGTGTGTGTCACACACCCTTACCTAAAGACTATCAGGCCAGTGATCCTAATGTCACCACTGACCAGACAAAAGATGGAAGTCACACAGCAGGATCTGAGAGATTACAGGATTGAGGTGGGATCTTAACACTCCATCTCATCTGTGATACCAGCTGTGTGTGTGTGTGTGTGTGTGTGTGTGTGTAGAGTGATGTAATGTGTTTGTTTAAAATCCTCCTCTGTAAAAATGCTCCCTCTCTCTCTCTCTCTCTGGCATGAAGTTTTCTTTCAAAACACATGTTGACAAAGCTGATGTACAATTAAAATTATTAAGAAAACAAACAACAAACAACAATAAAATCATCCAAAAATAAAATGAACCAAACCAAACCAATAGAAAGAACAACAACAAACACACAGTGATCTTTATTTACATGTTTATAGATGTTTGTTTTCTTCTTTCCTTAATAACACCTTATTATTCGTCTCTAACTGAAGCCTGTCTCACTTTGTGACCAGCTGTCACATATTCAGCTGACAGGTGAACAGCAGAGCTCTCTTCCTCCACAATCTTCTGGATCTGTTCCTCTTTGAGCAGATGAAGAAATTCAGAGATTAAATGTGTCAGTGTGGGTAAAAACATGTCTGTAATGTTTGTCTAATGTGGACAGGTGATGAGGAAATGATCTCAGTTTCTACCTGTCCTGTGTGACAGAGCCTACAGACTCTCTGAGATCTCTAACCACTCATTTCTGAATCCACCCGTTTCAATGGCCACTTTATGATCAGAGAGTCTGTATTTAGTGAGTGTCTGTCTCTTTAAGGGATCTTTAATAACTCTTCAATAATCTGCATATTGTAATTCTCTCTTTAATAACTGATAACATTCTAATTTGTTGATTGATTGAGTTTCCAGCTCCCTCTGATGGTTCATATTTGTCCTGTTTATTTTGCTCTGTTTTCTGGAGTTGGGAGTTGGTGATGAATTTAGGCTCTTATTTTGAAAAACAGATCTTATTTCCTGTATTGAGGTGTTTTCCTCTGGGTTCAGAGAGCGTTGCTGTTCTAGATAAGCTCTGTGTTTGTATGAGTGGGGCTCAGACTCCATCAGGTGGTTGGTAAATTGAATCCTTCTCTTTTTAAGTGGAGTCAGCAGATGGAGTTGGTCCAGCTCTGCTCTGCAGTCGTGGTCAGAACAGTTTCTGTGGACTCTTCAAATGTTCCTACACAACTCCAGGTCAACCTTTTCTACTGGCTTTGAGTCTCAGAGTTCTTCCTCCATTAAAGGACCCCAGACTTCACTTCATACAGAAGAATCCGCTCCATCACTCTTAAAAATCTTTATCCAAATTATAATGGGGGGGGGGGGGTCAATTTAAATAATGTTTTTCTTATAGAGTAAAAAGCTCTTTGAGCTTTATCGGCCACTGAACTGACGGCCTTATTAAAATGTCCTGAGGCAGTAATTACCAGGCCTTGGTACGTGTGATCCATGGTGTGACTTAATTTATTTATTTAACCTTTATTTAACCAGATAGAAAACCCATTGAGATTTAAAATCTGTTTTGCAAAGGTGACCTGGCCAAGAGGTCAGCAGCACACATCATAGTACAAGTTAATGTCGTGTTTCGTAATAAAAAATTATGTTCATTGTTCTGATTTCTGACTCTCTTTTGGAGTATCATCATTTTAGTTTTGTCTAGATTAATGCTGATATTCCAATTTTCACAGTAATCATGGAGTAATCATGGCCTCTCTCTCTCTGTAGGGGTTGTTTTTAGACTTTTATGCCCTGTTTTCACCAAGTGGTCTGGTCTGGATCAGTACAGTTTGGTACCGGTCAGATCGGTAAAGCCTAATCCTGTTTGTGTTTTCACAGCCAAGTGACGATTCTTTGACCAATCATTGGACTGCAGTGCTTCTAGATCCACCTTCTGGGGTTGGATCGGTATGTCTGGCACCCTAAAAGAAGGGTACCAGAAAGTGGGACGGTATGGGTCAGTAATTTTGGGACCTGTCCCAGTTTTTTTTTTTTAAACAATATATTTATTTGCATTTTTTTTTATATTTACATTTACAGTAACAATAACAACAATAACAATAACGACAACAACAAGCAGCTTCTCGTATAAATAAACAATTCTCCCAGGTTTACAACAGTGCTTTACATTGCAGGTAATATTATTTTCTCAATCATCACCATCATCATCATCGTTTAAGTCCATAGTCTTTACAAACACATTAAATGGTTCCCATATTTTTTCAAATAAATCTTTCCTTCCTTTTTGTATGTATGTTTTCCTCTCCAATGGAAGAGTAATAAGCATTTGCCTCACCCAGTATGAAAGACTTGGCCTACTTGTTTTTTTCCAGAACATTGCAATTGATCTTTTAGCATGAAGGAAACACAGGTCCATCAGCGTTCGTTCACTCTTTGTGTATTCATGTCTTGTTTTATAGAGTCCTAGGATATGGGTTACAGGGTTTATGGGGATATTTTTTGAAATGATCTTTTCTACAGCCTTATTGACTTCTTCCCAAAAAGATTTTATCTTGCTACACTGCCACACACAGTGAAATAATGTCCCTTTTTCCTCTGAGCATTTTGTGCAGACATCGGGGATATTCCTATTATATTTATTTAATTTGACTGGTGTAGTGTATGTTCTCATTAACCATTTATGCTGTAGCAACCTAAAACGAGTATTAATTGATTGAGTATGGGCCTTCTTACATATTAATTCCCAGTCTTCTGACGAAATATCTACTCCTATGTCTTCCTTCCATGCATAGCATTTATGATCAGAATTTTCAGTTGAATTGCTGACCAACAGGTTATATAGTTCTGAGATAACTCCTTTATTTGAACTGTGTTTAGCCATTATTCTCTCTAAGTTAGATGTTAAGGGTTTGGTTAATAAATTATTGTGGTTCTTCCAAATGAAGCTTCTGAGTTGAAGGAATTTAAAAAAGTGTTTATTATCTATATCATATTTGTGTCTCATTTCTTCAAATGACATCATATTTTCTGAGTCAGGTAGATATAGGTCCTGAATTTTTTCAATACCCTTAAGTGACCACTTCTTAAATATGGCATCTGCTCTTCCTGGCTTAAAGTTCTGGTTGCCCCAAATGGGACTGTATTGAGACAGTATGTTAGGCTCTTTAAGAAATGTTCTCGCTTTAAACCATACTCTAATCATATTGTTCACTATTGGATTAGTGGTTTGTCTAATCAAATTTGATAATGTATCCGAGTAAAAATATAATGGTAAAGGTAGATTCAGATTTTCTGATTCCATTTCTGTCCATTGTGGAATATCCTCCTTTGCAAAATAAAATTTAATTGATCTCAATTGTACTGCCCAATAGTACCATATTATGTTTGGACATTTTAATCCTCCTTTATCATATGGCATGTGTAGCAGTGACAATCTGATTCTAGCTCGGTTGTTTTTCCATATGAATCCAGTGAACAATTTTTTAATTTTCTTAAAATACTCCTCGGGAGGAGGCAATGGAATATTTTGAAATAAATATAATATTTTGGGGAGTGTGTTCATTTTTAGAATGTTAACTCGACCAATCAAGGACAGGGGCAGTGTCATCCATCTGTTAATTGATTCTGTTGTATCCTCCATCGAAAGTTTATAATTAGATGAAACAATTGACTCCAGTTTAGGTGTTATTTCTATTCCCAAATATGTAAACTGATCTACCACTTTGAATTCAGATGTTTCTCTAAGAGGATTTTCCCTTTCTTTCTTATTAAGTAACAATATTGAGGATTTGGTGTTATTTATTGTATACCCTGATATATCACCAAATTTTTTTATCAAACTTTGTAGCGCAGGTATGGTCTTTTGAAGGTTAGAAATAAACAAGATAATATCGTCCGCGTACAGTGCTATTTTATGTTCTGTTTGACCCAATGTTATTCCAGCTATTTCTGCATTTGCACGTACTGCTATTGCTAAAGGCTCGATTGCAAGGGTGAATAATAACGGAGATAACGGGCATCCCTGGCGACATCCTCTTTTGATAGCAATTGGTTTAGATATATTTCTGTTTGTTAGTATTTCTGCTGTGGGGTTTTGATATAATAGTTGAACCCATTTTATAAAGTTATTCCCACATCCAAAACGCTCCAAGACATTAAATAAATATGGCCATTCCACTTTGTCGAAGGCTTTTTCCGCGTCTAAAGATAGTAGGGCTTTATCAGAGGTGTCTTCTATACCTTGAATGACATTTAAGACCCTTCTGACATTATGAAAGCCTTGACGTCCCGTGATGAACCCGTTTTGATCCCGCTGTATTATACTCGGTAGTATTTCCTGTAATCGCCTCGCCAGAGATTTACTTAGAATTTTAATATCAGAATTTAAAAGACTTATTGGTCGCATATTCTCACATCTATCATTGGGTTTCCCGGATTTTGGCAATAATGTGATTGTAGCCCCTGCCATTGACTTTGGCAGTCCACCACTATGAAATGCTTCTGAGAACATTTCTAGTAGGGGTTTTATTAGTTTGGATTTGAATTTTTTATAAAAATCAATTGGGAGCCCATCAGGACCTGCTGTTTTACCTGCTTTCATGTCGTTGATAGTTTTATTTATTTCTTCTTCCCTTAAATCGGCGTCAAGTTTTTCAACAAACTCATCAGGGATAGTGGGGATGTTCAGATTGTCTAAAAACATATTTTGGACCGTCTGGTCATATTTTACTTGGGATTCATAAAGATTTTCATAGTACTTTCTAAATTCTTTATTAATTTCAATGGGGTCTATTATTATATCACCTTCATTGTTTTTAATTGAGGTCACAGTTTTTTCTTGTCCTAATTTTTTAATTTGCCAGGCCAAGAGTTTACTAGGTTTCTCACCATGTTCATAAAATTTTTGGTTGAGTCTAAGCATATCAGATGCTGCTCTGGCTGCAGATAATTTATTATACTCTGCTCTCATTAGTAGTAATTCTTTTTCTGCTGTTGGAGCTCTAACTCTAAAAACTTGTTCTTGAAGACTTTGTATCTTGGCTTCTAACTTCTGTCTTTTCTGGCGTAATTCTCTAGATTTGGATGAAGTGTAACTGATAATGTGTCCTCTTATAAAGGCTTTAAATGCATCCCATTTAATTCCTGCGGTAGTTTGGGTTGTATTGTCACTAAAATAATTATCTATCTCTTTCTCCACATACTTAATAAAATTTTCATCCAGTAGCCATTTTTGATCCAAATTCCATCTGGATGGGTCTTTTACCAAATTATTTTCAACATAATTCAGACAACATGGTCCATGATCTGATATTAATATATTATCATAATAGCAGTCCTGAATTTTGGAGACCAATGTTGCAGAGATTAGGAAGTAGTCTATGCGTGAGTAGGTCTGGTATGTAGTAGAGTAACAAGAATATGCGGTATCATTGGGTTTTAAATATCTCCAAATATCTAACATATTCATCTCCTTACTAAAATGGTGAATAGCTGTTCTGCTTCTCCCATGCGTTTGGTCTATTCCTGTAGATCTATCCCTAACTGGGTCTAAAGTACAATTCCAATCACCTGCCATTATACACTCTCCAGGAAGAGCTGCGAGTGCAAGAAATACGTTTGTGAAGAAGCTGGGTTCATCTGTATTCGGGCCGTAGATGTTTACTAAATTCAATGTCGTTGAGAGCAGGGATCCTTGTATAATCAAATATCTTCCAAAATTATCTTTAATTACATTAGAAACTTTAAAGGGCACCGACTTATGAATGAGAGTCATGACTCCTCTAGCTTGTGACGTGAATGATGCTGCGAAAATACTACCTTGCCACCTCCTAGCTATTTTTATATTGTCCTCAGTTGTAGTGTGGGTTTCCTGCAAAAACACAATTTTTGAATTTAGATCTCTCAACTTATTCATAACTTCTTTAATTTTTTTAGTTTTTTGCAAACCCCTGCAGTTCCATGAAGTAAATCTAAGTTCTACCTGTTGAGACATTGTTTGTACCACAAATGTTTCCGAGAAGCTTAACACATTTGAACATTAAAACGTGAGCAAAACGTAACGAACTGTGACATAAACATCTCCCCATTTCCCAACTGAGTTGGAGTCCCCCCTGAATTATGTCACTTCCAGCTGTTTTGTGGCCAGATCTTTCGATCAGTCCTTTGGCCTTCTCTGGTACCATTTTAAACATACAAAAAAAAAAAAACCTAAATCAAACTCCACCTTGCTACATCTTCAGATACGTTTGCTAATGTCAACTTGCTTGATTGACGTACAGTATATTTAAATTATAATTTACCAGGGTTCAAAATGCATTTTTTTTTTTTTTTTTTGTACTATCCTTATACAGTACTTAAAGTGCTTGGAAACTAACGTGCAATAAAAAGTAAAACTAGTAAAGAAATAATAATAAGTAAAGCAGCAGCACTATTTTCCTTATGTTTACTGCTGTATGTTTTAATGCAAAAGTAAGTGCCCCTGATTTACATCCAGAAACTAAGGAAGTCAGCATCTAAATACTGATATAGTCTTATGCCTATCTTAGCTCTATTTAAAGAAAAAGAGAAAAATAAGATAAAATAGACAAATAAAAAAAAAAAATAAAAACAGGGGTCAGTGCTGTTTAAATTAGTTAAACCCATACTCTATATGTGTATCCTTTAACCTGCTGTACAGCCATTCCTGCCAAAGCACAGATACCCAAAACAAATGTTATTTCACCCCTTTACATGATAGTTATTACTAGGTTCTCGTTTATCCTTTTTTTTTTTCTCTCTTTTTCCTCCCTCTCCCCCTCCTTTTACCTCGCTTCTTCTTTGATGTTATTTATGAAGTCTTGTACCTCTGTAGGTCCACTAAATGTGTGCGTCTGTTCCTTGTAAGTCAGTACCAGTTTGGCCGGAGGTATTATGCCGTGCCTGAGTCCCAGGCTCCGCAGCTGTTGGCGCACCGAGTCGTACTGCCTCCGTTGTTTATGTATTTCTGTTGCGAGGTCGTTGTAGAGTCGTACGTTGTGGTTCTTGTACAGGATGTCCTTCTTCGCTCTGGCTGCCTTCATCACAGTTATTTTCTGCCTGTAGTTCTGGAACTTCATTATCAGAGTTCTTGGTGAATCTCCGGTGCCTCTTTTCGAACCGACGCGGTGCGCTCTCTCCAGTATGATCGGGCTCCGTAGGGGGGCCAGGTCCAGCGCCTCCGGTAACCATTCCTCCAGAAATGAACAGGGATCTGCAGCTTCAGCTCCCTCGGGCAGGTTCACCAGCCTCACGTTGTTTAGCCGCGACCTCGTCTCCATATCTATGACTTTCTCTTCCATGGCTTTGTTTTGTTTCTCCAGTGTCTGAACTGTTTGCCGTAGCCCAGAATATTCATCCTCCACTGTTGACAGACGGGCTTCTGTTTGAGTTACTCTTTCTGCACAGTCGACTATATCTTTCTTTATTTCTTCGACAGCAGTGAGGATCCCGTCAAGCCTTCCTGAGAACTCGGACTTTAGGTTGGTAATAGCCGTCAGTATCTCATCTTTAGCCCCCGTTAGTTCATTTACACTGCCCTCCGGTTCCTCTACCTCTGCGCCGCTAGTGTTAGCATCTTTGCTAGCGCCGTGCTCCATGCTCCGTGTTCCGAAGTTGGTTAGTTTCGCTTGTGTCGGCGTCTTCCCCCTGTCTTTACTAGTTTTCCCAGGGTTTGGCATTACGCATCAGGATTAATGTCTTCCTACACGTTTCAAAAGTATATATGCAAGTTAGACCAGGATATGTTCAGGATTGTAGCAGAGCAGGGTGAAGCGTGGCTTTCTAGCTTGCGGCCATAACCGGAAGTCCCTGTCCCAGTTTTACTCAAAGTAAACATTTAAAAATGGGTTCTGTACAGAGACAAACAGAACTCAGCCGCTTGGTGAAAACAGGGCTTTAGAGTAACAACCTGAGCCTGTCAGGGACAAAAACAAGATGTCCCCTGACATCTGGACAGACTCTTGTTTATCCAGGATCTTGTTCCATATGGTTTACCTGCTGCAAGATGGAGACAGCTAAATCTCTGAATCATCCCTCAAACACATCAGCTCCTGTGAATAAAGAACAGAATACAGACCAGTGGGATGTTAAAGAGCCATACCTTGTCTCCAGAACTGTCCTGGTTATGGTTCTGGTCTTTCTGTGGTCTTGTGGTTTGAGTCTTGTGCCAGTCCTCCAGCAGAGGGAGGATGCTGAGGGCGTTGTCCTGAGTGATGGGCATCCTGGCATCCTGGGCCTGATGGGAATCCTGTGATGCCTACCGGCTGACAGACTGCTCTGATGCTTGAAGATGGGTGCAAGAACCAGAACCAGAGTGGGCTCACAGCCCTCAGTCTTCTCCTGTGGGGGACATGGTCACAGGTCAGGTCAGGACAGATTTAATAAAGGCTCTGCATGGACAGAAGGTTTTTATTCAGCTGTCTGTTTGACTTTAAGGATCTCTCTGTTCATGCTTTGTATTAGAGCTGGTCCAGAAGCTACACTCAGTCCAGGTGCTGACAAACAGAGAGTGCTAAACCCTTTGTGGGTGGAGCTGAACTCTGAGTCCTTATGGTCTGAGGGACAACACCTCTATCTGAACCACACTCTGATATGAAGTTAGGGTTACAGGTCATAATATGGGACCAGGATGCTGCCAGAGTCATACAGAGCAGACCTTTTCAGAGATCAGAACGGAGATCACTGAGAACCACTGAAAACCCAGAGAAAAACTGAGAACCACTGAGAACTAGGGATGCACTGAACGGAAAATCCTTGGCCGGAACTGAGAATGAAGAAACCAAGGCTGAAAACAATCAGTAGTACCATTGCGTAGATTAATATTAATGCTTCAACAAATAACACTGTCTTCACAGAGATGACCTGGAAGCACTTAAAAAAAGCCAGAAATGTTTTTACTGCATCTCTTGTGATGGTTGTGACATTATTTTTCTGGACTCTCTGCCTCTGTGAGGCGTGTATGTGCACTCATTTGTCTGTATGCATCGGGGCTAAATTCTGCCTTGTGCAATACAGAGAGTAGAGGAAAGTTGTGAACACATAACCATCCCGACATGTAAATAAGATAACATAAGGCTAATTAGTCTGTTAAATAAAAGAACAAGGTGTTGACCTGATCTATAAAGAGGTATGCCCTTCATCTGGTTCAGTGATGAGTCCCTTTTTCTGTACTCTCCTCTCCTTCTCCTGCGCTGAGCTCTGCCCTCTCCAAGCGGGTTCTCCGCATCAATTCCGACCTGGATCATTTCTTGTGCACACATTGCATGCTTTACAAATCACTATCCGTAGGTCTTTCTCAGATATATTGAAACAGACAGACATGTTGACTCTTATTCAGACAAGAGCTGCCGGCTGCAGTTTTTGATTGCATCATCACAACATGCTGTTTCTGCCATGTTGTTTAGGCAATAAAAGTCTTTTGGCCGAACTGCAATTTTGAGTCATTTTCCACCCCAAATTTCTGTTGACCAAAATTTCAGTGCATCCTACTGAGAACACTGATAATCAACCACTGAGAATCACTGAGAACCAGTAAAAACACAGAAAAACCAAGAACAACTGAGAACCACAGAGAACAAGCCACTGAAAACCACTGAGATCAACTGAGAGAAGTGAGAACACTGAGAAAAACTGAGAACACAGAGAACCACTGAACACACTGATAACACTGAGAACCACTGAAAAAACTGAGAAGGCTTTCACACTGCCATGGTTCTGGTTCTTGAAACGGTTCCATTCTGGATTCTCAGAACCTTGGTGCTTTCTAGCGAACCAGCCCGCATTCGTACCGGTTTAAGCAGAACAAACATGGGAGGGCATTCCCTGGACTTCATGCTTATTTTATCAACAGAATTTGACATGCTCACTAGATCTCAAAGTTCCCAGCTGGACCCAACTTTTTTTTGGTTCCAGCCGTGAACTTACTTTTCAGGTTCCGAAACCATTTTTTTTTTTCTCAGTCTGAATATGACAGCCAGTTCAAAATTAGGTTATGGAACTGGAACTGGCACAGAGCCATGCCGGTGTGAAACTCTTCCAAGAAAAACTGAGAACCATTAAGAACACCAAGAACAACTTAAAACACAGAGAACCACTGAGATCACTAAGAACACCAAGAACAACTTAAAACACAGAGAACCACTGAGATCACTAAGAACACCAAGAACCACTTAAAACACAGAGAACCACTGAGAAAAACTGATAACCACCGAGATCACTAAGAGCACTGAGACCACTAAGGACACAGAGAACGACTGAGGACACAGTTAAACACTGAGAACCACTGAGAACACTGAGAATAACTGGACCCAGAAGATGAGTGCAGAGGGAGATGCTGAGAGTGATGCTGAGATTCCCAGAGTTCAAACGATAGACTCATGCTGAGCTACAGGCTCAAAGGAAGAAGGGAGGCTCTCCTGTTGTACTTCTTGTTATTTTAATCAGTTTGAACATGAATATGTAAATGTCCTGCAGCTGAAGAGCAGCAGGGATGATTATTAATGAATCTTCGTCAACACCTTTCATTGTTCACTTGTTTTCTCTTGTGAACATCTGGAGAGAGCAGCTCACAGTGAAAGACGGGAACACAGCAACAGTCCAATGATTTAGAGATAACCCATCTCCAAACAGGAGCTGAACTGCTACAGGAGATGGATGTCTGTCTGACAGTGATGGTAGGGTTGTTGTTAACGGGCTGAGAGTCCTCCACAGCGAGGAGCCCTGATGGGAAGTCTGAATCTGGGCTGACCCTCCTGCTCCATCCCAACTACAAGGAAGAGAGAGCGCAAAGAGCAGAGAGGAGCCACATGTGTGCAGTTAGAGACTAAAAGCAGGCCTCCATCAGACCACACTCTAATGACTACGTAGAGCTCAGGCTTCAAATAAACCCTCGGTCTCTGTGGTTCATCCGTCTCTACTATTCCTGTCCTCTGGAAGACAGAGTCAGCCAGAGTCAGCCCGGCCTGCCCTGCTCCACTCAGGGCTGAACCTCTGCACCATCAGCAGGAGGAAGGAGGAGGAGGAGAGGGAGATGATGGAGGAAGAGGAGGAGGGAGGTGATGGAGGAGGTGATTGAGAGGCAGGTGAGAAACCATGTCAGGAGGGAGATGACATTAAAATGTTGAACTGCTCAGAGTCAGATGATGGTTAAAGACATAAAGAGCTGTATAAATCAGAGCATGTCTGAACTCTCCCTAAAGGGCCATTCCACCACACTTACCCACAGTGTTGGGTTTACTTTGTGGTTTGTAGTTTCTCTGAGAGATGCTGACAGGAGATGCTGTGGTTCAGCAACTTAAAGGGGACTTCCTGTTTCAAAGCTCTGTGTGACCTTTGTGTTCCTAATGTGTAGTTTGGATTCAACACAACTTGTGCAACACAGAAAAACCTAAACGAGCTGTATGATTAGGGAAGCCGTACACCACCAACTCCTGTTTTCTATAGAGTGAAATGAAGGCTTTGGTGGATGTAGGATGCTGGTTCTGGTTTCAAATCCTCTGCCCCTTCAACAGTTAGATCTATCTCTTTTCCTAGCTTGACTGTGTGCTATAAGCCTCTGAGAAAAAAAAAAAACACCACTGAAACAAGAAAGTGATCGGTACTGCCCCTCTTTTCTCAGCTTTACTGTAGGAAATAAAATAAAAAAAACAAAAAAAACCGAACAATAAAATAGAATAAAAAGTGCAGAGGTTTGGTGGTTTGGTGAGAATCAAAGTGAACATGCAAGTTTAACAGATGTTTTGAACAGTGGTTTTGAACAGAGGGAGAGAGTCAGCGGTATGGATGTCCAATGGGAGGGAGTTCCACAGTTTGGGGGTGGAGCAGATAAAAGCTCTGGACCCCATGGGGGGCTGGTGGGCTGGTGGGCAAGTGAGGTGAATGGAGGAAGAGGACCTGAGGGAGCACTCAATGTATTGAGGCTATGGATGGCTTTGAGTGTGAGGCGAAGAACCTTGATTGGATATTTGTTAGGATTAACTTACTGGCTGCCATTAACGTCTAGACATAAATTATATACATAACTGATGTATTTCACTGTATGGCGGTGGTGTCAGGCAAAGCTTGTCTATCAATACCAGGCTTGTAAACGACTGTAGGTGGCAGCGGTGCTCTCTTTGGATGAGAAATCAGCAGAGGTATGAGAAGAAGATGAGAGATGACAGAGACATGGTGAGACTTTTCAAGTCAGAAAAGTTCAGGCAGCTCACACTCAAACAGAGAATGTGTCGTGTTAGTTCAGAGAGAACGAGAGAGAAGAGAGTATCACAATCATGAGAAAAGATGACAGAGATCATGGAGAGGATCAAAGGATGGAGCTTCAGAGATGAGTGCTTTCCACAAAAAGTAACTTTTCTCTGTTTTTGGTTAAAAACAGGACGAGAGTTGAAAGAAGAGCGTCTACTCTTTTGGTAGTTTCAGAGTTTGTATAGTTATGGAACACCATATTCTGTGAGTCTTGAAAGATTGGTCAAATGCTCTGAAAATAGCTGGCAGCCAATGAATTAATGTTACATAGATGGAAGTGTGCAGCGGTGTGAGCTTGGAGTGACAGAGTGCTGTCCTGGAGGACACCCAGGCTCTTAACCTGAGGGGAGGGGGAAACTAAGGAGTGGTCTGGAAAAACTGTTTAATTCTGTAAGACCGGATTTGGGACCCATGAGGAGGACCTCAGTTTGATTACTGTTGAGTTTGAGAAAGTTGGAGGAGAACCATGATTTATCTCCTGGAGGTAGTTGGGTGGGAGAGTGGAGGATGGTTTGGAGGAGAGGAAGATCTGGGTGTCATCCACATAGCAGTGAAAATTGAAGTTAAATTTACAAAACCTATTACCAAGAAGAAGATGATTAATGATGGACAGAAGTAGCCTAAACACAGAACCCGGGGGAACACCGGTAGAGAGTGGGAGGGACTGAGGTTTGGTGGTTTTGAGTTGGATGAACCGACAGATGATTTAAACCAGTTTTAGGGTGTGCCTGTGATTCCAATGGAGGCTAGTCTGTCAAGAAGGATGCTGTGAGAAATAGTGTCAAAGGCTGTGCTCAGGTCAAGGAGGATACAGCTGGTTAACAGTCCAGAGTCAGCTGCCATGAGGAGTGTGTGAATAAGTGTGAATAAGACAGAGGAGCTGAAAGAACCAGGGGGGATGAATTGTAGGAGGTTTCAGGAGTCAGTTGCTGACAAATTTGATCAATTTTTGCAATAAAAAAATGAGAATGAAGACTTACAGTCTGCAGAGGACGACAGATGAGTGGCATGAGAGTCCTTAGATGATGATTTACAAACCATCTGATTCTGTTTTAATCTACATGTTGCACAATGCTTTTGAGGGGTCTTCAGCAAGAAAATAGAAACAGGTGGCCTGGGACATTATCTTTAATGAGTTTTAAACCTTTGATGGACCTGTAGTTTTACAGACCTGATTTAACTGTAATGTGATAAAAACCATGGCATCTTTAGTGGCTTTCATTGGCTCTGAACTCCAACTGTCTTCAAGCATTTCAGCCACAGAACACCTTTCTAGTCTTTCTGACCACACAGAGTGCTTTGAAGCTGGTCTCATTAAACCATTTACACCACTATCACACATTGGTGGCACACAGTGCTACAGTTAAGAATCATCTTGCTCGCAGACACTTCAGCATGTGACTGCAGGAGCTGGAATCAAACATTTCTAATGAGAAATCACTCTCCCACTGATCCACAGTCACCCCAAGTATCTCCTAAGAAGCTTTGGACTAACCAGCTCTGCACTGTCATTTTCTTCATTTGGTGCCTGGTTCTCCTAATGATCTTCCAGGTGTATTAGAAAATTGATTCTGATGGGTCAAAACCTCTTAATGAAGGTTACTGACTTTCAGTAACATAAAGCAAAGCCAGGAGTCAGACTGATCACTCGACATGTCGAATCAATCTACAGGAAAGAGCTCAGAGAGTTTAGCTTTTGCTTGTTGATATCACAGACCATAAGGTGAGGCAGACTGTTTCTGTTAGCATCAAATCGATAAACAATGTGGCTGAACAGTTAGCATCATATTGGAAAACAGTGATGCTTAAACTTTGACATAATATTGATGAACAATTTGGCTAAAATGTTAGCTTCTGTCATCATCAAGTTGCTACACAGTGTGGCTACAATGTTATATTCTGTTAGCATCATACTGGAAAAAAATGTGGCTAAACCATTAGCATCATATTGGTAAATAATGTGGCTGAATATTAGCATCATATTGACAAACAATGTGACTAAAATGTTAGCATCATATTGGAAAATATTGTGGCTAAAACATGAGTATTATATTGAAAAATAATTTGGTTAAAATGTAAGCTTAGCCCTACGATTGACTGGCGACCAGTCCAGGGTGTACCCCACCTCTCGCCCTTAGCCAGCTGGGATAGACTCCAGCCACCCGCGACCCTGAACAGGAGAAGCGGTTTAGAAGATGAATGAATGAATGAAAATGTAAGCTTGTGTTAGCATAATAATGAAAAACAATGAGTGGAAAATGTGGCTAAGATGTTAGCATCAAATTAGAAAACAATGTGGCTGAAATTTTGGCATTATATTTATAAACAAAGTGGCCAAAAATTAGCATCATATTGGAAGATTGTGGCTCAAACGTTACTATAATATTGATAAACAATGTGGCTTAAATGTTAGCTTCTGTTAGCATTAAACTGAAAAATGACTTATTGCTTAAACGTTAGCTTGTGTTAGCATAATATTGGAAAATTACGAAAGCTTAATGAGGGACAGTGTGATGGAGTATGTGAACATTGGTTATGGCACTGAGCAGTTAATGACCTGAAAAAAACATTCAGAAGTAGTCCAAACCCTCCACCTCTGTTCAGGTAAACCAGGAGGAACACCGCCCACCTGCTCACTCTCAGGACTTCCCCATAACTGTTGGGAAAATCATCGGAAGATAAGCAGCTGTTTCTCACATGAGCTCACCCTGACATCACACCAGGGGGCTGGCAGGAACTCCTATGATCCAGGTCTAGAGAAAAACTGGGCACCTTGTGTCAACACATGCAGCTGACCGGGGTGAACACATCTGAAAAGATCTCCAGACTCCTGCAGTGCAGCCTGTGCCCAAGTTACCTCAATGAAGCAGATTATGTCCAGGTTCAGCTGAGCTGTTCTGAATGAAAGCTTTGTGAATTAAAACCTGTTGTTCCAGAAAACAAAGACCTGGACTGACTGCAGCTCCATCAGTCCATGCTGAGGAAGAAAAAACTGCTCTGATCTCAGGTCTTAGGTTTATCTGTGAATTCAGCAGGACATCCCTTCTTACACTCATCATGTAACACAATGAGGGAGCAGATATGTGTGTGTGTGTGTGTGTGTGAGAGAGAGAGCAGCATGAGTCAGAGCCAAACTTTAATCCCACAAATAGTCCATTAAAGTGACTCATCTGTGTGTGTGTGTGTGTGTGTGTGTGTGTGTGTGTGTGTGTGTGTGTGTGTGTGTGTGTGTGTGTGTGTGTGTGTGTGTGTGTGTGTGTGTGTGTGTTAGATTACAGAGGTCTTTAGGTGTAAGATCTGCTCTTCTCTCTAGTGAAAGGTTTGTCGTGTTATTATTAAAAATCTTCATGTGCATTCTTGAGTGTGAACGATAAAGAGTCCAGGTTCACAGACAGAGTCGACAGAGACACGTCCTAAAGACCGTGAGTCCCTGAGAGCGTCTTCGTGAACATGTCCGCTCTTGCCCTGTGCAAACGGTCCTTTCATGCAGGCTTTAATCTTCAGAGCCACAGATAGAGAAGTGTTGACACACATCAGTTAAATAACAACAGTATTAACGTGACATTTCCAGTAACGACCTAAATCCTCTAAATGGAGTCCTTCCCCCTCTGCACATAATCTCTGGATCACTGCCTGAAACAGAATAACAGAGCCACAGCGCTGCATGATGCCGCTGTACAGCCGAACCCTACACCGTCACAACAGTCATCACTTTAAGGACAGCTGAGGCACAGTCACAATCTGACTGTCCTGGTGCTTTTATCCTGAAGTTTACAGAAGCAGACTGCACTGTGCACATCTAAACTGTTTACAATCATGAAGTGATCAGACAGAAACACCCACAGGGTGCAGTCCAACCATCGGTTTTTAACCCTGTTTCCAAGAGACAGGCTGAGATAAAGTTAGAAGTTGGATGTTGTTCACGCAGACCAAGGTCCAGCAATAATATCCAGCCCCCAGATAAATGAATCAGGACTTTTTTAAATGTTCTTTTAACCTGTAGAGCTTTGGCTCCAGGATACATGGATACAGTCTGAGAAGTTTGCTGTCAGCACTTCAGCGTGAGTGGAGGTGAGGTGAGGTGAGGGGAGGTGACTTTCAGAGTGCCATGCTTCGTCTTCTGATGTCTTATAGTATCTTCCTCTCACACAGCTCACTGTTCTTACATTAAACAAGTACAGGTATGATAAACACGTGTTTTTTAATTCTCCTTCCAGTTGTAGAGCGTCTGACACAGACCTCTTTCCTTGATGATGGAAAAGTGCAGCTGCGTGCAAACATGAAGGAGAGGGGTCAGGAGAGACAGAGGCTGGTCAGATCAGAGTCAAATCAGAAACAATGTCCTGATTAAAAGCCTGCTTTGAATAAAGGTACCACTTTGTCATCGATCACGCTTCCTGTGTCTAACCCCATGTTCTGTCGTGGGTCGTTTCCATGGTGGCGTTCATGACACAGACCTTATCCTTGTCTAGAGTTTCTCCATCTGTGGAGCTGAGGACGTGGCGTGTGGAGGTATGTAGCGTGTCTCATCATGTTTTCATGGTTTCTTACACTCCAAAGACGCTTTATGTGGGATAAACACGATTCTTTACCTTCAGTTTGACCACATGGATTATTTCCCCACTCTTAGTTGGTGTTTAGGCTGACCTACATGTCTGAGCCCCCTCCCCCTCCACCATGCTCTTCTCCTGGGTGCCATATGGCTGAAGATTACAGAAAGCCCTGTTTCAGTACGTCCAAAATGCCAAACTGTTCGAGGGACACAACAATGTACACGGGACAAATAAAATACAGAGAGCACCACAGAGAAGACATTTTACAGATGGGCTGACGGGGGATCAGAGGATTGTTGGTGTGTTTGTTCCAATATAACCTCTCTATAAACTCTGATTTATAGTTCACATCTAATCCTTACTGTAGGAATACAGAAAACTCCAATCAAAAGACTCTTTGGCTGTGTTCTCAGGAAGATGTGTACTAAAACATGTTTGTTCTTAAATAGGCGACAGACGTCTATGAAATTATTCTCTAATAAACTTCAGGAATTTACTCTTCAAAGAAAACTGCTCAAAGCACTCATTCAGGTTCAGTTTCATTATCGTCCTGTTTGCTGTCGTGCTTCAGATCCGTGAAATCTCACCAGCTAGTAAAACAACTATAGATCATGGTCTTTGATAAAAGTGTTCAAATCATTTCTGTCATTTTAATCCTAAAAAAAAATCTCATTGAAGGAAATATCAAACATATCTATAACACACAAACAAATAATGTATCATCAACATATTTTAACACTCTGGACATTATCTCAACTCTGAGTTGTTTCATGTTTTTTTTTTTAGGATTTCCAGATATTCAAATTTACTCTTTCACTTTTATGATGGAGAGAGAGAGAGAAAAAGAGAGAGAGAGAAAGAGAGAGAGAGAGAGAGAGAGAGAGAGAGAGAGAGAGAGAGAAAGAGAGAGAGAGAGCACACTGCCTGCAGCTCCACACTCCTAAACATGATGACCTGAGTCCAGACTCACTTTACATCCCAAAGCCCTTAAAGGCTTTTATCTGGTTCCTGAGTCCAACCAAACCATGGCTTTGGGTCTTTTATGTCACTGAACATACCCACTTCTTGATGCTGCTCAAAGGAAAGAGGATCACCAAGAGAGGAGGAGAATTAGAGGAGCAAGATGTAAGGATATATGAGAGGATCTTCACTGAGAGTGTTTAAACATGGGAGGGCTGCAGTTACCAAATAATTCAGTGATCAAGTAATCTATGGTTTATTCAGGTGATTCATGGAGTAATAGGAGAAGAAATTATTTCTAAAGGTGTTCTGATCTGATTTTGATATTGGATATCACACATTGGTGATCACAACCACAGCATGTGATAAGGTGCTAACAAATTAGCAAAGACATAGGAGTGATGTCGGCTGTGTGGCAGTAATTTTCAGTAAAGTCTGAAAGGCATTGCAGCTGAGTGGAAAACTTGTCACGCACAGAGAAGTTTAATACATTTAAACTTTAAACATTCCCCAAGAAGATCGACAACCTCAACTCTAATGAAGTCAGGATGTTGTGTAAAATGTAAATAAAAAAAAGAATACAATGATTTCTAAATCCTGTTTAACCTATATTCAATTGGATACACTTCAAAGACAAGATATCTATTAAAAAATAAAATATATTGTTTTTTATCAAATATTCACTCATTTGAATTTGGGTCAACAAAAGACTGGGAGAGTTGAGGAAAGCAAATAGTCCAACAGTTTAAGAACAATGTTTCTCAACGTACAATTGCAAAGAATTTAGTGATTTTGTTGTAATGTGGAATGCAGGCAGTGTGAAAAGAGAAAATATACTGTCCAAACCAGAATTTGAGAGGTTTTGACTGATTCTTATCTTTTCTTTTCTTTATCCAGCCAGCCACAGAAACACAGAGACAGTCTGCTCCTGTGTAGAAAAAAAACAACAACTGGCCAAAAACATTGCATGTGAGCAGAATTAGAGGCTCTTCTCCCAGCCTATCATGACAAACACACAATCCACCAGAAACGCTCTGGCTCAAAGCCTTTGTAGCAGGCTAACTGACTGCTGACCCAATCAGGCTGGAGCTCTGCAATTAGTGACTCCTCAGTTCAGGTGGGCTCAGTCAGCTCACCTGAAACAAACACACAGTCACTGAAGAGAGCTTTCTCTGCACCAGAATTAACCCTCAGTAATACATAATACAAAGTATATGGAAATGAACTACACAGTTCAGAAAAATACATGGTATTTTTGGATGGAGAGGAATGCACACCTTCCTCTCCATCCAAACATCAACTCTCATAATCAAACAAACTTGATATTGTCATTTGGCTTTTTTACAGATTTCATCATCTACAGTCCATAATATCATCAAAAGATTCAGAGAATCTGGAGAAATCTCTGCACATAAGCAGCAAGGCTGAAAACCAACATTGAATGCCCGTGACCTTTGACCCCTCAGGCAGCACTGCATTAAAAACCAACATCATTGTGTAAAGGATATTACCACGTGGGCTCAGGAAGACTTCAGAAAACCATTGTCAGTTAACACAGTTCATCACTACATCTACAAGTGACAGTTCAAACTCTACCATGCAAAGACAAAGACATATATCAACAACACCCAGAAACACCGCCGGCTTCTCTGGACCCGAGCTCATCTGAGATGGACTGACACAAAGTGGAAAAGTCTGCTGTGGTCTGACGAGTCCAAATTTCAAATTGTTTTTGGAAATCATGGACGTGGTGTCCTCAAGGCCAAAGAGGAAAAGGACAATCTGGATTGTTCTCAGGTCAAAGTCTCAAAGCCAGCATCTGTGATGGTATGGGGGTGTGTTAGTGCCCATGGCATGGCTAACTTGACCATCTGTGAAGGCTCCATTAATGCTGAAAGGTACATACAGGTTTTGGAGCAACATATGCTGCCATCCAAGCCACGTCTTTTTCAGGGACGTCCCTGCTTATTTCAGCAAGACAATGACAAGACACATTCTGCACCTGTTACAACAGCATGGCTTCGTAGTAATAGAGTGCGGGCACTGGACTGGTCTGCCTGCAGTCCAGACCTGTCTCTCATTGAAAATGTATGGAGCATTATGAAGCACAGAATACAACAACAGAGACCCCGGACGAAGCACAGAATACAACAACAGAGACCCCGGACTGTTGATCAACTGAAGTTGTTCATCAATCAAGAATGGTAAAGAATTCCACCTCCAAAGCTTCAACAATTAGTGTCCTCAGTTCACAAACACTCATTGAGTGTTGTTCAAAGGAAAGGTGATGGAACACAGTGGTTAACATGAGCCTGTCCCAGTTTTTTAGGAACGTGTTGCAGACATCAAATTTAAAATGAGGGAATATTTCCAAAATAATAAAAAACAATGAATCAGTTTGAACAATAACTATCTTGTTTTTGTGGTGTATTCAGTTGAATAAAGGTTAAACAGGATTTGCAAATCATTGTTTATGTTTTTATTGATGTTTTGCACAACATCCCAACTTCACTGGAACTGGGACTATAATTAATAGAGCTGTAGGTCACAGCATTTGTATTTATAATATCAGATCAATATCAGTATCGGCCGGCACTCAAGGCTGTAATATCGGTATTGTATCAGAAGTGAAAAGTTTATATACTGGGACACCCCTAATTTTTCACTCTGAAGCATGCTGACAGCACTTCGCACATAAACATGCAGATTGATGATGATGGAGAGCACAAAGTGAGGGAGCTACACAGTCAGCACGCACCACAGCAGTTGAGGGTTCTGTGCCCAGTTTCTGGTCTTTGATCATGAGGGGACTTGAACCAGTGATCCTACAGTTGGTAAGCCAAGTCCCAAGAGAGTGAGCTACTGCTGCCCAAACAAAGATAGAGAGGGGTCTTGAGATGCTCCACAGACATGATGAGGTGATTTCAGCAAACAAGCCAGGTTTTCACAGTGGCCTTGTCCAACATGAGGCCCCTCAGTCCAAAAATAAAATACTACTTCCTGTTTGCCCCCCCACCACACACATACACACACACTTACACACTCACACACACTCATGTACATAAGGCTGAGTACAGATGAGGCTGAGTACAGATGAACCAGTTGAGAAAACATCAGAGGAGGAGCCGTCTGCACCAGGGGCAAGGAGTCAGCCACAGCCACAGGACAACGACACAGGGCCCAGAGGAGAGATGTAGCAGACACCAACTTCCACCAGGAATCCATGCAACCATGTCAAAGGTGCCCTTTTCGCCAGTTTTCCAAATGCTCTGAATGAATAAATCAGAATTTTCTCAGGTCTCAGGACCTGCATATCCTGTACAAAAAGTCACCTTTTAGGTGAAACTGCTGGGACCCACCAGTGAGCGAAAATGTCCCCACCCATATCTAACAACATTAAATGATCACATTCTTCAACAGGCCCACAAACATGGACTCTGGCACCCCTCGGTGCACAGGCCCCAATAAGAGAGGAAGTGTGTGAATAAAGACCAGCTTTACTAGTCTGACCTTTCCACTAAACAATGACCACACAGTTTCTAAACAAAGAAACATTTGTGATGCAACACTTGAGTTTCACCATCCCAGAAACAGAATGATTACTGTGGATCTGATCCAAACACAGCAGTCAAGTGCAAAACCTAAAAAACCCCCAGCCAGCTTATGTCCATGAGAACAGAGAGCGGTCTCAAAATGAACCGCGCTGATTTAGAAAACACCTGAGGATGGAGATCCAGACCAAAGACAGACACAGAGACACAATATGGCAGCTCTGTCCTACACTGTTTCAGGGCAGGGCAGCTTTAACAAACACCTCCGACCTGGTCCCCCTGACTGGACTGAGGGCTGGCTGACTCCTGACCCCCTATCAGCTCTTGGAGAAGTCATTAGCCACAGTGTTCACAGAACACTTTTTATGACCAGTTCATGCAGAAATCCAGCTCATTCTTCAGAATTCACACACTTTCTTCTTTCTTTATTTAAATCGTATCCTGTTTTTAAGCCTGTAACATTTATTTGTGGCATGAGTAGCAGAGCTCAGTTTGTGGGATGAACCCATGAGAATTTATCCCGATCACCTCTGAAAATATCAAACAGCTTATTCTGCTGTGACTGCTGTCTCTTGTTTGGTGCTGATTGGTTGACTGAATAATAGAAGACATATTAATCGATTTAATAGTTTTGGGACAGGCTGGATAAGCCTGATAACACCACTGTCCACACCATGTGTGCTGTGAAGTGTTGGACAAACACTGGTTTAAAGTGCAGCAGCTTCATCTGTGTCACCTGACCTCCAGCCGAGAGAGGAGCAAAAAGAGTCAGTGCTGCAGAAACACAGACAGCTGTGAATCTCTGGGGCTCAGTTTAATGTAATCAGCCCTCCTTTTGTCTGTAACCTCTACATAGATCCATTATGGAGCCCTTTAACAGCACACAGGCTGTCACACAGCTCAGAGGGTTGTTTAGGGGTGAACTGGTTCGGGGCTGCCAGTGGTCAGGGTCTCTGGAACCTGCCGGGGATTAGAGATATTTATTGTTTCAGGCTGTGTGGACCTGCTGTCAGCAGTTTATATGAGTGCTGAGCACACAGAGCAGATTCAGTCTTTAACAGGAGGAATATTCACCTCAGTGTGTTCATGTGGATGGAGTCAGCATCACACACATTATAACACATTAAAACACACATCACACACATTTAAACACATTGAAACACTTCACACACATTTAAACACATTAGAACACATTAAACACATTAAAACGTCAAAAACATGAAAGCAAATTTAAACACATTAAACGCACACTGAAACATGAGGGATACACACTGATTTTGTCATATTTAAATAGCAATTAGCATAAAAAATTAAATAGTTGATGCAACAATCATTTTTGTTTTTAACAAAAGGGGAAAAAAAAACGTCCTAAAATAAACCAGATGAATCTCGAGTCAGGCCCCGCTCCATCACAGCACCGGATCAGACGAGTTTCTATTCAAGTCAATGCAGATCCTCTCCATTCTGGTCCGGCTGCAGCAGGTCACAGCACAGAGTAACAATCTTATTTTTGCCAGAGCTGAGATGCGTCAGTTTACCAAAAAGCAGATCAAGTTTGACAGGAAGTTGTGCACAGAAGCCACTATCAAAATAAAACAAAGCAGATGGTATTTGACTACAACAACAAACGGGTTTAAAAACTGCAAAATATAATTAAAAAAATGCACAGAATTAAATCAAGTGAAAAAAATATTAAAGGCCCAGATTTTAGTGTGTTACTCTGCAAAAAATATTCAGTTCCCACAAGTCTGACGCTGATAATGTGGCGTATATATTTATAGAGAAGCTCTGTATGACTCACAGCCAGTTTTTGTAAGGTTATGTAAAGTGCAGATCGATGTCAGTTTGGATCAGAGCTTCTTCCTCACACGTTCTGCTCCAACAGATCACAGGAGGCTACTGTCCGTTATGACGTACATAACTTTGAAATATGTTAGTTATGAAAACAGTAGTTATGTTTGATCAAAACTCCAGAAAAGCAGCGTCTCATCACCTCTTTCAGCGTGTTCGTCCTGCTTCAGCATGATGCTAATGGGTGATTTTTGGTTACAAGGTGTTCAGTTTGAGATGAAACCATATTGTGAGTATTTTATATCGTATCCTGAGCTGATTATTTCTTTACACCCCTAACAAGCGCTGGAGCTCGTTTGAGAAAATAAATGAAAATGAGGAGCAGTGCAAACTCTGCATGGTGAAGCTAGCCTATCAAAAATAAACAACAATGATGCAGCAGGGTCATGTGACAGTGAGGCGTGCAGCAGGAAGTGGGCGCGGTCTGCAGGTCAACAGTCAAAGGCAAGCTTCATCACCCCAAGAGCCCTCTCCCTAATGTATGAGTGTGTGTGTTTGTGGGGGGGAAATAGTAACGAACAGTAATCGAATAGTAATCCAACAGTGCATTGCTTGAAATGCCCATCCCTATAAAAGACATCAGTGTTTTCAGGAAGTGTACCACACACTGTCTGCAGAGTAACATGGTGTCAGTCAGATTTGGGTGTTCAGGAGTCAACCTGGACTGTTGTTTCCTCTGTGCAGTCCAGCTCTACATGCAGCTCCCATCAGCCCACATGAGTCTGGTGTTTGACCTGGGAGACCTGTGCCTGTCAGTTTTCTGAAGCACTGGCTGAAAGTCTCACAGAAAGCTGATTCCTTTGATTTTATCATTGAAACTGTCCCCTAACAACATCACTGCTTCTAAAGAAGGAGCTCAGCTAGCAGCCTCCGAATACTGAAGCTCTGAAACTTCACCATGTAGTGTTGTTGGAGGTTAAGGGACCCGTTTCCACTGACAGCTGTGTGTGTGTGTGTGTGTGTGTGTGTGTGTGTGTGTGTGAGTGTGTGTGAGTGTGTGTGAGTGTGTGTGAGTGTGTGTGAGTGTGAGAGCACCTGTGAATTAAACATTTTTAGAGCAAACTCAATGCTGAGCTGGTTTCTCCTCAGCGGTGTTTTTTTTCCTGCTAAAACAGTGAAATGCATTTCATTTGTGAAGTAACTAACGCTGGTGTACACAGGCCCTCGACAGTCAGGTGACTGTTTCTTTTTTGTTTGTTTGTTTGTTTGTTTTTTTGAGGAGAACAATATTACTGTAAATGATAAATAAAAATTCCATGCCTGGTTGAGTCTTTTAATTGGTTTTACTCAAATAGGCCCAACCCTCCACCTCTAAATAGCTCTGCAGGACACACTTATTGCACACACACAGCCTCTCCAGCTGTTTGCATGAGCTTCCTAACACACTTTGCACTTGGGGTGGGGGGCAGCTCAAAGACTGCAACAAGTCCGATCAAGTTCACACTGAAACAATTTCACCTAAAGCCACCTTGTTTTCAGTAAACCTATCACTGTGGCACAATAAATCAAGATCTCTCTTTCTCTCTCTCTCTCTACATGCAGGGACAGGGCCTGATTGTAGAGCAGTGGTTTCAGGACCTGCTGGTGTGGAGTCAAACTTTATAGCAGCAGATAGTTGTGAAGAAAAATGGAATTCATAAGTGCACTGAGGAGACACTTTGGTACACAGCTCTGTGGAAATGAGAAAGGCAATGAGTCCATGCAAAGATCACAGACACAGAGTGAGAAGAACGTGTGGATTGTGAGAGAGAGAGAGAGAGAGAGAGAGAGAGAGAGAGAGAGAGAGGAGAGAGAGAGAGAGAGAGAGAGAGAGGGGGGGGGGGGGGGGGGAGAGAGAGGGAGAGAGAGAGAGAGAGGGGGAGAGAGAGAGAGAGAGCGGGATATGAGAAATTAATTTTAAAATCTTCTTTTTCTGATGCTTTCATATCTATTTGTCAGACAGAAAAGGACAAGCTTTATTCTCACCTGTCTGACTCATCAGTAAAAACTTTAAAGACAACATCTGAGTTTTCCTGATCATGAGACTGGTCTGTGTCAGCTCTCTGTCCTCAGAGGAACTCGTCCGCCTCAAGATCACAGAGCGCTCCGAATCAGCTGCAGTGACTATCAGGCATCATTTATCAAAAATGGATGATGTTTTTCTAAGACAGAGATAATACACTCACCTGCAACTTTATTAGGCACACCTGTCCAACTGCTCATAAACACAAATTTCTAATCAGCCAATCACATGTTAGCAACTCAATGCATGTAGGCATGTAGACATGGTCAAGACGATCTACTGCAGTTCAAACCGAGCATCAGAATGAGGAAGAAAGGTGATTTAAGTGACTTTGAACGTGGCATTGTTGGTGCCAGACGGGCTGGTCTGAGTATTTCAGAAACTGCTGATCTACTAGGATTTTCAAGCACAACCATCTCTAGGGTTTACAGAGAATGGTCCAAAAAAGAGAAAATATCCAGTGAGCGGCAGTTCTGTGGACGAAAATGTCTAGTTGATGCCAGAGGTCAGAGGACAATGGCCAGATTGGTTCGAGCTGATAGAAAGGCAACAGTAACTCAAATAATCACTTGTTACAACCGAGGTATGCAGAAGAGCATTTCTGAACACACAACACATCGAACCTTGAGGCAGATGGGCTACAGCAGCAGAAGACCACACCCGGTGCCACTCCTGTCAGCTAAGAACAAGAAACTGAGGCTACAATTCACACAGGCTCACCAAAACTGGACAACAGAAGATTAGAAAAACGTTGCCTGGTCTGATGAGTCTCGATTTCTGCTGCGACATTCGGATGGTAGGGTCAGAATTTGGTGTCAACAACATGAAAGCATGGATCCATCCTGCCTTGTATCAACGGTTCAGGCTGCTGGTGGTGGTGGTGTAATGGTGTGGGGGATATTTTCTTGGCACACTTTGGGCCCCTTAGTACCAAATGAGCATCATTTCGACGACACAGCCTACCTGAGTATTGTTGCTGACCATGTCCATCCCTTTATGACCACAGTGTACCCATCTTCTGATGGCTACTTCCAGCAGGATAACGCTCCATGTCATAAAGCTGGAATCATCTCAGACGGGTTTCTTGAACATGACAATGAGTTCACTGGACTCAAATGGCCTCCACAGTCACCAGATCTCAATCCAATAGAGCACCTTTGGGATGTGGTGGAACGGGAGATTCACATCATGGATGTGCAGCCGACAAATCTGCAGCAACTGTGTGATGCTATCATGTAAATATGGACCAAACTCTCTGAGGAATGTTTCCAGTACCTTGTTGAATCTATGCCACAAAGGATTAAGGCAGTTCTGAAGGCAAAAGGGGGTCCAACCCAGTACTAGCAAGGTGTACCTAATAAAGTGACCGGTGAGTGTATGTCTGCTTAAAGACACACGCATGTGTACAAACTGGTTTTCCAACACACAGAAGTGTCCTGCTCTGTGAGACTGTTGTCTCTGAAGAAATGTCTCCTGAGACACTCTGATTTAAGGGACAGAGGTTCACCTTTCTTAAGCTTGGTTTATGCTAGACGCATCCATGGGATCAGCAAGGCTCAGTCTTTCCCACCAATCAGAGATCACAGCACAGCATCTATTCAAACGAAAACAGGGTTTTGTTTTTCACAAGCTGCTCCATCCCTGGTTCAAAGTGAGCCTCTTCAAACTCATAGTGCTGCAAAGATCCTAAAGAGCTGTCTCCACGTCTCACTTCATCACACACCTGACCACTGTTTTCAGACACTCAGGAAAAAATGTGAACTCTTCCTTTCACCCCGAGGCCCACTCTGATCCTGACTGCTAAAAAACTCCAGCAGAAACCAACATGAAGCAGATGTTTTCAAGTCCACGCTCTGCTCTCGCACACACACACACACACACACACACACACACACACACACACACACACACACACACACACACACACACACACACACACACACACACACAGCGCCTGAGGATGGACCTGCTCCTCATTGAATGCTGTCATTAAGCTGTGATATGTTAACCTGCAGACATCACAGAGTCAGTGCTCTTGTTTCTCTCTTCTCTCTCTGTCTGCAGGTTCCTGCAGCTGCCTCTGTCCTGTGCACAGTCCTCTCACTGTGCTCATCAGCACTGAAGTACTCCATAGTTTCCTCAGCAGCAGGTGTCAGGCGTAGATGTCAGAGCAGAGGTCTCTGCAGGGGTTAAAGGGCTGGATTACATGGCTGTATAAACTACTGATTCTGTGACAGTGACCACACTCCAGCAGCTCTGATTGACATGTTTATTAAAGTCAGTGTTGGTAATCAGATTCAGACAGACTTTTCGTTATTCTGGTTAAAATGATCTTTATGTCCTGATGTCAATCAATGCATGATGTGTCCTTAAAATAGAGTGAAAAATACCTGCTGTCTACAGCAGTAGTAAACCTGGGAAAACACCAACCAATCCTAGTTTATTAAACCAAATACCGTCCTGCTGTTCTGCCTGCCTCCTGCGCGTACATTCTGCCGGTGTGCACTAGCCCTGATTTGGTGCTCATAACCAAAAGGGATCCAAGTACGCTAAAAAAACTACCTATACCCCGATTACTGGTGACGTAGAGCAAACAAAAACAATGTGCTGAGGACCAGTTTGAGTCTGTGGTTTTAAATCAGTCATGATCAAATCAGTGGTGCTCGTGCATGTGAGCAGGGGTGTCATTTTGGAGGCGCTCCGAGTGTGAGAAGGTGGGGGCTAAACGGAGTCCTGAGGAGATGCTACATTCAAATTCATGCTAGTTTTCCATGACCACCAACCCTGCCTTTAACTCATAAAGAATATATGCTCGATGATTAACTATTCCTTTTAGTGATTTCTTTAAAAATCAGTCTCTAAGCGTGTTCAAACATCCTTGTTCCATCATTACAGACGATGTTTTGATGAAATCAAAACTCACTAAAGATTTGTATGATGAGCTTTTATTGATCCCAACACCCGTACTGATTCTGCTTATCAATCTGATTCAATATCAGTTCCCTCAGAGATTCCCTCTGTGAATTTTCTGTCAACAAAAAGTCGGCTTAACAGGTTTTCTGTCAGCAACATTTCATTGAGTTTATCAGTAAATAAAATTAAAATTGGTCAGTGGATCTAGATATCTCTGGATGTAAATGAATAAAAAAAAAATCTCAAGTCACATTGACCTGGATGTATTGTTTTTGTTATGTGTTATTGACTAAAGTAGGTCATCTAGTGTCGTGGTTACAGTGGACGTGGTTATAGCAATGCTTTGAGTTGTTTGGAACTTGAGCTTGCCATAGTTGTGCTGAAATCAACCATGAGCCTGCAGTAACTTTTCTCTTCCTGTTTGGAAACATTTGTCTGTCAGTATTTTGACATTTAGAGTTTTAAGTATTGTTTACAAAGAGTAACTGTGAAATGTTTCTGTGATCAAAGCTGAAATTCTGTTTGAAAACCAATGTTATATCCATGTATGCTAACAGCTAGCATATCAATGCAACTTCCCATATACATTAGCATCAAGCTAGCTCTATGTTTTCTCTATGGTTTTTGGTCCATTAGGAGATGTATAGCATGCTAAATGTATTAATATGAGTCTCTTGTCAGAGAGTAATGAACATTTCTTTGTGTGTTCAGTTTTTTACAGCTTCTTAAGTCAAACTTCAAGAGGAAAATCCAGAGTCAGAGTTTTCTTTGGAAACTGTTATCCAACTGCTAAGCTAAGCTAGCTGGGGCAGAATAGTTGACGTAAAGTCCGGCTGCTCCAGCTTAATGTAAAGAAACAAGAGAATCATTAAGCATAAAAGCTAATGATGTGGATGGACTGAACCATTTCAAATCCATTCTTGAAATGGAACCACTTATCCAGACCCAGTCCTAAAGCTCACCTGACCCTTAGGTAGTCTCACCTGATATGGGGCAAATATGTCAGCATGTTTTTTATGGCAGAATCAGAAGCTGGATTTGCTCAGGATCTGGATTTGATCAGGATCTGGATTTGATCAGAATCTGGATTTGATCAGGATCGTTTTTCAGATTCAGACCGTTTTGACCAGAAAACAACATTTATAGCCCCAGATCTTTCTGATCCTGCAATCTGAACTCTTTTTCTTCTCTGTATCCTAAATATAATCTGGTCTTGTGTCCTCTGACATGTTTTTTGAACTCTCTCATTTCCTCATAAAGGCGTCAGCTGTCAGAGTTGTTGAGTTTCTGAATGTACAGAGCTTTAGCTTCATACAGGCAGACTATGAACAGTCCAGATGGACTTGAATCAGACCTTACAGACAGACTTTGGTTCAGTTTGTGAGTTTGGTAAATGTACACATAATTTAGAACATGATTTATTTCAGTGCATTAATTAATACATTGTTGGATGAAAGATGAGGACCAGAAGGAAATGGACCTCAGCCATGAGTGACATGACTTTGGACACGCCTGCTGTTATGGATAAACAGTGTATATTTTTTAGAAATGGTTAATTTGACCTTTTCACTGATAAAATAAAGCTCCAACAGCACACAGCAGGTCATTATTCTGCTGCTCAGGCTGCAGAGTAATGTTTTCTGACTTCATGCAGGTGATAATTTTGATCTTTATTCTGCGCCACATCGAGTTTTGAAACAGCAGAGTGTTGCTTTGCCTGCTGTACCTTATACAGTAGTAGAATAAATCAAGGATCTCAGGGAGATGTGTGAGACAGAAAGGTGAACTGAAGCTGAACTGTCTGACCTGAAGCACTAATGTTTGAGCTTTTTTTTTTTTTAATGTTTGAGACTTCAGACCCTCTGTTACACCCCGTCCTTCTGTTGGAAAGCTGCTGCCTCGACATGTAAAAGCTATCACATTATTTCAAAGTGAAGTCATGTTGGAGCTGCAGCCAAAAGAGCATGTGAGAGAGGAACAGACCGCGCAGAGGTTTCTGCAGCAGAGGTTTCTGCAGCCGGAGTCTGAGAGGAGTTCAGGTCATTTTGGTCTTCAGACAGAGAGCAATAGGTCTCTCAGACAGGTGTTCACCTCACCTCCTCTTTACCTGTCAGAGAACTGCTAGATGTCCAAACAGCACCAAACATCTTCACTGTGTGTGTGTGTGTGTGTGTGTGTGTGTGTGTGTGTGTGTGTGTGTTTGTATTTAATGTTCAGGTACATTCATTCAAACAAAGCTGAAAGTAACTCTTTCGTAGCTGTCATTTGAGCCTTTTAATGCAGGAAAAGTTGTTTTTAAAGTTCTAACTGTGGCTGGAAGTGCTACCACAGATGTCCTTTTAGGTTTGGAGCAGAAGAGAGCAGCTGAATGGACGCGAGCAGAGCCCAGAGCTGGTTTCTTTCAGTCAGTATAACTCACCCTCACCGTCTCCAAAAACAGCACCACACACTGAGGCAGTGTAAAAACCCCTGCCTTTACCCCCACATGGTCAGAAAACAGTCATTAAAGTCAAAAACAGACCTACCTCTGGGCTACATGGTCCAGCAGCTCCCAGGCCGACCCCGGCTCCAAACATCCAAATACTCCATTTTTTCAGGTTTAAAAAGCAGAACTGGACCCTGGGGCTGGCTCGTCCTCAACAATCACACATCCAGCCTTTATTAAAGCGTCTTAGCGCTTAAATCCGTGCGGGAATAAAAGTAGAGCAGAGATGCAGCCTGAAAAATAAAAAGAAAAAAAAAATGTTTCCAGACTTTGAAACTCCATCCAGCAGAAATCCACAGCAGGAAAACTCCGCTCAGAGCAGGGATAGTTGAGGATTGAAGTACTAAATGTTGTTATTCGTCCGCAGGTATCCCGGTCAGCGGCGCTTCAGCCTGTCCGTGATGAGCTTCATTCGGCCGCGGAGAGTCTGTCTGCGGCCAGAGGGCGGAGCCTGCGTGTCCACAGTCTGGAGAGCAGCTTATTCTCCGTGCCGAGGCCACGCCCCCAAACATCACTTCCTCCCATACGAGCTGGCCTGGAGCCCCGCCCACATAGAGATGTTAAATATGTGCTGTTTGGCTCCGCCCACAGACACGGGTAGGAGTTCACAAACAAATTTATAAACGTCACATTTTTCAGGCACAGTGTTTGAGGTCAGTACATCAGGATCAGGATTAGATTTTTCAGGATTTATTTGTGGCTGACAGATTTTTCTGTTTTTATCCAGACGAAAAGAAACACGGTTAAAGTGATTCTAAACATCTAATGCTTTAACAGTGTTCTTTATTTATTTATCATTTGTTTGATTGTTTGTTTGTCTTTTAACATTTTATTATTACTTTTTTTGTTTTTAGAAACAGAAAATGAAAATCAACTGGGTTTTTAAAGTTATGTTTATCCCTTCTTGACCCTGAAAAAGAAAAAAGCCTTAAATTTCAACTTAATTATTACTATATAATAATAATAATAATAATAATAATAATAATAATAATAATAATAATAATAATAGTAATACTGTTATTATTATTATTATTATTATTATTATTATTATTATTATTATTATTATTATTATTAATAATAATAATAATAATAATAATAATAATAATAATAATAATAATGATAATAATAATAATAATAATAATAATAATAATAATAATATTATAAGTAGTGGCGGACAGTACATTTACTTGAGTAACCTGGAAACTTAGGACTTTCACTCCACTACATTTCAAAGACAAATACTGTACTTTCCACTCCACTACATTTATAGAAAGCTTGTCGTTACTTTTTCCTTTCAGGCTCAGCATAGCTTATCATCAGCTGTTGGTGTTTTTCTTTTCTAAAATGCAAATGGCCACAGGCTGTGCCCCTCACAGAAGGGAACCAATCACAGCCAATGCTTACACCTGGGATTAATTTAGAAATATGTCTACAAGACTAAATGTGCATCATCTTTTAGGGGTTTCGTGTGGTTTACAGGTTTTAAGGCATGTGTTATGTTACCATGTAGCCAAGGGGTTCAACTGGAGGAGGAGCATAGCTGTAGTTTGTTCAGTGTAATGGACTGAACAGTAAACTTGAAACTCCTCCAGAGTGAATGTGGGGAGAAAAAAAGCCTCCTTTATTATTTATTTTTTTAGTTTTTTTTTTAGTTTTTTTTTTCCAGGGGGAATTAAATAAAAATTATAAATGACAGTAGCTGTCCTTATTGTTTTTGATTGCATTTTTATGCTGAAGTTCTTACAGTTTTTTTTGCAGACTTTTTATATAAGAGGGGTTTTACAAGTAAGTCAATTCATCATGAGATGGTTTCAGAGTTACAGGGTTCTGTAAAAACAATGAGAAAACAATACAGCAACGTACTGATATTAGAAAATGTACTTTGTACTTTTTACTTTTAAATACTCAAGTATTTTTAAATACATGTACTTTTGAATACTTAAGTATTTTTTTAAAGTAAGTATTTAGTACTCTAACGTGAGTAAGATTTTGGCCGAGGGACTTCTACTTGTAGTTGAGTAAGATCTGACCATGAGTATCAGTACTTTGACTCAAGTACTGGAGTAGAGTTCTTTGTCCACCACTGATTATAAGTAATTTTTGGAGGGCTTTTAAGCATTTTAATGGGATAGGACAAGACAGTGGATAGAACAGGAAAAGGGGCGAGAGTGAGGAGCAACACATGGGAAGTAGACAGAAGCCAGACTTGAACCTGGGTCATCCGCCCAAGGGCTCTTCAGCCATACAGAGCGCAACCAGCCCATCTGTGCTCCAACTGAATTTAAAGTTTAATTTTCAAATTTTAAAGTGAAAATCAAATGATTATTCATTTCTTTATTTTTTATTCATTAAGCAATCAATCAATTAATTAATTTTTATTTATTTATTTATTTATTTATTTATTTATTAAATCCACTTGCCAATCATACAGGGATCTAGCCTGAAGAAAGTCAGACATGTTGATGAAATGAAAAACAGTGAACAGTGAAAGAAACTAAACAAGAACAAAGAAATGATGCAGTCAGTCAGTGTACAGCTTTTATGACAACTGCTGACAGGATTTAATGCTGCACATGTTGTTCATGATCTGCCTAACTATATGTTAGCCATATGTAAGCAATATGTTATCAGTATGTTAGCCATATGTTAGCCGTATGTCAAAAGTATGTTGAAAGTCTCTTAGCCATACATTAACTGTATGTTGACTACATGTTAAGACTGTGTTAGCGGTATGTTAACTGTATGTTAACAGTATGTTAGCTGTTACCGTATCTTAACCGTGTATTAACTGTGTGTTAGCCGCATGTTAACTGTATGTTAACCTTGTGTTAACTGTGTGTTAACCGTATGTTAACTGTATGTCAAGCTTGTGTTAACCGTGTGTTAACCATATGCTAACAGTTTGTTAAACGTATGTTAACTTTATGTTAGCCATATGTTAACTGTGTGTTAGCTGTATGTTAACTGTATGTTAGCCATGTGTTAACTGTGTTTTAGCTGTATGTTAACTGTCCGCAGCCTGTAGCTGCCCTGATGTGTAAAAGTTTTACAGGATCTTTGTGTTTTTATTTCATACACAGCAGATGTGGGATGAAGTCTGCAGTTCTTAAACTTCATGATCTAAGCTTTGTCCTGGTGTGTTCAGGAGACATTTTTCACACCAAAGTGAAAGGTGTGTTGGTGTGATACCAGAAGGTGTGTGTAGGGGTGGGGCTGCATGTTAAAATCTGAGTCCTGCCATAAAATGAGCTCAGTGAACAGACAGGGTCTCCTTTTGACAAGTGCACAGATCACATCATGTGCAGGCCTCTTCCTCTGACAACAATAGTGAGGATTTCCTGAGGAGAATACACACTGAACACAAACAGCATGTGAAGCAGCTTGTCTTCTCTGAAGGCTGTGAGAGCTCTGTCTAATTTAGGATCACCATCAGTATCACCTGGTACCTTCATCAGCACTGCCTTTAAAAATACTAATGAAAATAAGTCTGTCTGTCTATCTATCTGTCTGCCTGCCTGTCTGTCTACCTGTCTGTCTATCTGCCTGTCTGTCTGTCAGCTTACTTGCCTGCCTCTATGTCTCTCTATCTGTCTGCCTCTCTGCCAGTCTGTCTCTCTGTCTGCCTGTCTCTCTGTCTGTCTCTGTCTGCCTGCCTGCCAGTCTGTCTCTCATTGTCTGTCTCACTGGCTGCCTGTCTGTCTGTTGGTCTACCTGTCTCTCTGCCTGCCCGTCTGTCTCTCTGCCTGCATGTCTGTCTGATGTTCCATGGTCCTTTCCATGTTGACACCTGCTTTGGTTCTGATGAAACCTCATTCAGGACTAAAAAGTGTAATTAAACGATGAATCTACATCTTCAGCTTTCAACACTTCCCTCTTCATCTGTTGACATGTAAATCTGGCATTTGTTCAGATAATTAGAGCAGATGTGGAAGTATCAAACTTTCTCCTACGTCACTCAAAGCGTGCACTCAAAGTTAAAGAAATTCAACATTTTTCCTTTTTGCGTGGTCACAGCCAGTCACTTGCCTCAGATATGTTGATTTGGCAGCTCTACATCCAACGCCCTTCCTGACACAACCCTCCTCCATTATTCTGGACTTGGGACTAGCTTTAAGGATAGCCTCCTAAGAAGCATCACTGAGCACCAGCAGGAGCACTTTGGGGTTCAACGTCTGGCTCAAGGACACGTCTGATTCTGATTCATCATGTGACTGAAGGTGCTGGGATCGAACCCAGACCTCAGCAGCCCCAAAGTTTTCAACAGATAATTTACACAACTGAGGTGTGGGCTGGTTTGGGCTGTAGTGGCAGGGCTGATGTGATACCTGTTCATGCAGCCAAGAGACTCTGATCTGACCCTGATGTTGGGTCTCTGTTACTAACCTTAACAGGTGTAGAGCTGTCCATGTTTTCTGAAAGCATCTCAAGATAACTTCTGTTATGATTTGAGTGAAGACTGATTAATTGAGATCCAAGTCAGACTTAAGGTTATGTCCAGGCATACAAATACCCAGCATGCACTCTGCCTCCAATGCTTTTCTGTCATTGCAGAGCTTGCAGAGTGGACAGGGACAGCATGTCATGTTCTTCTTTGGACGTCTGTACATTAGATGATTTTGATCTTCTGTGAGTCAATTCATGTGATGCCAAAACTTTTTGAAGCTCTTGTTCCTTATGTTAACGTGAAAGTTATCTTAATATTTAGATGAAGTTCTGTTTAATAGTTTACTGCTGTAAATAAGTTTATTGGAGTCTTTTGAATATGAGTGCGTTGGTTTTTTGTTCAAGTGTCCTGTATTTTATGGTCTTTTAAAGATGGAATCAGTTATGATTATGCATTATAACAGGGCTTGAGTATCATGATGGTATGGGGCTGTGGTTTATGCTGGTGAAATGTGCTGATGTGGCATCAACTTTCCTCCAGTCTGCAGGTTTCCTCTACCTGCTGGATGAGTCTGGAATCACACTCTCCGCACGGCGCCATGTTAGACGGACATCCAGCGGTGTATGGCTGCAGACAGAACCGAGGAAAGGAGCAGTGATCAGGGTGACAAGTGTCCTCAGGCCTCGGTACTGAACCCGCTACAGACTCAGAGTCTGCGCTGCATGGTATCCATTAAATAACCCACAGAGACGCGTCGGGCTGCTCGCTCTGAGGCGGGTTGTTCCTGTTGTTGAGCTCACTCGCCGGCTGACATGACTTCCCTCAGTCTGCGGAGTTCAGGCCTCGTGCAGAGGCGGACTGAAGCCTCGCGACTAGCCGCGGACAAGGAGCGTCCCTCCGGCCAGGAAGACCCCGAGTCCCGGCGGGGAGAGGAGCAGGACGACGAAGACACCGGGGACTCCAAAGAAACCCGTCTGACCCTGATGGAAGAGGTGCTGCTGTTGGGACTAAAGGATCGAGAGGTAAAACACTATCAGTCCGGATCCTGAACTCAGTATTTCAAGGGAACATCAACAGTAGACTGTCAGGAGCTAAAGAGAGCTAACGAGAGCTAGCTCTGTTTGCTTAGCACACAGCTACTGTTAGCATCCGCCTGAGCTCCAAAGCTAACTCACTAGCATTTTTTAAAAACACAAATATCAGGTATTTATCCTCATCTAATGATGGTAAATATGAAATTTAACCAGCTGTTAATATTAGATTAGATAATATAAGAACACCTGTATGTTAAAAATATGTCTGTGTGTGAAACTGTAGCTTGTGCTAATGGTTTCAGTAGAAATGTAGCTGGTTTGACAACAGCATCACACAGAGCCGTGTATGATCTGAAAATATGAACATAAATTCAAAGGAATGATCGTTAATGTTAGCCTGAAAAAATGCAGACAGTGTAGAGTGTCCACAGCATTAAGGGATTCATATTTATATATCTATCAGTGCCCTGGTTATGTCACACATAACTGATATGATCAGCTTTAAAGAGACTCCAGTATTCTGTAAGGAGAACAGTAACCAAAGTAGAAAGCTTCATTTACAAATGCAAGAAAGAAATCAACCAGCTGAGAGTTTTTATGAAGTTGAGAAACTCAGGAAGACAACTGGAACATCCCATGATTTGAAGTTTACTTTGGGCTTATTGTTCTGTCCTTTATCAGAAATAAATGAAATAAGGATAACACAGAGAGCCGCTAAGTATAACTTCTTTCTATTTGTTCAAAGTGGAACTATTAAGTTTCCTTTTTTTCCAGATATAATTTAAGATAAAGATTTAGATGATACGATTTAGCAGTAAACTTCTGTACTAAAAAAATGTATCTCTTCCTTCCTGTTGAAACACATCGACCAAGTATAAATTGAGATACATCTGGTCTTTTAGAGAGGTGTAGGTTTTCACTGTGTTCCTGTGTGAACACATCTCCTTCCTTGGGCACTATCATCTGGGTAAATAATGTATCACAATACAATACCTCTGCATTAATGCTGCTGTTTGTACCACACTGGTGTATGGGATGCAGCTCATTTTTTTTTTTTTTTAAATGAGGCATTATAAGTGAATCCCTGGCACCTTGACTCAACCTGCTTTCCCAGTCTGTCCCCTTGATCATTTTGGTACTCTTTCTTCTGTCAGTCATAGGATCATGACCCCTGCCTGATGTTGTGTAGGCCTCCTCTCATCAACTCAGGGCCAAAGAAACCCTGACCTGCTAACACGTGGACTCCTTTGCTTCTTGCTGACATTAATTTACAGTCTCTGAACTCTGAATTTTTGATATCTTTTTTTATTTGTTAGCTAAAGTAGGACCAAAGTTGCAAGTAAATGAAAAAACAGTGTACATTGTACCCATATACACACTGATATATTTTTTTTTATTTTTTTTTTAACATAAATTCTCTGTGGACTTACCAAGGAGCTGACGAAGAGGGAAACAAAAAGTTTAAACACAAGTGAAATGCAATAGATGCATATTGAATAGATACATAAATCATCACTCAGTGCTTTCACATGAGTACCTGGTGATGTCAGGATCTGTAGTATCCCTGTTATACTTCATACATCCCCAGCTCATGTCCTTGTTTGAAACCAACGTTAAACATCTGATCAGCTGTTGTAGGAACAAAACCGAGTGGAAGAGGGTGATGATGAATTAAAAGTATCTGCAAACTGACAGCTTGGTACTTGGAGAAAGACCCTAAAAGGACTAACATTCAGTCTGAGGAGGGCTGAACAGAGTCCACATACACCACAACCAGAATCATGTTGATCTGGTTTTCATCAAAGACATCTTGACAGAAATGTTTGTGTCAGGACATCTCGAGGAGTTAGGAATAATCCCAGGACCTCGACTGAAAACAGTCATTAAATCAAAATTCAAATTTTCTGTCTCCCTTTCTATCTTCGGTTCATCACCGGGACATTTCCAATGAAAAGGTTTTAGCACAGGTACAGTAACACTGCAAGAAAACCACGGTGTCCTCCAAAACTCTGAAATGTTTGTTGTTCAGTAACGAACAGTCAGAGTTTGAGTGTCTGGTTCAGATGTGTCAGCTGTGAACACTCTGTCTCCTCATTACAGTAAAAAAAAACCAACTCTACCAACACTCTGCTCCCTGATATGTTCATTTAATATATAAATATACTTTCCTTGGCCATGAGTCTGTTGATGTTTGGGAATCTGAGCTGTGCAAACTCAGGATGGAGTGTGTGTGTGTCAGGTTGCCAGCTGTTGCAGGGCATGCTGGGATTTTTGCAACAGTGGTGTGCAAACTATGGGATTCAGTATTAGACAAACAGACATGGATGCTGATGGCTGCTTTTATTTGGTATGTCTTATCAGAGCTGGTACCCTTTGTGTATGTAGTCTAGGGCTGAACAAATTTGGAAAATAATCTAATTGCGATTTTTTTGGACCAATATTGTGATGTAGCATGTGATTTCTTTGGGGGGGATGTTTATCCTCTGCATTATTCACTAAAAACAAGCAATAAATCATTCTATAGTTTGACATAAATGTCCTTGTGCTGCTTTCTTAAATTCTTGAACAGGTTTGTAGTGTTGACCCTTGTTGTAGCTACGGTAACCAGGCGTGTTTTGCACAATACCTTACACTGTGCTGCATCTTCTTCCCTTAATCCAAAATAAGTCCAGACAACTGATGTGCTATTCCTCTCTGACACCAAAGTCTCCTCTTCTGTGTCCTCTCTCAGTTCTTCTGCTGAGGCCATTTTTAAAGATGTCAACAACAACACAACAAATCAGAACTTAGCCTGACTGAAGTTGTCTTCTGAGGCGTCTTGAACCCAAAGACAGCAGTCCCTGTATCTGAAACACAGACTCAGTCTGGCTTTAGGTCAACCCCAACAAAGGATAAGGAGCTGATGTTGAGCTTGTAGCCTCCTCCAGCTACCTCTCCAGCAATCTACCCATGCCCCTCATTTAACATGTTCATGTGTAAACTACAGCCTTTGTGTTATCATGATGCTGCTCAGTGAGGTGGTTGTCTTCAGGTCTGCCGTCTCTTCAGACACGTTCCTGACAGCTGCTGGCCTCTGCCCGGTGTAGCTTTGTTGCAGACGGTTCTCCAGCTCTTCCTGCTTGTTGACGTCTCATCTGGTCAGCTTCTCCAGTTCAGGATCACCTTCTCCTCAGCTGAACGTGTTGTCATTGTTTTGATGTCCTCTGTCCTCACAGTCACTGCAGGGATCACATCTACACACACTGACAGGTTGGCTTCTTGAACAGTCATAAAAAAGAGAGTGTGTGTTTGTTTTTTTTTTCAGAATGGTCCACTGATGATTTGTGAGATGGTCAGGGAGCTCTCTTACCCTGAGAGGCAGCATGAAGCATGTGCTGCTCTGGTGGGTGTGTGCTGTGGTCTTCCTATAGGCTGGTCCAGCTCAACTATTTAATGACAGTCGGTGAGTGCGTCAGCTTCACTGCTTTGAGCCAAAAGTCCTGATTGACAGCCAGCTGGAGAGTGTGAGCGCCACACTCAGGGCAGTCTGGGGATCTCAGTGTCACTCATTGGTAATGTTTTTGACTTTATGCCGACACAGAACCTGAACAAAGCTTTTATACCTGATTTGTTTTTATTACCCAGTGCTGTAGAGGTATGAGGACTTCCATGTTACTGATGCCTGTATGGGTGCATCATACTAAACAAAACATGTCAGGCTTATTATCAACCTTTGAGCCACCAGGATGAGTAGGGCTGAAGATTGTTTACTGATTACTATGATTTATCTTCAACTTTAAACCCCAGTCTCTGATTAGTCTGCAGCCATAAACACAGAAAACACACAGAAACAGTCAGAGAACACATGCACGGTGTCAGCTGTGGTGGTTGATCCAGTGGAAACGCAACGACTTTGTTTTGGTCTGATGCTGAAACATCTGTTCCTTAAGATCCTTTAAGTGTTTTTCCTCATGTTTGAGTTGTGTCTGGCTTCTCTCTCTCCGTCCTGGTCCAGCGAGCTCACAGGTGAGGAAATACTGAAATCTTTGTGAGTCTTGGATTGTGACGTGTGTTCTCATGCTGTAGGGTTACACCTCCTTCTGGAACGACTGCATTTCCTCTGGGCTGCGCGGCTGCATGCTGATCGAGCTGGCACTGAGGGGACGCCTGCAGCTGGAAGCCTGTGGCATGAGGAGGAAAGGTCTGCTGGCTCGGAAGGTAGGACCTGTTTCTGGATTTTACTGAGTGATGATTATTCCATTCTTGTGTTTGTCGCCCTGTAAACTTCTACTGTTGTTCCTCTTGAGCACGGTTTAGCAGGACTGCAGTCTAAATCAGCAAAGACTTCAAAAGTTCCCCTCTGTTCAGCTCCAGCATCAGATAAGTGTGTGTACCTCTTTGAACACACACAGGTCCTGGTCTGCTTTTGCTTTGATTGTTGGGTGTTTGTAAGTCTCAGCTGGTTTGAATTCGACAACATGTGTGATTCTCACAGTAACAGGAAAAAGTCAACATGAGGGCCGTGTCTCCTGTGTGGTATCTGTGAGGTTAACCACGACTCTATAAATAGATAAATAATGTCTGAGTCTTATAGGGACACTGTAAAGTATTGTCCCGTTCAGTCCGCACTGCACCTTATGGACTGTGGGACTTCAGTTTGAGTTTCAGTTCAGTTTCATTTTGCTCTGATTCTTTACAGGCCACTGTGTGTGTGTGTCTGTAAGTGTGTGAATGTGTTTGTGTTCGGGTGCCCTCCCTGTGAGGGAATGTCCAATCACTGAGAGATCACGTCACACGCAGAAGCGGGAAAAAATAAGCATGTCCATCACTAACAGAGAGGATGAGAGACAACGGTTAGAAGAAGCACCGTCTTCATCCAAATCTCCGGTGTGGATTAACTTTGGTCCCGCCGTTAATTACAACGAGGAGGGAGTGAAAACTGTTGACAGAAATTTTACTGTTTCCAACACTGCTTGACACTTGTCCCATACTTAAAAAGAAACACAAGCAACATGATCAAACACAGCGTAAGCATCCTGATGTTACACTGCCTGGACACAGGACGGTCGAGGAACTTGAAAAGGTAACACCAGCCAAACACAAGAAAATAACCTGTGCAGTGGGAGCATTTAGTGCTAAAGATTGAACACTCCAGAATGGAGAGTAGAGTGGATCACAGTCTGGGGTTGAAGAAGCAGTATTTGTGTCATCCCTGGACTAAAGGCTGTTGGTGGTGTTAGTCTCTCTGCTGTGAATGTTTGTCAGCACTGGGATTGTAAAGAAAAGGACGACATGTTTCTGATCACTGCACTGACTGTGTCTCTTTAACTGAACCTGCAGGTGATCTGTAAGTCGGACGCTCCAACAGGTGACGTCCTCCTGGATGAAGCTCTCAAACACATAAAAGACACACAGCCTCCAGAGACGGTGCAGAGCTGGATCGAACTCCTCAGCGGTGAGTTCGCTGTTCCTGCAGACGCCTGTAAAGGAAAAAGAGAGAGTCCGGTTCCTAAAAGTCCGGTGTAGCAGCAGCTGATGTGAAAATGATTTAGAATAGCATGATAATGAAAGACAAGGAAGAGCCACCCAGCTTTATGAGGAGAATCTGTGTCAGTGTGTCACAACCTTTACAGACAACAATGAACTGTAGCTCAACTGCAGGAATTCTGCAGTTCTAAAGAGCTCAAAGAGGGCAAAGAACCCGGCTGGACTCCACCAGTCTGCATCCCACTGAACCTAAAGAATAACCCGTGACATACCTTTATAGACCTCCTTCAGGAGCACCCTCACCTGTTACCTTCATGCACATTCACAAACCAGAAGAAAGAGAGAGTGAGAGAGTTGGAGCTCTAAATGCTCTGATGATCATGTCTCTGTGTTCACTGTCTTTTTCATGTCCTCAGGAGAGACCTGGAACCCTCTGAAGCTCCACTACCAGTTAAGGAACGTGCGTGAGCGTCTGGCAAAGAATCTGGTGGAAAAAGGCGTCCTGACCACAGAGAAGCAGAACTTCCTGCTCTTTGACATGACCACACATCCACTGACCAACAACAACATCAAGCAGCGGCTCATCAAGAAAGTCCAGGAGGCCGTGCTGGAAAAGTGGGTGAACGACCCTCACCGGATAGACAAGCGTCTGCTGGCGCTCATCTTCTTAGCCCACTCCTCGGATGTGCTGGAGAACGCCTTTGCTCCGCTGCTGGACGACCAGTACGACCTGGCCATGAAGAGAGTGAGACAGCTGCTGGAGCTGGAGCCAGAGGGGGAGAGCATGAAAGCCAACGCCAACGAGCTGCTGTGGGCCGTGGTGGCTGCCTTCACCAAATGAGGCCGAGCACAGACAGCAGACTGAGAACAACATGGCCCTGGACTCTTGGGAGGGGGCCAGACCCTGACATGCTAATTTGACTGAAGACAGTTCACCCTGCCTGGACTCTGACCCCCCTCCCCTCCTTTTCCTTCGTGTGTCTCCTCCCTGTGTCCCCCTGATGTGTCCTCTCTGTGTCACTTTGATAGAACATTGACTCATGGACTTTTAATGGAGAGGATGATGGTGACCAAGGAGTTGGGGGGGGGGGGGTGTCATTGAAAGTTTTAAAAATGTTTTTGTTTTGTTTTTTTTTCTGCCAAAACACACACCACACACTCACCTGTCTTACAGACTCACAGGGCAGGGACTGTCAGACTGGCCTGAGGGAGGGGCTCACCTGGACATGACCCCTTTAAAACAGCCTGACAACAGGCAGTTAGAGCCACCTGACCTTGCATGTGTTTGGACCATCACAGGCACAGACAGCAGAGTCCTCCTCATGAGGACTGGGTCTGGACTGAGGGTTTCCTGGCTGCGAGTGTGAGACGTCACTGTGTGTCAGGAGGACAATAAGCAGGTACATGAGTGGACACTAACTGTCCTCACAGCTCTGGGAAGATGACATGCTGACTAAAGGTGCGTTCAGACCCCGAGCTGAGCAGTTCCTCCACCTCAGTGCTCTACATGAAGGTCCTGCTGCTCTGTCACAGAGCTCACTCCTGGATACCTGAGTCAGAGGCTCAAACCAGAGTCCATCCTGACAGAGCTTAAATTCAGACGTTTTCAGTCAGCATCTTGGTGCGACGTGAACATCCTCTCAGCTGTATGTTTGATTTATCACAGTCAAATCTGTTCATCATCATAAAATCACAGAGAAAATCTGAACTCACAGGTAATCAGACCAGACTCTGGTCAGTTCTTGAGTCCATGAGGGGACAGGTGAACTCAGACAGGAGGGGGGCAAGATGGTCAGAACACACCTTTAAACTTCTGCTCTGTTTAACGTTTGATAAAAGTTTCAGAGAGAAAATCCAAAACTTGTTGAACACTGTTAGACAGACCTGTGTCTGAAAGAGTGTAAAGAATAATGGAACAAATCAGATTCTACAGACAGGTGAAGGATTTATAAAACAGGACATGGTTTAAGACAGGTCCTCCTCTTCTTCTCTGGCCAGTCCTTTTTTGTATTTGGGTTCTGATCCACAGACTTCAGACTGAGATCATATTTCATCTGGATATCTAAAATAGCTGAAGTATGCTTGTCTGGGTCTAGTTTGGTGATGCTCTGTGTTCTGGTGTCTAGATAAACGTGGAGGGGACATGTCTCTGGTTGTGTCTCTGTTCTGGCTCTGACAGGAACAAACTCAGGAAGGCTGACCCGCTCCTTAGACGTTAGCTGATTGGTTCATTCTGTTTGCTTTTCTGCATAGAGTCAGAAATAAAGACGTGCAAGGTTGGTCAAAGGAGCATCTCCATTTTGAGCTTTTGTTGTGGTCTGAGCTCATTTTAAACACTCATTAAACAGCTGAACCACTTTCCCTGCACTCTGCCGTAAGATATGTTAGAGGACCATCAGGGTTTAAGGACTGCTTCCTATGGCTCCCTCACACAGAGGACTGAAGTGCTTTTCTTTAAATGACTAGACCCTCTGTCACCTCACGTTCTGTTAGCTCACGTTCCATTAGCATACATTCCGTTAGCTCACGATCTGTTAGCTCATGTTTCGTTAGCTCACATTCTGTTTGCTAACATTCTGCCAGCCGTAACCTTTTATTTGTGCTTTTTTAATCCTCCGTGAGCTGCAGGACCACCAGCATGCCTCTCTGTAAACTTAGTCTCTTCATGACTCTTCAGGGTTCATCTCTGAGTTGGTCAGTAGTGGAGGTGTCCCTCCTCCCTGACAGAAACACACCTGATTTTATAAAGACACTGACTGAAGTGGTCTCACACATTGAGGACGACATCAGGAGCTGAGCTGCTGCTAACTGAAGCTAAGACCAAAAAGACTCCAGCAGGGTTCATGACGCAGTTTAAAATCCTCGTCAGAGGTACTCTGAAGAATATAGAGCTGGAAATGTGTCACTTGGTTCCTGTGACTTCACTCATTGGTTCCTGTGACCTCACTCATTGGTTCCTGTGACCTCACTCATTGGTTCCTTTGACCTCACTCATTAGTTCCTTTGACCTCACTCATTGGTTCCTGTGACCTCACTCATTAGTTCCTTTGACCTCACTCATTGGTTCCTTTGACCTCACTCATTGGTTCCTTTGACCTCTTTCATTGGTTCCTTTGACCTCTTTCATTGGTTTCTTTGACCTCACTCATTGGTTCCTTTGACCTTTATCATTGGTTCCTTTGACCTCACTCATTGGTTCTTTTGACCTCACTCATTGGTTCAGATGTTGAAGCCAATTCAGCACGGTCGCCATATTGCTAATCCTGACGTATATCTTCACACTCTGCTTCTTAAATCATCTCCTGTTCAGAGTGTGCTGAAAGAGAAATGAGGTAGTGACAGATAAACTGTTTGAACCAAACTGTTAACAATACTTAACATGGAGCTCTATGGGGACTGACTCACTGCTGGAGACAGACTCTAGAGGACAGAGAAGGAACTGCAGCTTTGATTTTTAAACGTCTTTATTGGCTGCATTTGGGTTAAACTCAGAGAAACTGAAATTTGGGAGCCATTAAGTAACAAACTCAGAGACCCTGAACAGAGACTGAGTGTCTGAGTCTTGAGTTTGATGTCCATACAGTGTTCACAGACAGCTATCGTTATGTTCTCAGTACTTTTCTGAGGAAGTATTTACACCTTCAGGTAGCTAGGCTAACAGCTTCCTTCTGCTTCTTGTCTTCATGTTTAGCTAGGCTAACTGTATCACAGACCTGTACTGGACGCATCATGTGACATGGACTTTGGGTGACTGTCCTGCATGCTTCAGCGCTCGCTCACAGTCGTCCTCGGAGTATCTCCTGAAGAGTGTTTGTGAAGTCATGGAGCAGCTGATCAGAGGAAATCAAGCGAAGGCTCACATTCCACATGTTGGTGTGTTTTTGTATCAGACATGGTCTCGGTTTGAAACTTTGTCACGTCACAGCTGCTCTCTGTCATTTCATGAAGTTTTTTTTAACCATGCCTCGCTCTTAAGCTCAGACTTCTTTCACTGGGGGTTACTCTGTGTGGAGTCTGTGCTGCAGACGTCTCTCCAGTTCAAAGCTCTTTAAGCTTGTCATCCTTCACTCTGAGCTGGCATGGAGTGTGTGGCGGGGCTGATGGTTCAGTGACTGGGAGGAAGGAGAGGTAACACTGCTCAGACTGCAGGCTGGACATGACCGGTTATACATGTTGTCTGAATAAAGGGACCTTCTGTCTGCGTACTTTCTTAACCCTCCAAAATAAAATGAGAGCTTGGAAGTGCCTAACCACCATCACCACCATCCTCCTCAGTGGTTTTATTGATTCTTACTGATCCTTCTTTTACAGCTGGAGCTCTCGGGTATCACACTAACAGAGTTAGAACAGAGTTATGGTAGCTTTCTCTATTTGAAGCTTTCCTTCCTTAAACATTGACCCTGGTGGACTTTCTGTTCTGACTCTCTTTAATACATCCACCTGCTCACTATACATTATCACTATAAACACACAGACCAGGGGACACTGAGTAGTGATCCAGGTAAAACTCCATCACAGAGCCACAGTGTCAACAGGAAGGGCTGAAACCAGACGACGTGCAGCAACTCTGCAGGCTGAGCTGATGGATGCCTTTCCTTTCAACCAATCAGAATCATTTAGCACAGCCAGGTGGTTTGTTGGGAGGTCATAGAGACGGTAAAAACAGAAATATAAACTCTTAGAATTTGTTGTCCTGATGCTCACACACCTTTCTAAAATCAGCACAATCACCGTTCCTGTCCCGTACAGGTAACATTTAAAACAACAATGAGATGAAAAAAAAGTCATAAACCTGAGCGTGTCTTGTTCCAGAGCTCTTTATTCAATCCTTCTTTAACTTTCAGCTCAGATCCTCATTTTATTTTTCCACCACAGGCTGACCTCTGATGGAAAACCAAACAGTAAATCTGACCCCCATGCTGTCTAACAGTCATCAACCTCAGACTGAAACAGGTTTTACAGGACACTGTGGACACACCAGCTTCAATCTGGACCTGTCTGTACATTCAGACTTTAACAACACATTAAAAAACAAATAAGAAGAAAAATCAAAGACAAGTAGCACGGGCGGAGTTAGGGGATGGACCCAAAGGTCCCAGGCCCACCCACTATACCAGGCCCTCCTAAACTTTTCTTAGAAAGGATTATATTAATAATCTTTATTTTAAAATCGTTTTAAAAAAGGAACATTGTGAAATTTTCATTTCCAGTTTGTTTTGTTATTATTAGCCCCAATTCACATACATAGTGTGAGCACCATGCTCTACGACATTTTTAGAGACCACTCAAGTCAGTCATTGCATTCACACAGCCCACACTGCGGTCTGTCTCCTGAACGTGCCACCAGCCGCTGCTCGAGCTGCTATGATGCAAGTTTATTTTTGCTGCTGCAGAAACGCATCAATCTCCACAGAGCAGATCACATCGAACAGGAAAAGAGACGTGAAAAATGATCAGAGTATCAGGTCATTTCAGAATTAAACACTGTGATCTGGATAATTAATCTCATCCTTGTATCAAAACTACTGGTGGGCCAGCAGTCATCAGCAGGTCAGACCCAGAGGAAATCCGACGCCATGGACGAGGAAAAGTTTATATTGGAGGCGGAAAACCTTATGATTATATATGACACAACACATCCTTTATATAAAGTCACGACAGAAAAGGAAAAGACATGGACTGAAGATGCAGAAGTTCTGGGACTTTCAGGTGAGTTTAATGTACTGACTGATTATCATGTAAGTATGTTGTCATGAGTGCGATTCCCATGTGCTTCTCCTGTCAACTCGCGTATCCAGATTTGGTCAATACCATGAGAAAAATCACAGGTCAGTCTGTCTGATGCACAGAAACGTTATAAAATGCAAACAAATATTAAAGGAGCGAAACGAAACGAAATCGGCTTTAAAACTACACAAAGTAACTGAAGTATGTCAGACAGTTGTTTTTATTCGTTCAAACAGTGAACTTCATCCTGCGGTTCATTCTGAAAACACAGCAGGACATGAACACACCCTTTATTCATGTGCTCATTCAGCTCACAGTCACTCATTCAATCCCTTTGACTCTCAGCTCCTCTCGGACTCTGCTCAGGTATTCAGGATCTGGATATCCGTACCTGTGAACACAGAGAGAAGGTGTTCATTTATTTATTTATAGTGTTGGTTCCTCTGCTCTGGGGATCTCACTTTAAATAAGGGACTATGAACAAGTAAATGTATAACAGTGAGACTATTTCAAGATCATTATGTGTGTGTGTGTGTGTGTGTGTATATCAGCGTGTTCCGCTTAGCCTCACTGTGTGGCTCCTCCGTGTGTGGCGGTCTTGTGGTGGATGTCGTTCCAGGTGACCGTGTTGTTCCTGCCGCTGGTAGTGGATTTGCCCACGGTGAAGATCAGTCTCTGACTGAAGGCTCTCTGCAGGAGCTTCAACACCTGTCTGCCCTCAGTGCTGTCTGGAAGGTACGCTGTACGAGAAACACCTTCATAAGGCACACCAGGGTTAGGATGCTCCTCCTAAGAGAGAGAGAGAGATACTGCGAATTAGGGCTGCCACATACGATTATTTTGATTATCGACTAGTCACCGATTGTTTTTTGTGATTAGTCGACTATTCGGATCATACATAAATTGCATCTTATTGCACCAGCATACAGCAAACATCATTAGCTTCCAGCTTCAAGTGTTTAAGGTATGTACTAACTAAAAATGAAGACAGTTAATATCATTTACATCATTTTTTTTTAATGTACCAATTTTCTATTCAAACATGACATCGCTATTAAGTAGGTAGCTCCCTGTTGACGTTAATGTTAGCAGCCAACTAGCCAATTAGCTTAGCGAGATTGTCATTCTTCATCAGAAAATAAATCAGCCACGGCGTGCTGTCTTTTCAGATGCTCGTGCATCGCCGTCGTACTGTCATGGAAGGACATTTCTGCTTTGCAGATTTTGCATTGCACACTTTTCTCCTTTATTTTGGAAAAATGCTCCAAACTTTCGAGCTCTGTTGCCGGCTAGCCATGATACTGTTGGGCATAACTTTTCCAGTGACATCACAGGTTACCCTGGTTACCACTTCTGCGCGTATGTGTCAAGGACAGAACGGCAGACGAGACAGGTGAAAGTACAGCGGCAGTTTAGAGGGAAAAATAAAGTTTTAAAAAATATTAAAACGTCAACGTCGATTATTAAATAAGTCGCCGACGAATTGGATCGTCGACGTCATCGTGACTAGTCGACTAATCTTGGCAGCCGTACTGCGAATCACAATATGTGTTGAATATGGATTAAGACCATCTCTTCCACAGAATTCACTTCGTCTGCTGTTCTTTATTACAAAAATAACAGCAAGGCCATAGTATCAAGGAACCTACAACTTTAAACACTTCCATTCAGGCCTTCAGAGATCATAAAAGTAAACTACGATATTCTCCCAGAGCTTTTAAATATGCAAACACAATAGTGTATCATTTTTAACTTAAAAAGAACCTATGTTTCTGTCTTTTTTTTTATGAAGAAAAGAATATTCTGGTTTCACTTGCATTTGACTGTGCATAGTTAACCAAACAAACGTTTCCTGAATCACAGAAATGAGTCAAAACCATTTGGCACTGTTTGGCACAGCTCAGATAGATTTGGTCATCTGAGACTCAAACCTCTACAACTATAAGGTCTTACCTAGCAAGCTGAATTTTCACACAGATGTAGTCGATTAGATGTCGAAGTGACGTGGAGGAGGTCTTATGTCTCATAAAAAGCATCATGAAGTTATTTGTTTTCAAATACTGGGTCAAAAACTGAAGACAAAATTTAAGTGTTTCAGTCACATTTAGCCTAATATAGACTTAAGCCACATATAAAATGATATTTACTGAAACTAGAGGTTGTTATCTTATAAGCTTTAGGATATAGTATGGTTGATTGGCCAGAATTAGGGGGGACTTAAGGGGTTAATATAAAGAGGCTCTCAGTCAACCTCTCAGAGCTGTCTACATGTGACCTCTAACAACCAGGAGTTTAAGGGGGTCTGAACAGTCTCTGAGCTGCAGCTTATTCAGGCTCTGTGATTGGCTGATAGATCCCAACATCGAAACCAAAGCGTGTTGGCTCAGGGAGGCAGCTTTGCTCTTACCTTTTGGATGCCACTGGGGATGTGATAGTGGATGATGATGGTTCCATATTTCTCATACCCGGGCAGAGAGGAGGACCGTTTGGTTTCTCTCATGGTCCCCCCTTCAGGCTGAGTTCCTCTTAGAACGCCGTAAACAGCTCCACATGTTGGACACACGGGCTTAAAGTCAAAGGCTGTTTTCAGACAGCCTCTGCAGAACGAGTGTTTGCATCTCAAGGTCTCGTTCTCTGAGGCCCTGATGGGCTCCAAACAGATCGGACACATGGCTCTGCCCTCAGGTCTACTGCTGAGTTCAGGTGAAGCACCTGAGGCTCTGCTGCTATTGGTCTCTGATGGGCATCTGGTCTCTGGACTTCTGCTGCTCCTGGTCTCAGAACTCCTGCTGCTCCTGGTCTGTGACGAGCATCTGGTCTCAGAACTCCTGCTGCTCCTGGTCTGTGACGAGCATCTGGTCTCAGAACTCCTGCTGCTCCTGGTCTGTGACGAGCGGCTGGGGTGGGCTCTTCTTGGCGACAGGAGCTCTTTCAGTTTAGCAATGTGCACAAAATCCCCCGTTACTTCCTGTTTGTTGATGCTTTGGTGGAACAGGAGCTGTGGGAACCTACTCTGCAGGTCTGTGGGGAGCTGAGGACTCAGTGAGGTGGTCTGCAGGTCTGAAGCCAACTTCTGGTAGAAGGTGATGAATCTGTGTCTGATGAAGTCAGCGTGAACAGGGGTGACAGAGGCGTGACAGGGTTTGAAGATGACCCTCACTGAGCTGCTGGATTCTGTGGGTTCAGTTTGGATGGTGAATCTGGTCCCTGTGATGTCATCCAGCTGTTTTTTGCACCTCTGCTCCATGAACTCCATGACAGAGCGCAACACATCCACAGACCTGAAGCCAGCTGACTCAGGTCTCTGCTCCTGGTTGGTCTGTCTGTGTGTCTCTTGACTGGACGGTCTCCTCAAAGATGACAGTCTGTTTGAAAGCTTTTCTATCTCACTAAAGGTTCCTGTCACCCTGTAGCAGGAACCTTCCTTCTTGCTACTGTAGAACTTTAGGATCTCCTTTAGTTTCCGCTGGTCTTTGAAACCAGCTTCACTGATGCAGAGAGAGACGTCTGTGATGAACTGCAACCAGACAACAATGAACAATGCACACCATGTGCAGACCATCAGTTAGATCAAATATTGATGAGGAGGAGTTCAAACACATCTCACTTTCTTCAAGGTTCCCACCAAAAAGGATGTGACTTTTGGAAGAGTTGGGTCATGTGACTTTAGAGCAAACCACTGCTGACTTATAGGGTCTTTTTCCAGTGGGTAACACAGTTGACATAGATTTCTCTGGCATACAAAGTGAATAATTTTGTTAAGGTATATTGTTTATTTAAATAGTTTTTAAAGAAGCTTCATCATGTTTTAACGGTTACCTTGAATAAATAATGATGAAAATAATGAACCCCAACATGTTTTCTAGTGTTTTTGACATTTAAGAAATCAGAAAGCACGAAAACTACAAAATAAAATACATGATTTTTATTTTTTGCTCAATAAATGATGGAACCTGTTCACTTTCTGTGTTAAATGAAAGGTAAATGTCACCTGAATAGCTCATTTCTTGATATTAATATTAAATAAATCTGTTAAATGCACACCATGGACTTGAAATGTCCCTCTAACTCATGACTCTGTTAAATCCAGGAGTTCCCATCCTCCTCCAGAGCGCGCTGAGTGTTTGTATGCGGAATCAAACAGTGAAAACAGATCACGGTTGGTGTGGTTCACTTTGAGCAGACTGTGTTTGTCTGCTGCTGAGACTCAGATAATGATCAGAACACATTTTATGACCAGTTTATACACAAACCGGATTCACAGACGGTTTTCCTGCAGCTGCGTCTAAATGTGTGTTTTTTGACCCATCCAGGACGAAGAGGAGAAGACGAGTGTTAAACGTTAAACAGTGAAGACTGGTGTCAGGGTGTGTGTGTGTGTGTGTGTTTAGGAAGAAAAGGATCCTGATATTTCTCTGAGTTTGATCCGGTTTGCGGTGTCTGAAACTTTCTGAGCCTCGGTTAAAAGTCACCACAGAGTAAGAATCCCCCCCCCCCCCCTCTCTCTCTCTCTCTCTCTCTCTCTCTCTCTCTCTCTCTCTCTCTGCTTTTCCCAGTCTCTTTATCTAGGAGTAAATGTTTGGGTCTTACCTCCATGATCCCGCTCTGGGCTCTCTAAAGAAGCAGCTCGTTGCGTCTCTGAACTCAAACTGATTTTGCTTTCACTTTCAACTTCAGCTCGTCCTCACAGTTCACCACGTGTCCTGCAGCGCCCTCTGCTGGTGAGTCACTGTACCTCTCTGTATTTCCATCACTTGACTCAACGGTATGGTCCATACCGGAGGGTGTAGTTTCAGGACCGCATTTCTAGGACCTTAGATTTTTCGCGACAGCGCCACCTACTGAACTGGATGATCGCTGGCTGCAGTTTCAGGACCGCACTGCAAGGACCCTAGTTTTAAAGGTTTATTCCACCCAAAAACTAATGGAGAATGGGGTAAATTGAGCCTTTAAAAAAAGAGGGAAAAAAGTATGCTGTCCTCGAGGTTAGGGAAATTGATACAGAAGTAAAACAAAAACGTCAACCTCAATTTCAGGATATTTCCTGTCAGTAGATATGCTCAAAATGCATCCATGACAAATGCAATGAAAACATGAGCTCTTGAAAAATGTGGTCTTGTGGATAAACTTGTCCTTAGGGGTAAGTTGATCCAAGTATGAGGGTAATAACCCTACATTTGGCCACAATTTGACTCCAGGAAATGTTCATCACAGGGTTACCATAGTGATCTCTGTGTGATGAGTCATAAAATGATTTACTTACTTACTTATTTATTTTTGTACTTCAGACACTTGAAGCTCCCTGTTCATCCACACGTCTCCTCACAGAAGTTTGCTATTTTTCAGAGGTGCAAAATGCAGAAATGTTCCGCTTGAAAAGGATCAAGTGAGGGGCGAGGCTGCCAAGATGATTTCATTTGTCCCACAGATGTGTCAAGCATAAACCGAGCTTAAGAAGATGCTAAAAGCTAAGAGCTACTTTGGCCTCCTTTGCTGTGAAGCACTTTTTGAGCCGTGTGAGTTGGTGACCAGGGGCTTACAGCACACCAAGCCAACCTTTCCTTACATTTTGACAGAGACTGGCTGGAGGCGCAGTTAAAAATCTTAAGTGACTCTCACGGTAACATCGCAGCCGCAGATATGTCTAAACTCCACCCACTAATGAGGGCTGTTTCTCTCCATGTCAGCTGCATCATGGGAGAGAACTCCATGTCCACTCTGTGTCACCTGAAGATATGGTTACACACAAATATGACACAAAACAGACTGACACTCCTTGCTCTCATGCATGTTCATGGAGATTTTTTGGACAATCTGGACGTTGGCAGCCTCATGAGGAGCTTCATCAGCACCAACTCAGAGAGGAAGTTCACATGTGGAGTCGTGTGAGGCAGGACACTTCTTTTTCAAATGCTGCCGCCACACAGCACGTCTATACTCATATCATTAGGGGTGTCTTCATGCACGCCCACGCAACCCCTGCTGCGAATACATTCCTTCAGCTATGAATTCATTAAGATTGGTAGTTCCAGGTCAGAAGAAACACAAAGAAAAGTGTATTATGATTTTTTATTTCTGTTTTTCCCTTTAATGATCTAACCTCAGATTATAGCTCTCCTCCTCATCAGCTCTTTTTGTGTTCCTGGACTGAACTCCTCCACTTTACTGAAATACTAAACAGAGAACATATTCAGTGCTGATTTATCAAAAGAACTGCTAACAGTGGAAAAAGAAATCAGATACGTCAATAGCAAAACCTCAATTCCAGTGACACTGGTAAACAAAAACAGAATAGAGTGAACCTGTTCACCTGTGGAATGTTCTAAACAGGTGTTTTTGGAGCATTCCTCAACTCTCTCAGTCTTTTGTTGACCCTGTCTCAGCCTTTAGGAACATGTTGCAGGCATCAAATTTAAAATGAGTGAATATTTGCAGAAAACAATAAAGTTTCTCAGTTTGAACAATAAACATCTTGTCTTTGTAGTGTATTCAATAGAACAAAAGGTAAACAATAGGTTATCTGTCTGTCCGTCTGTTTGTCTGACTCTCTGATGAAGGATCCTCATGTGTCCTGTGAAGACTTTCAGCTCAGACTCTGATAGAACAGACTGGATCCAGAAGTCCTGGTTTAGGAGCTCTCTGTGAGGCTCAGAGCAGTGGGTTATGAAGGCTCCTCCCAAATATGGCTGATGGATCCAGCCTTCTTTTCAGATGCCGTGAAGGACGGATACGCTGAATCCTTCATAGCCTCACATATCCCAAGATTCATTGCGTGTGAACGCTGAAGATGACGGACACAGCTGAACTCCTGGAGGACTCCTGTTTTAGCCAGCTGTGAAGGATTTCTGACAACAACAACTGTGTGATTTTATTTCTGAAAAGATTGATAAAGATTTTGTTTACTGTGGAAAAATGTGTTTTTTTTTTGGGCTCTTTGTCAGAGAAAAACACTTCTTACATTATAAACCTCATTATGGCAAAGTTCATAAATGTAAATTCTCTGGAGGAAAAATCATTCAATTATTTCAGTACTCTGAAAATAAGTGAAACAATTCAAACTACAGCAGCGTACACTTTATACTTCTTATTAATCTAATATCCATCCCAGCGCTTCTTCACATGTTGAAAATGTACATTTTGGCTGAACTCTGTTTTATTAAATGTGAATTAAGACTGTGGTTTTATACTTAATAATAAAAAAAATAAAGCTCCTGTTTTTAATGTAAGGGCTTTGGTTAGCATGTGTTTGAAACCTTTGCAGTACTGAATTTAGTGAGGAAGGAGACAGTGATGAACAGAAGATAAAGGTTTAAATAGTTCTGATTTATGTTCGATTCCTCATGTGAGCCTGATAGACGAGGGCGGCGCTGAGTAACGTCAAGAGTCACAAACAGGAAATGCTCTGTAGACCAGACCGACTCAATTCAGTTTGGCCTTTGTGGTAAGTAAGTAAGTAAGTCAACTTTATTTAATATAGCACCTTTCATAGCACAGAGTCACAAGGTGCTTCACATGAAATCGAGGCCGGCTCTACGCAGGGGCAAGAGGGGGCAGAGCCCCCTTAAATAAATGTCCTGCCCCCTCAAATCAAAATTTAAGAAGTTGACAAAACACATTTTAATATACTCACAAAATTAACATTCGTTACAAGTTGACAAAATTATCTGCAGTAGCGGAGAAATCCGCTGAAAAAAGACACGAAAGACACCCTCTTATGTCTCTGTCCCTCCGCTGCGCGTGCTGCGCAACCTGTACTCACACACACACACATACGCACACACCTCTCAGCCCTCAGAAAGCACCCAATCACTGTTGCAGTATGCAAATGAGCCAAGACGTAGCCCGGCAGTGTAGTGTCAGGTTTCAGCACAGTTACAGAGTGCGTTAACAGCAGCGGTATAAGCGCAGACACGAGTGCCCACCGTCCACTGCATGTGATAAACTAAAGACAAGTGACCTGTCTGACGGATCCCCACAGAAAGCCCCGCCCCAGGCTGCAGTTCTGTTCAGATTTTTTTCTTTTTCATATGATCACAGCGTTTTTGGTTTAAATGTTTTGTTGTTGTTGTTGTTTTACAAACTTACAAGCTTACTTATTTTCCGCTCCAGCTTCCAGCAGTTCATGAAGAGAAAGTTAATGCTGTATCATGCATCCGTTTTTCAGAGCTTTTAAAAGTAGTGCTGCTCCTGCATGTAGTAGCAATGATGTGACTACTAACCAAAAAAAAAAAGCAAAAACAACAAAAAAAAGTTGTGCTGTATATCTGTTGTGTTTTATAAATTAATTTGTGAATATTTTTTATTATTCATAAGAGTAGCTTTCACTTTTGTAAATATTGACTATAGTTTGTGAAATTCTACTTTAGGTTAAAATTTAATTGAGAATTAGGCCATTCAGTGAAGATAAATGTCATGTTGTTGGCTGAAATCTGGATGAGGATGTTGTATTTTATTTTATCTTATTCATTTATTATACTGTGGTCAGGGGGTTTGTGTGCCTCAGTGACCTAAAGAGCTATACCAGCAGAAGCTTTGTCTTCAGGTGGGACACCCAAGTTGGACAGGTCTGAAGGTAGAGGCCTGACAAAGTGCAGTCCACTTCTTCAGGTTGGGGTTGCACATATAGACCCCTTTCAATGAAGAAGACAGTTACTATAAGCACAGAAAAAACAGTGCAGGAGCATCATGAGTACACATGGCGCCCCCTTCACATTTCTGACTGCCCCCTCGTATATGCCTGCCTAGAACCGGCCCTGCATGAAATATTAAAATGACATCATAAAGCATGAAACAATAAAACAGAGTAAAAGACAATACAAGTAACAAAACAATAGCATTATTAAAACATTAGTCAGTAAGATGAGAGTTAAAAGTCTGTTTAAACAAATTAGTTTTTCAGAGCTTTTTGAAAGTGGAGGTGGAGACAGCAGATCGAATATTACCGGGCAGATCATTCCAAAGTTTTGCTGCCACCACTTCAAAGGCTGGATCACCTTTAGTCTTTGGGCGGGCTCGGGGAACAACCAGCAGGCCCTGTTCAGAAGACCTAAGTGGCCTGCTGGTAAGGTAGGGGTGGAGCAGGTCAGAAATGTAATCAGGAGCCTGCCCATGCAAAGCAGTGTATACATAAACAAGAACCTTAAAGTCAATTCTAAATTTTACTGGGAGCAGAAAGAACATGAGATTGGAGTGATGTGAGCAACCCGACTGTATTTGGTCAGTATCCTTGCTGCAGTGTTCTGAACTAACTGAAGACGATGGAGGGACGACTTACTAAGGCAGGTGAAAAGTGAATTACAATAGTCCAGGCGGGATGAAACAAAAGCATGAATGATCATTTCCAGTTCTGAGTGTGACACGATGGACCTGAGTTTGGCGATATTACGTAGGTGGAAGAAGCAAGATCGTGACAACTGTTTAATGTGGTGATCAAAGGACATGGACTGCTCAAATATTACTGTTTGGACTGGACAGCGGAGGAGAGGGAACCAATGCACTGAATAACCTTGGAAACTGCAGTGTCAGAGCCAATGATGAGGACCTCTGTCTTGTTAGCGTTAAGCTGCAGGAAGTTGTGAGCCATCCAGTTATTAATGGCTGTCAAGCAATTCAGCAGTACAACCACTTTGTCTGTATCAACAGGCTTAAAGGATATATACAACTGTATGTCATCAGCGTAGCAATGATGGTCTACAGAGGTCGGATCCTCTGAAGGCTGCAGCCCCTGAATTGAGACACAGCTTCTGTCTGTGCACACGGTGCAGTGCCACAGCTGACAGCCAGAGGTCCTCAGAGCTCCATGGGTTCAGTCCATGCAGACTCATCAGACACCCTGCAGGGGCTGATGGTCTTTTTCTGGTCAGCACATCCTCCTGTTTATCAGATGCTGATCTCTGGTTTGTCTCTGACTCTCCTCTTCAGGGTTTGATGGATTTAACTCACAGCTGGTGAACACACAGGAAGTATTTCTGTTCCTCCACAGACCCTTGAAGTGTGGCTCATCCAGACTCAGATGAAGAAAGTGTGTTGAGTGTGTGTGTGTGTATGTGTGTTGGGGGGTGGATGGGTGGGTTTGCAGACTCAGGATGAGTTATGTTATGATATGGTCATGATAATATGAGGAACTGGAGCTGCATGCTGCCTCTCAGACTGATCTGCACAGCTGATCAGTAACCCTACATTCTCTACACACACTGAACATTTCTCATCGGATTTTTCTGAAACACAATCATCTTTAAATGTAGTGTAGACCGTGAAAACCAAGACAGAGAAATATCAAAACAGATCTGATAACCTGATAACCTCAGACATACTGAAAGGATTCATCTGATGTCCTCCTGTCCTCGCTGATCTCTGCTCTGAAATGATAAACACTGACCTCAATGTGAGGGCCTCACTGAGAGCAGCAGGGTCTGCCTCTCTCTCTCTCTCTCTCTCTCTCTCTCTCTCTCTCTCTCTCTCTCTCTCTCTCTCTCTCTCTCTCTCTCTCTCACACCGACACACACACACACAAACACGCACACACAAACACACGCACACACACACGCTGAGCAGGATTAAATCAGACACTAATCTGTTCAAAGCTATACGAGCATCATGATGGACCGATCGATGAGAGAGAAGAACAGCTCAGTTCTACTCTTCATTTTATTTATTCATCCATTATTATGATTTATTTATTTATTATTATTATTATTATTATTATTATTATTATTATTATTATTATTATTATTATTATTATTATTATTATTATTATTATTATTATTAATAATAATAATAATAATAATAATAATAATAATAATAATACATATTCAAAATAAGATTTATTGGCATTTAGTCTTTTTTTTTAATAAAAATTTTGCCAAACCTGATGTGTTGATTAAAATTATTATTATTATAGCAATAAAGAAAAACAACAAACATCCATAAAATCATCTAAAAATAAAATGAATAAAACCAAACCAATAGAAACAACAATAACAAACACACAGTGATCTTTATTTACATTGAGATAGATGTTTTCTTTTTTTCCTTAATAACACCTGAATAATCATCTCTAACTGAAGCCTGTCTCACTCTCACTCTCTCTCGCTCTCTCACTCTCTCTCTCTCTGTTTAAAAACATGTCAGTATTTTTTTGTGGTTATAAATTTGATGTATTTTTGTTCTTGCCTGTTGCACATTAATTAGTGTCATATAGGTCGACAGATTGTGTATCCTTGAGTAGCTTATATAATAAATAGTGTCTCTTTATATACCTCCGTGAATCATTTATTCTTCTCCTCAGAGAGCTCTATCACTCTGACTGTAAATATGAACACAACAAAGTTTTCATTCATTGAGCCTTCATTTAGTAATTTAATGTGGAGGAGGTGTGACAGACACAGCTCAGTTCATTTGTGAACGACTAAATAACTAAATAAATAAATAAATAAATAAATAAATAAATAAATAAATTCATTATGAAACATTAACAGCTGAAAGTTGTTTTTTTTATTCTGTGGTGAACATTGTTTTTGTTTTTAACACCACAGAGTACCATGTATCGCAATAAGTCACTGTAAACAGTTTTTTTTTTTTTTTTTTAAATCAATTATATTATTAAAGCTGGCTGAGACAGTCTCAACAGGCCTTTTGTTTATTTGGAAAATACAGTTTTCAGCAACAAATGTGCACCGTCACCAGAATAGAGTGGAACCATTTTAAACTGACTAAAATATAAACCATAAGCTACATTTATGAAACGTCATTCTTACAAAAATATAAGATAAAACATAAAACGGCTCTTTAATCTCTGACTGTTAAATTAACACAAACAAATCATTGAACTGTACTACCTTTATAACCACAATATATACCATCAGAGTAAAGAGGAGCATCAACCTTATCAGCATTAGAGATATATCCAACAACACACACACACACACACACACACACACACACACACACACACACACACACACACACACACACACACACACACACACACACACACACACACACACTCCAACTGAGTCAGGGTAATCAAATAGTTCCGATTTCTTTCATAAACTGTTCCATCCCCAATCTGAACACACTCCTCAGCAGTAATAGTCCCATGATCCTTTGCGCTGATACGTTAATATAGAATAGAATAGAATAGAATAGAATAGAATAGAATAGAATAGAATAGAATAGAATAGAATAGAATAGAATAGAATAGAATGTACTTCATTAATTCCCACAGGAAAATTCAGGTGTCTGGTAAATGAAATTATAAAAAATAACATAAAACAAGCAACATGAAATAAAGTCTGTTGATGTCCGTGCTGCTCTCATCTGTTTCCAGCAGTTCATTCTAATCTGTGCAGTCCCCCAGAGCTTCACCAGCCTCAGGTCTCCATCTCCTGACTGTGAGGGTAGTTGCAGGCTGCCTCAGTACACAGGGTCTGCAACAGGTCTGCAGTTAAACCGGGCTGGATTCACACCATCCCTGATGTATAAATAAAGCCAGTTCCCCACCCTCCATCCTGCCACTAGCTACAGCATCTCTGTCTGAATGTATCAGAGTGAAGCCAGGTAGTGTTATGTCTCATCATATGTGTTAAGCTCTCACTTTTTAGTTCAGTCAGAATTTAAGTTGTCCTGTCTGGTTTTATTTTGTAGTAATGTCTCTGATTTGTTCCCTGTGCTGTTATTGTCTTCCCCCATTGTTTCCACCTGTGTCTCATTACCTCTTGTATAAATGTCTGCGTCTCCCTTTGTCCTGTGTCTGTTCGTTTTGTCACCATGTGCTTCAAGTCTTTTTTAAGCCAGGTTATCCTGTGATTTTTTTTTTCTTCCCAAGTCTTTAGTTTTCCAGCCCTTGCTGAGGTTTTCTTTTTGTTCTTGTTATTCAGAGCCTTCTGTGATTTTTTTTCTTACTTTTTATTCATTAAATACAATTTTTGTGCTTCAACTGACTGTGCGTCTGAGTCCTTGAAGAGGTTTCTTGTCAGGTAGATCCAGACATGAGTCAGAGATTTAACCAGGTTTCAGTAAAGCACATGAGGCTGTACTCATGGTATACTTTCCAGGTCTTCACCAATATCTCCAGCTCATCACTGAGAGTTGAGAGTTGGGCTGATGGAAGAAAGGGCTTATATCTCCACCTCCTTACCTTTAGTTAGTCAGTTAAAATATCATTTGCTCTTCTTATTAACTAGCTAGCTAATTTATTAATGGCTACACAAGTCTCTTTGATAAACATTCCACTACCAAGACATGCAAACATTCCTCTATCTTGGCAGTTTTTCTCCCCTTCTTCTTTCTTCCTCTCTCTTTCTCTGCCCCTGAAGGATATGTCCTTTTTTGGTGATATTGTTTTGTCTTAAACTACCTATACTTTAGATGCACAGTGCGTATGCTGCACAGCAGGAGGCACACGTCACTGGTGCAGTGAAGCTTTGAGACAGTGAGAATCAGTGGGCCTACACCAGCACTGATGCTGACATAAAATTGTTTTTGTACAATAATTTATCGTTCATTGTATAGATGCAAAAATTCATATACATATATGCAATTATATACATGCAAAAAATTATATATATATATATATATATATATATATATATATATATATATATATATATATATATATATATATATATATATATATATATATATATATATATAAATTGCTCTTGTGCTCTTGGGGGCCTAGTGGGCATGGGGCCCTAAGAAGGTGCATAGTTCGCTTATGCATTGGGCTGGTCCCTCAGGTAAGCGCTGGGTCTGCCCCAAGGGATGTATACAGTCGGCTTGGCGTCACAGTTGCGTCATTGTTAGGGGCAGGGAATTCTGAGGGGGAAAACAGTCCTTTACCCCTCATCTGTATCGTTGTAAACACGTCGATTTGAAAATCAGATTTCCATACCAATTACTAAAATGTCATACACTGATTCATTGGAGCCAGTTCAAAAGGCAAGAGTTAAAAAAATCACTACAAGTAGGTTTAGATTCTTGTCTGTATGTAATTAAAGAGTGGAGGAATGATCCTACTGAATGGCCTGATGTGTCATTCCTGACACCTTCTGTTACCTGGCTGAATCACCTGGTAAGAGACAAAATCACCTTTACTGATGAATTAAACCTCACATCATTTCAATGTCACAGCATGTTTAGTGAGTTTGTGCTCCACACAGTGGTTGTTATTGCTGAGTAGCCCCCATGAGCTGCCTACATACAGCTTATTGATGACCCTGTTTATCACACAGGGGTTTACACACACAGCAGCCTAAAGAACCATCGCTCCCTGGAGGCACAGAACTGTTTTACAAGTGGTTTTGTTGGAGTTGTGCTTCATCACTAAATACCTGCCTCTGATACCTACCTGTTCAGGTGTGATGCTCTTAAAACGAACAATCTAACACTGATTGAATAAGATGATGATACTGTTATCGTACCTGTAATGAAGTGCAGACTACAGACGTACATGTTATGATTTTAGATCTCAAAGGTGATCAAACTCATCCTTCCATCAGATCACTTGAAGCCACTGTGTTCTTCCCCTCGGCTCTGTGCTTCAGTTTGGTAAAATATAAAACTTGAGATCCGGCTCTGGATCGGCTGTGGTACAAAAGGGCACACAACAGCTCCTCAGCATTGTGGAAAGCGATTTGTTTTCCCCCTCAGTGCGAACCTGATATGATGTTTTGTCATTATGCTGACTGTATCTACCCTCTGGTTGGATGGGAACACTTCTAAAAGGCGGTGGCTCTACCCCAAGCTCCTGGCCCTCTGTCTGAGGCTGAGCTCAGACACTCTTCAGATCTGCAAATAAAACCAACCACAACAGGGGGAGTCCTGAGGGTGGGGGTTAAGGCCAGGTGATGGTCAGGTTTTGGTCTTGGGAGTGCTGATCCCCAGCAGCATGGAGTGGTCCAAAGCAGCAATGGTTTTTAGGAGTTAATTAACCTGCTGGATTAAGTCTGATTCGAACCAGAATTCAAATTTAAGTATAAAATTGTTTAATATGTTTTCTGTAAAAACAGTTTTAATGTTTGTTATCGTCCCATCTTTATGAACCAGAACACATGAAGGTGAAAATCCAGCTCAGTGTCTCTGACTGGTGACAGCTGGGATGGTCCCTCACGTCTTCTTCAAACAGTTGATAAACAGAGCTCTGCATGTCTCTGTTGTCCTCCACCCTCTTCTTCTGCTCGGGAATAAAACAAACAGCTCTTTAATCAATACTCCTCCCATACATGCAGGGCTCAGACACACAGCTGCAGCGTATTATTTATTAATAATAACAGAAAAGATGTTTGACAGCCCACTTTTGTTGCTGATACGAGCACTAACAATAGTGTTTACGTGCTGCTTCTCTGAGCGGTGTAAACACACACACAGGGTGACTAACAATCATTATTGTAGAGTGTGTCGGAGCTCTTTCACTGTGAGCTGCTCATTAACTCATATTCATCAAACGCTAATTGATGCTGTTGGTTTACAGAGAGCTTCACATGGAGCCGTTTTTTTCTAGAACTCAGTGTGTCCCACAAATCCACAACAGGGAAAAACCAGCCAAGAAACACCAGGCGCACTTCAGACGAGAAGAGCATCTTCTCCAGCCTCTCAGCCTGTGAAGGTCAAACGAGTGATCAGAAAAACAGACGCTAAGTCTTCTCTCTACATGGACCTGTATATAAAGAGTCTCCAGATAACCTTTTCTGTAAATAAACTAATGTTGATTGATTGTGTATGTTTTCACCTTTTGAATTAAAGAGGCATACAGGAGTACTTCATAAAGAAAGCCTGATTTTATCAGGCTAGCTGTTTTAGCATGTGCTCCGTGTTCAGAGGCTAAAGCCCTCATTACAGCAGTCGCTGGTTCGACTCCTGTCTTTGACCATTTCTGCATGTTTTCTTCTGCTCTTGCTCCCACATCTCCTTTTTCTCTGCAGTGAAGAAAACCACAAAATTGTACATGTAGGCATACCACAGGGCTCTCTCCTGGGCCCATTCCTTTTCTCCATCTACATGCTCTCAACAGTCCGGAACAAAACCTTTGCCTGTTATGGAGCTGTTATCATAGGAGTAAAAAGTGATCCACAAATGTTTACTCTGCACTGCAAACATTTAGACCAGTATTAAAATGCATATTTAGTTATTAATGGCTCAAAGTGATTTTCCTGCTTCTCGGTTGTTTGACTGTTGACAAGTGACTTACACCACAGAACCATCACATAAAGAGTCATGTAAGGTCCTGGTTTTAAAACCCTGAACTCTGACTCTCCTTGTCTGGCAGCCTGCGCCTGTTAGCCAGAGTTCAGGGTTTTAAAACCATCTCCTCATTTGGTTCTTTATTTTACAAATGTAGACATGTTTAACATGTAGACAGATGGACAGACAGCTGAGAGGCCAACCCACAGGTGTCAGCAATGGTTTATTGTATTGTTACACCTGTTAGCAAAACCACTTTAAGCCAGAGATAGACCCATTTATTTTATTTTATTTTATTTTTTGGGCCAATTATTTGTAGTCAAGGAGGTTAATAACTGATATTTAGAGTCAATTTTTAATTGAAGTAAAAGTGTAAAAATTGGTCTCAAATTTTGAATAATACAAACTCCAACTGGTAACTTTGTTTAAATGTATGTTTTAAACAGCTCATTTAAGCATGTTTATTAAACAGCTTTGTTTATTATCCCAGACTCAGCAGCATCTCTTATTTTTATTTTATTTAACCTTTATTTAACCAGGTAGAAAACCCATTGAGATTAAAATCTCTTTTGCAAGGATGACCTGGCCAAGAGGTCAGCAGCACACGTCAATACATAAATACATTACAATAATGGAATAATTTTAAACAGACAATAGTTAGAGATCAAAATTGAAGGTAAAATGCTAAAGTGACTTGCAAAAACAAACAAAACAAGAATATATTACAGAATATAATTAAAAACAAAGTGCTATGGGGGAATAGTGCTAAAAGTGCTAAAGGTGACTCACAAAACAGGTTCATAAACACAGGCACTGGTCCATGGTTTCTCGTCTGTCATTTAGCATGGAACGAAAGGCTCCAAGAGAAATAAGTTCGGACAGGTTAAAGTCTGTCTGTAGAGTGTTCCATGCAGAGGGAGCAGCAAAGCTAAACGCTTTTTTACCCAATTCAGTCCTGACACGAGGAACCAACAGATGAATGATGTCTTGAGAGCGCAAGGCATAAAGGCTTCCAGTTCTTTGAAGAAGAGAGCAAAGATAAGAAGGAACTAGTCCAAGAAGAGCCTTGTAGATGAGAATCATCCAGTGCATATACCTGCGAGCACTCAAGGAAGGCCAACCGGACAAAGCATAGAGTTCACAATGATGGGTAAGACGACTACAACCGGTAATGAACCTCAAAGCACAATGATAAACAACATTCAAGGACTGTAGGCATTTACCTGAAGCAGACATGTAAAGAACATCCCCATAATCCAGTAATGGTAAAAATGTTGCGGATACAAGCATTTTACGAGCCCTGAGTGAAAAGCAGGACTTATTTTGATAAAAGAAACCTACTTTCACCCTGAGTTTTGTAGCAAGTTTGGCAATGTGAGCTTTAAAGGAGAGCTCACGGTCAATAAGAAAACCCAAGTATTTAAAATTGGGCACTGCCTCAATGGGCACACCCTGTGAAGTAAGAATTTCAGGGAGTTTCCCCGACAGGTCACTCTTGTTTGAGAACAACATCAGTTTGGATTTTTCTGCATTTAAAACCAATTTGAGTTTTTGCAGCCGAGACTGAAACAGATTATAAAGTTAAATGAAAATTTAACTAGATAAATTAGTGCCATGGCTCTGTGTGTAACCAATCAGATGGTGCTGTGGGTGGGACAATGCAGGAGACTGAGTGGTGACTGCAGACAGATAAACATGGCTGCATCAGAGCCAAAATAACCCAGTTTTAAACTGATCACTTATCAGCTGTTAGATTAAAAAGGCGTATACCAATATGCATCAAAATGCCAAATATTGGGGCCGATAATTGGCCCTGTCGATAATAGGTCTGTCCCTATTTTAAGCCATTAATAACTGATTTGTGGATTGTTTTACACAGTTACAGATTACTGTGTTAAAATGATAGCTCTAGACTCCAGGTGTAAGAAGGGTCCAATGCAAAGAGGCCTGAGATGGAGCCTTGTGGAACTCCACAGGAGCTGCAGACATAAAAAGTCAAACTTACTTTATAATGAATAATAACTGTGAGAGGTTTATGAATTCTCAGATATCTTTAAGATGTTAACTCCAGGGACCTGGCCTCATCATGACCTGTGGTTTAAATATCAAGGTACAACAAACATATCCCAGTTTTACCTCTCTGATGTCAGACAGGTGTTCAGTCTAACACAGCTTCATCCTCCATGGAGTTTTGACACTAAAGGACTCCTCATCTCTCACAGTCCTCTCCTAAAGGAGCCATTCTTCATCATCACCGAGTCTTCAGTGTCTGAGTGTTCTTGAAGGCATCACTTGGAGGTGGTCTGGCAGTCTGGCAGACGTGCTGTTTGGATGCATCCTGTAAGCTCTGACACACACACACACAAACCTACATGTGCTAACTAATGGGCCCCTGTCAGGTCACTGCTTCAGCACAGACTGAGGAGATAGTTACGATGGAAACAAGCGTTCATTTAACCCCCTCAGTGAGCCTGGAGGGGGAGCAGTCCTTGTCCTTTCTCTAAGAGTCTCCAGATTTTTGTTTCCATCCTCAGCCGCTCACAGAGGAAGTCACCCTTCAACAGTATGACGTCTGGAGCTCAGAGAGGATCTGAAGTGAGGAATGGAGAAAAGAGCTGCAGAAGACCTTCAGGAAGTCTCCATTTTTTTTTCTCAGCCAACAGCCAAAGCTCAAGAGCCCTTCAGAGATGAGCAGGGATAAAAAAAAAAAAAAAAGGAAGTTTGGAGATGAGTGTAAATAGCTCTCATTATCAATGTGTGCTCCCGCAGAACGAGCAAACATATATGTTTGTGTGTGTTTACATGAGAGCTGTCAGGCAGCGCGTTCATCAGCTCCGTGCAGGATGTCTGAACCTCTAATGTGCTCTCTGCAAAGTCAACATTTGCTCATTAAACAACATTAAATGGCTTTCTTTGTTGCTTTGCACCAAAGCTTCTGTTAAATCAATATTTTCCTTTGTGTAATATTTCAGTAACTGTGCAGAACAGATGACAGCAGGCATGTCACTCTGTCAGGAGCCCTAGTCCACTCTGATCCTCTGTGGTTTCAGAATCCTTCAGGCTGATTTATTCAACATCTCAGTGCTTCCTTTAAAGGTCCATTCAGGAACTTTAGGGTTTGTGTACTTTGGCGCCCCCTGTGGACAAATAGATGGATCCATTACAAACTGAAACATTTTTACAGGCTCTGAGTGTCTGAGGTGTTTCAGGCATCAGCAGCACATGGATGGAGGTCTGGGACTACAAAGGCTCCAGCTTCAGATGGTTAGTGTAAGTTTTCAACTATTTATTCAAGTTCTGCTCAAGTATTCCTAAACGGCGGCGTTTATTCCTCAGCCACAGCGGACCTGAGGACGTTTTTAGCAGTGTTTTTGCAGAACGTGCTGCAGCTAACAGCAGCCAGCCCCTTGTGTCTTCCAGCTTTGTTTGGCGGCTGCGACTCATCCCTGCTCGTGAATACGCTGCCCACAGTAACGGGGAAGTCTGATCCCGAGAAGACAGCGGCCTTGGCCGGCCTGCCCTCCGCCTTTCACACGAGCGTGTCTCGGTGAACTCTGACCTCAGGAGGCAGAGCAACACGCTGCGTCTATTCAGCAGGGAGCCGGCTTTGATTTGGTTCATGGGGATCACTTCTAACTGCAGACAAGCATTAACAGTGAGTGGGTCGTCATCTTTGACTTGATGGACCAATGATAGGGGAGCAGCGGCGCTGGCGCTCTGAAATGAGCTGAAGTAAAAAGGGTCTCTGTGCCACCAGCGCTCGGCTGAATCAGAATGTTGTCTTTTATTCCAAACCCATTAGCAACCTCCCGACACATGCTTTAATAAAAATACACATTTATTTTGGTCAGAATGGAATGAAAACAGCACTTCAGAACTCTTGGAGACTGAAGTAGCAATTTGGATGTTTCATTTTTTCCTCTTTCAGAGCGGCGCTGTGTGACGGTCAGGAGGACACGGTGGAAAAAGCCCGGGATTGTCCATTCACAAAGATGATTCTTTAATGAAGAGATATCATTTCTTCTTTTAATGTACAGACTGCTCTGTGTGTGTGTCTGTGTGTGTGTGTGTGTGTGTGTGTGTGTGTGTGTGTGTGTGTGTGTGTGTGTGTGTGTGTGTGTGTATGTGTGTGTGTGTGTGTGTGTGTGTGTGTAGGATTCAGACGGTCAAAGGAGACTGAAAGTAGGCTAATGGAGGTTTAAGCTGCTCGCCTGTCAGCGTGAACTCGTTTTATCAGGAAGTACAAAAAAAAAAAAAAAAAAAAAAAACTACAAAGACATAAAAACTTTTATTTGAAGGAGAAATTTTCTCTCTGAAGCATGGGATTTATCAGCTGCAGAGCTCTACATGGACAGATTTATTTCTCTGCCATCGATTGGTGAATTTTGTCATGTTTCTTCGATTTTTTTTTTTTTTTTTTTTTTTTTTCAGAGCAGTGCATGGTGCACAAGACGAGAGGCAGATGTGCCAGATTTTACCGTCAGGGAAAGTGAAGCCTGCAGACAGAGATGTTCAATCATCTCCATAATGTTCGTCTTGGTCCCAGTGTGTGATCCATTTGCAGACCCAGCTCTGTGGCCTCTGCTGTGTCAGGCTGTCTGGGTTTGGCTGACAGTGTTCAGCAGCCTGCAGAGAGCTGCCTCCCCTCCATGTTCCAGGGACTTTAACTCGCTGCTCCCTGTCTCTTTGCTGCCCTGCTGAAGAGCACAGATCTGAGACATACCCCCCCACCTCCATAGAGCATTAGAGCTGGCAGCAGTACTAGGAGCTGTGTGTGTGTGTGTGTGTGTTTTGCAGCCTGCTCTGATCCCAGGCGCAGAGCCGTGGTGTACTACAGCCTTTTTAACAGCATCAGGGTGATGTTAGCGTATGTAGCTTCAGGTCCCTGTGGGTCTAATCCAACACTTGTTTGTGGCGCTGCAGCACCTGGAGACCGGCGGGCTGATGTCGGACATGCTGTTGCCCATGGCTGCTCTCCAGCTCAGCATCAGCCGCTGTGCACGCCGGCCCCTGCTGGCCCCTGCCACCTGAAACTTTAATGCTGACACAGAGCCACCAGGATCTGCTCATCCCCCCATCCACACGAGCTCAGGGACTTCCTGCATGTCAGGAACACTAATCAGCATCCAAGACCAGCACTGGGTGAGTGGCATGAAAGCAGTGTGTGTGTGTGTGTGTGTGTGTGTGTGTGTGTGTGTGTGTGTGTGTGTGTGTGTGTGTGTGTGTGTGTTTGTACCTTAGCATCATCACAGAGAGGATGTAAAGAAACACAAGGGACTAATTTCAGATGTCGCAACAAGTAAGACGTACAACAGGAAGGGTATATTCAATGATTCACACACACACACACACACACACACACACACACACACACACACACACACACACACACACACACACACACACACACACACTTCTGCCTGACTTCTTCCAGCACACCGCAGCACTCTGAGCAGTTAATTATTGAGCACCTGAAGAGGAGCAGCCCGCTGCTGTCTGCTGTTTAAAATAGCTACTGTGCAGCACGCACGGACAGACACACACACTCACACACACACACACACACACACGTTTACACCAAATCACATATGATCCTGCGTTTTCTCCATATGTCACTCTGCTCTTTGTGGCTCGGGGAGAAACCAGCAGCTTCTTTTCAGCCTGCGTCAGACTAATAACAGCAATTATCCACATCATTGTGTGTAAGCGTGGATTTCTGCAGAGCGGCAGAGCAGACACACACCAAAGAAACACAGCTTTACACAGCTCGTTCACACAGCTCGTTCACACAGCTCGTTCACACCGGCCTCGCTCTCTGTGGAGGCGATGCACCTTAATGAAGGATTAGCATGGTCAGGTACTCAGACTGCAGGCCAGTCGGTGGACGGATGGAGAGCTCAGCCTAAAGCTGGAAATCCTTCACTCACTGTGTCCTGATTTGATTACATCCTGAGCTTCAAACAGAACCTCAGTCTTTCTCAGAACCAGGGCCTGAAACCTGTCAAAATGCAGCTCTAAAAATCATCTTTGAAGAGTATGTTTTTAAACCTTATTTTCACGTAATCTGAAGGCTAACAGCAGGAGCTAACAGATTAATGTCTCCAGTTTAAAGCCACGCTGCGAACAGACTGAGCCTCTCTGCTAGCAGGAACAACACACAGCTCCATGAACACAACCAGAGTCAGGAAAGCTCTCTCTCTCGCTCACTCTCTCTCACACACACACACTGAGCTTTCACAGCTGAGGATGAACAACAGCATGTAAGGTTTAATTTCCATGCATCAAACACAGCAGAGCTCTCTATTTGACTGGTTTCTGTTTAAAGGAGAGCTGAGTGAGGACAGAAACACTCCATCAGAGGAAGTGTTCACCTTAAAGACAGCTCCAGAAAATAAACAGGGTTGAATAGATGGAAATGTTTGATAAGCCCCAACCATAAAATAATAATATATAAAAATATATAAATGTATAAATAAATAAATAAAAATAAAGAAATGTACATGTAGTGTGTGCTTTAATTTGTATCATATTTGCTACATTGAGCTTTTTTTTTCTGCAATTTATTGCTCAAAGCTTATTTTATATCTCAGCAAACAAAAACATAAAACAAAGTTATCAACCCATCACACTTTGACGTTATGTCATATTTTAAGTCATTTAGAACAATAAATAAATAAATAAATAAATAAATAAATCAAAATGTTCTTTTATATTGCAGAGCATCGTCCTACATGTTCTGTATCTACTGGAGTGAAGTGATCACGCAGCAGTGACAAACCCTGGCTGGTGCTGGTTTGGTGCATGAGGAACCTTTCCTCAGTTAAGTGTTTTTTTTGTTTGTTTTTTTTTTCGTTTTGTTTTGTTTTGTTTTGTTGTTTTGTTTTGTTTTGTTTTGATTGTTTTGTTTTGTTTTGTTTTGTTTTGTTTTGTTTTGTTTTGTTTTGTTTTGTTTTGTTTTGTTTTGTTTCGCTGTCAGCCTGAAACCAGTCTGCCCCAGATAATCATCTTTATACCGAAGCCCTAACAGGTTACTTTATTTTCTCACTTTTTCAGTATAAGTTCACATCAGTTTGTTTGTTTGTTTTTTGAGATCCTTTTTTTAGTTTCTTGAACAAAAAAAAAAGCAAAAACAAACTGATTTCAGGATAATTCAGCTCTGTATACAGAGGTGTGGAGGTGTAAAACTCTGACTAACAGTTAAATCTCCATCATTAGACGACCTGCCCTGCTGCCTTTCTGCTGCTGCTCATGTGACTGAGGTACCTGAATAAAAGCTCAAACACATGGAAAAACCTACTTCTATGTGTCTGTCTCATTTTCACAAAGTAGCAAAAGCAGAAGCTGGCTAATGATACTCATCAACACAATGATTTGATTTTTAGATGGCATGAAAATTAACTCATAATTTCAAGAAAACAAGATTTATTTTCTCAATATTATGAGAAAAACAATTGGAGATCTGGAGGGGACAGCTTTAGTCTATCAATCAGAGAAAACTAAAGAGATAAAATGTTTTTAATCATGACCTTAAAGAGCTTCCATATTTACCATATATTCAGGACCAGATTTCTGTACCATCTGACAATACACACCAAAAAAAAAAAAATAAATAAAATAAATAAATAATTGATTTCTTTTGTTCTGTTTTTCAATATTAGTAAAATTCAGTAACAAAAAGAGACGAAGGGAGTCCTGCCAACGTTCGACTCAGTCATCATGATACAGCAGATTATATACATAAATATGAAAATAGAATATAGTTGGTAAATATGTCAAATATGTAAATATGTTTCTATTGTAAATATACCTCATTATGTCATAACTACATATGTTTTAATAGTTTACTTCCATAAAAGAAAGACTGTTGCTTTTTCAAATACATAAAACATTTAATGCAGTAAAATAACTGACAGAAATTTGGGAAATTTTCTTTTCTTTTCTTTTCAACTTGATTTAAAAATGCGGCATTAGACATGTTTGCATGTCTGCTTACAACAAACCGAAATGTTTCATATTTGTACATGGATATGCAGTTCATATAAATTTCTGAAAATTCCCATGAGAGGTTTCCAACTTTAAAACATTCCCAGGATTTTGCAACCCTCAGTGCAGAAGCACCTGCTCCCCATGTAGCTTTGCTCCAAACGAGCTTGGGTATCACTCAGTAAACGTTCCTGATGTCTGGAACATGAGGATCCGGAGGCTCTTGTTTTCCTGAGTGCTGCGGCGTTACTCGCTGAAAGGGCTGTTAATGATGCGTTCATGTATGGGTGCATCTCTGCTCACTAACAGCGCTCACTGAGAGTTTAGGAAAAATAACTCTGTGGTCACAGACGAGGAAACGTCAAGCTGTGCGCTGAAACATGACTCAACATCGATTCTGTGTTTCACACAGGACTGGAGACCTCCTGGGCCAGCGTCCTGTGCCATGTGCTCTCCTCTGACAGACGTTATCATCTGATTTTATTGGTCTTTGTACCTTTGAGTCCGACAACGAGGGAATAAAAGAGGCTCAGTGTTCAGTGTTTACACACAACAAAAAAACACAAGCCTGAAAATATCCCTGACTGAGTGCCGGCAGAGCAGTGTCAATCTTTACAGCCTCTCTCCAAAAATCCATGAATAAAAGATCAGCTGAGGAGCTGCAGCCTGAAGGCGCTCTCAGCTCTCCTTCTTATGGTCCTCCTCCGTTTGTCGTAAATACTTTGGGAATAATGTTTGCAGGGCGAGGGTCGCTCACTGAGTAGGCTCTGTGTTGTTTGGGTCTGAAGTTTCTTCTGTGCCCTTTGTTTGTTTCAGTACTCTCTCTCTCCCTGTGTGTGTGTGTGTGTGTGTGTGTGTGTGTGTGTGTGTGTGTGTGTGTGTGTGTGTCTCTGAGGAAGACACTGTCTGTCTCATGTTTTAACCAGAAATGACACCCTGTCTACAACAATCAGTGTTTCAGGAGCAGCCCTGCACAGATCTGAGCAGCTGCACGGACAAACACAGAAGCTGATTTTTACATGGCACACACACTCATCCTATCTACATGTTGTCTGTACATGAACATAAATACACACACACACACACAGATGTATATGTGAGAGAGAGAGAGGGCTGACAGGCTGATGTGTGCGGCCTGCTGCAGCAGAGTGGAGCATCTTTAATGTTGCATTTAGAGTAAATCAGGCAGCAGAGAAACAGGCAGACGCTCCCCTGTGACCTGAATGTGGAGTCACAGGAGAATACCCGAACGAGCTGCTCTCTGCTAAATGCACTCTCATATTAATATTTTATAACCACCCATAATGCTGCAGCAGAAAAAAAGAGCAGAGATCCAGGAGGAGGAGGAGGAGGAGGAGGAGGAGGAGACATCCATCAATTTGACCAAAGTCCTCCTCATACTGCAGGAAGCAATAACACACACACACACACACACACAAACACACACACACACACACACACACACACATACAACACACACACACACACACATACAACACACACACACACACACACACATACAACACACACACACACACACACACACACACACACACACACACACACACACACACACACACACACACACACACACACACACACAATGTTAAGAAAAGCCACACCTCATGTGAGCAGAGAGGCTGCAGTTTGTCTCGTGTCTCTCTGAGTTTATCTGCAGATTTATTTCTGCCTTCTGCTGCTGGAGACATGAATAGAGAGAGAGAGAGAGAGAGAGAGAGAGAGAGACAGACAGACAGAGAGACAGACAGACGGACAGACAGACAGGCAGGCAGACGGACGGACAGACAGACAGACAGACAGACAGACAGACAGACAGACAGACAGACAGAGAGAGGGGGAGAGAGGGAGATAGTTCTGAAAAGACACTAACTGTCTGCTGCTCCCATTAAACACTCCATCAGATGGGTCACATTAATGCAGCTCCAGCAAAACAATGTGTCCATAATATTCCTGTATTATTCCTGTATCATTCCTGTGTTATTCAGGTGTTACTCCTGTATCATTCCTGTGTTACTCCTGTATTATTACTGCATCCTCCCTGTGTTACTCCTGTATTATTCCTGTATCATTCCTGTGTTACTCCTGTATTATTCCTGTATCATTCCTGTGTTACTCCTGTATTATTCCTGTATCATTCCTGTGTTACTCATGTATTATTCCTGTATCATCCCTGTGTAACTCCTGTATTATTCCTGTGTTACTCCGGTATTACTCCTGTATCATTCCTGTGTTACTCCTGTATCATTCATGTGTTACTCCTGTGTTATTCCTGTATTATTCCTGTGTTACTCCTGTGTCATTACTGTGTTACTCCTGTATCATTCCTGTGTTACTCCTGTATAATTCCTGTATCATTCCTGTGTTACTCCTGTATCATTCCTGGGTTACTCCTGTGTTACTCCTGTATCATTCCTGTGTTACTCCTGTATCATTCCTGTGTTACTCCTGTGTTACTCCTATATTATTCCTGTGTTACTCCTGTATCATTCCTGTGTTACTCCTGTATTATTCCTGTGTTACTCCTGTATTATTCCTGTATCATTCCTGTGTTACTCCTGTATTATTCCTGTGTTACTCCTGTATTACTCCTTTATCATCCCTGTGTTACTCCTGTATTATTCCTGTATCATTCCTGTGTTACTCCTGTATCATTCGTGGGTTACTCCTGTATTATTCCTGTGTCATTCCTGTGTTACTCATGTATTATTCCTGTATCATTCCTGTGTTACTCCTGTATTATTCCTGTATCATTCCTGTGTTACTCCTGTATTATTCCTGTGTTACGCCTGTATTATTCCTTTATAATTCCTGTTTTACTCCTGTATTATTCCTGTATAATTCCTGTATTATTCCTGAATCATTCCTGTGTTACTCATGTATTATTCCTGTATAATTCCTGTATAATTCCTGTATTATTCCTGTATCATTCCTGTTGTCATTTTTGTGTAATTTTCTGTTTTTCCTGTTTCATTCCTGTGTTACTTCTGTATTATTCCTGTGTTACTCCTGTATTATTCCTGTATCATTCCTGTGTTACTCCTATATTATTCCTTTATTACTCCTGTATTACTCCTGTATCATTCCTGTGTTACTCCTGTATTATTCCTGTTACTCCTGTATTATTCCTGTATCATTCCTGTGTTACTCCTGTATTATTCCTGTATCATTCCTGTGTTACTCCTGTATTATTCCTGTATCATTCCAGTGTTACTCCTGTATTATTCCTGTAGAATTCCTGTGTTACTCCTGTATCATTCATGTGTTATTCCTGTATTATTCCTGTATCATTCCTGTGTTACTCCTGTATTATTCCTGTGTAATTCCGGTGTTACTCCTGTATTATTCCTATATTATTCCTGTATAATTCCTGTATTATTCCTGTATCATTCCTGTGTTACTCCTGTATTATTCCTGTATAATTCCTGTATTATTCCTGAATCATTCCTGCTTTACTCATGTATTATTCCTTTATAATTCCTGAATCATTCCTGTGTTATTCCTGTATCATTCCTGGTGTCATTCCTGTGTAATTTTGTGTTTTTCCTGTGTTATTTGTTTTATTCCTTTCTTTATGACAGTATCATTCCTGTGTAATTCTTGCATTTTTCATGTGTTTTTTCTTGTATTGTCCCTGTCTTATTTCTGTATCATTTCTGTATTATTTCTTTATTCCTCCTGTATTCTTCCTCTTTTATTTTTGATTTAAATCTGTGTTATTCGCGTGTTATTCCTCTATAAACCTTTATTATTCATGTGTTATTCTTGTATTATTAATGTTTTAATCTTGTATTATTTATTTGTTTTTCCAATATTAATCTTGTTATATTCCTGTGTTATTCCTGTATCATTCCTGTGTTATCCCTGTACTTAATCTATGTTATTCCTGTGTTATTCCAGGGTAATTCCAGTGTAATTCTTGCTATTCCTGTTGTTATTCCTTTGTTATTTTTGTTTTATTCAAGTGTTTTTCCTGCATTATTCATGTACTATCCATGTTACTTCTATATTATTTCTGTATCATTTCTTTGTTCCTTCTGTATTCTTCCTCTGTTATCAATTATCTGATAAGGAATAATGCAGGAAAAAAACATGAATAATATCTGTGTTATTCATGTGTTATTTCTTTACATAGAGTAACGCAAGTTGGTCTTCTGCTGAACAGGTGTGTGTCCAGTATCCTGGTGATTAGCTTCTACTAACATGCTAAACTAACTATGTTTGCAATTACAACCTTATGTTACTCTAAGGTAGCTACACATATGGCTTGAAAAGGTAGTTACAAAAGTCAAAACCTTAAATATGAGGCTCAGAACTTTTCAATCATCCCTTGTAACTCAGAACTTTGATTTGTGTTTTTCTCCTTCCAGTAGCACCAAGAAACTTTGTTTCCCCTGTCCCCTTGACACCCATCATACAAGAGGTCTGTACTATGAAGCTGGATTAACAGATCCAGGATCTCTCTCTGTTACCTGAGTTGATTTAACGAGACATTCTCAATCCTGATAAACTGTTACTGCAGCAAAATCCAGGAAGGAATGCTGTCAGCAAACTGTGACTCTGTTAATGTGTAAATTCATGAGATTATCCAACATTAATTCATGAGACAATATAAACAGACAGCACTCTGATCACTCACTTTGTCTGTATTACAGCTCAGACGTTTGGAGCAGAGCTCTTTATCAGTCTACAAACTCTGATTTAGATTTTACAGTCACTTCTCTTCAGGCTCCGCCCCCCTCTGAGCGAATCCTGTGTAGGAATATCAATGCATAATATTAATATTAATTCCTCAACTCTCACTTAGTTGTGCGTTCCATAAATCCCTGTTTCTGCAGTTCTGCCATGTGTGACCATTATTATTAACATCATTATTTCAGATGCAAACAGTGGAGCTAAACAGACTTGAGGAACAAGAACAAAAACCTCCTTCAAAGCGGTCAGTGACAAGGCTTTATTTCTTCCCTCTGTCTCTGATGTTTGGATGAAATCAACTGAATTTATTTATTTATGGATCCATCAGCTGACAAATGTAGTTCAGTCTATCTGATGAAAATCTGAATCTCTTGTACAAGATGACATCGACATCTAAAGGATTGCTTCTCTCCCTAAAACCTCTCAGTTGGCGTGCACTGCTGCTGGCACTGAGACATGGAAGAGGAGCCCAGTTTGAATGTTGTGTTTACAAACAGTCACAAAAATTTCTGCAGACCCTTTCTTTAATGTCATGTTTGGCATATGAGGTATCAGGCTAACACAATCAAAATAAAATAAAAACAAACTACAGCCACATATTCAGACAGCTCCATTACCCAAGAGGTCTAAAAACACGGAGCCTAAAATCTGACCTGCAGTTTTTCCTGCACTCATGATCAAACTGTATTTTTTTTTCTGTGTTTTTTTTGCTCCTAAATGTAGATTATCATTATTATCAGACATGAATGGAGTCGGAGCTCCTGTACAACAGCTGATCTGTATGGACAGAAATCCAGAGATCCAGATGAGGATAAAGGATGAAAAGCTTTGCTGCAGACGGCGCTAAAGAAGGAGTTCATTGTCTGTACAGAGCTAACAGAGTGAGCACGTTATGGTCATGTCAGCAGAGAAACGCAAGCTGAACTATGTTTCCTTTATGAAGACTTCAAAGTTAAAGTTACATCACAGCACTTTAGTTATTGTTGCTTCACAAACTCACTCCTGCAGACACGTCAAAATCAGTATTTTTCTGAGGGCTGAATATCAGGGTTAGGATTCAGTATGAGCTGATCTTTAGTGAATCAGCTTTTAAGTTTTAAGATCATTAAATTTATTCTGCATATCCAGAAGCTCAGTGGTGCTCATTGTTTGAAGCTGGATGTGGACTTCTTCTTCTTCTTCTTCTTCTTCTTCTTCTTCTTCTTCTTCTTCTTCTTCTTCTTCTTCTTCTTTTATCTGAATGTACGGCTGGCTGTGCGCTGCAGAGTGAGGAGCTGCTGCTGAAGCTCAGTGGGTCTGTGCAGTGATTTCATCAGAGACGTGAGAAGCAGGACAGGAAACAGCTCAGGAGGGTTTAGGAGACTGGATATGGATGTTTCCTGATCTCTTCTCATTTGCTGTAGAGGCTGAATTCTCTCTGTTCTGGCATGCCTGCTGGCACATTAGAGAGCATCACGGGAAGTGAATGTGTTTGGGCTACGACAGACACTTCAAGAATGGGGGAAAAATGGTATTAACCAGTTACCATTGTTTTAATGTTCTGTTTCTTCTCCAGAATATTAAAAATTCTAAAGTTTCTGGTATGTTCCACGAACCGGTTCAAAGCCCTGCCTTCAGCCATCAAACCCAACATGAAGACAAAAACCAGAGAACCTAGATTAGAGTGAAGCCTGTTTCTATAAAGAAATGTGTTTTTGAGGCCTTCATCTGTGACTGGAGGCTTTAGCTTCCTGCTGTCTCTGCAGCATTGAGTAAAAGATTTGATAAAAGATGTTAAATAAATCACACAGTGATGTTTGTAAATAATAAACCAAAGCATGTCCTCATATCTTATCTCTTATCTGTTGTTTTGATGATTTCCTCTGTGTTTGACCCTAAAGAGCGGGCTGAGATTCAAACCTGAGCTCAGAGGGTCCTGGTCCATCCCACATCCACAGGCTTCAGTTCTTCTGTTCTCTTCTTCTCAGAGCAGGAGGAGGAGCATGAAGCTCTTCAGGACGCTGTTTGTTCCTGGGTGTTAATCAAAGCTGAAGACCTGAAGAAGAGCTGGTACGGGTTAGGAGCTGACACTGAGCGCTCACCTGATGGGTCCACATGCTTCATGTGAAATTCATTAGCATATCATCGACGCTGACTGTAATTGTTTAATGAGTCGTTAATAACTAACACAGTAATTAGCATCAGAGGCATAATTATGTGCAGAGGGAGCAGCTCAGTGTTTGCAGTAATTATCAACACACACCAGAGGAGGGGGAGGGGCTAGGACAACACACTGCAGGTTAGCAACCACCCAACACAAACATAAACAAAAACACAAACAAACATAAACAAACACAAACAAACATAACCAAACACAAACAAAAACAAACAGACAAACAGACAAACAAAAACACAAACACCAAAACACAAAAAACAAATACAAACGAATACACAAACAAATGGATCAACACAGACAAACATACACACACACACAAACACACACATACATATGGAACATGTGAGTAAGACTGATTGGTGGATGTGTAGGGTTTTCTTCTATAAATAAACGTTTATTTCTCTGTAAACCTGGATTCAAATATAAACTGATCATGTGATCATCTTAGAGTCCTGTTTTCAGTTCGTCATGGTTCTCCAGCACCCCCCCCCCCCCCCTCTCTCTCTCTCTCTCAACTTCATTCCCCTTGCAGCAGACGGTAGCACACTCATGACCATCCTGAGCTGTAGATCCTTCTCCTCACTCAGGGATCATCAGTCATCATGTCCTTCAAATATCTGACCTCTGAATGTTTTTCTGCCTCTGTGTGTTTGATCGGCCCAACATGGTGTTTGTTTTAAAGCCTTTACAACCAACAGTAACAGGCGCTGTGAATCCACCTCAGTCTTATTCCACCGCTAATCACTTAGTTTGAAAAATTACATCCAAAACCCAAAATGTCAAAGACTTTCACTCTCTTCTTCAGGACTGTTTTTAGAACACGCATAAATACAAATAACAAATAAACACATAAAATAAAAACACGGAAAAACTGTATTCTAACTGGAGCTGCAGAGGGACAGAAAATTTCCATTTTCAGCTCAGGAATATTGGAAATTTTCAAGGTTTTTTGCTGTGAATTTTTGTGTGAATTTTTCAAAGAATTCCCAGGAAATTTGGAATTTTTTCTTTTCTTTTTTTTTTTTTTTCTTGTTATTATAGTTATTTGAATATTTCATGTGACATGTTTGCATGCATCTCTGCTTATAACTGAACAAAATGCTTCATATTTATACATTTATATGACCAGGAAAATGCAGTAAATGTAAATTCACGTTAATTCCCATTTATTTCCAAAAATTCCCATGGAAAGTTTCCAACTTTGAAAATTCCCGGGATTTTGCATCCCTCATTCTAATATTTGATTTCTAAGTCATTTCATTTTTAGAGTATTTACCTTTAAGGTTCCTCTGCTGCCGTTTCTGAGCAGGTGTTACTGAGGCCTGGCTGTCTCACAGGGAAGTCAGGTTTTGAAACCAGAGCAGAGCCTGTGCTGTGCATTTATCTGTTCATTCATGAGTAGGCTTGGACAATTTTGAAAATTAACAGGAATTAATATTAACTGCATTTTCGTGGTCATATACATGTATCAACATGAAACACCAAACAATGTAAACGTGTCTGATGCAGCATTCTTAAATCATTTTAATAACAAGAAACAAAAACCTGAAAAAATTCCAAATGTTCAAGAAAAAATTTCCTGAGAATTTTAAGACAAATTCTTGAAGTTGCGGGCAACAAAACCCTGAAAACTTCCAATATTCTCGAGCTAAATTTCCATGAACATTTTTCACCCCTTTGAAACACTGTTCATGAGACTCAGTGCATATTTTACTTTTAAGTTTATCAACAGATTCATGTCATGAAAAACAGATTTAAAAAAACAACAACCTTATTTAACAAACAACAGAAATAAGTCATAAAAACACAAATAAAAGAGATATCAACATGTCAAAGAGTCGTGTTTATTAATGTAACACGTTTTACAGATGTAGATGAAGCTGTTTTTAGATTGATGATTTTAGATTGAGTTTCCAGAGTGATTCAGCTCAGCCTGTGTAAAAAGAAAAAGCATGCATGTATTCAATCATATTATTGTAAACACTGGTATTCAACAGCAGGCCCAGTTTTTGTCTAAGAGGAGGCGTCTATCCACTCTGGACCTGCAGCCTTTTTCACTCCTGTGCGTGTTTAAAGACGCAGACAGCAGCCTGCGTGCTGCGGCTCTGTGGTGAATCAGGACAGGGACTCGGTGTGCGGGGTGAATGTGAAATTTATTGACTGTCCTCAGAAAGATTTCTGAGAAGCAGACATTTGGAGAGGAGCGTCCTCCTGTAAAGCTCTGAATACAAACAGCAGCCTGTTGGCCGAGCAGACAAAGACATTAGAAACATTGGATAAAAGCCGGAGCACTCCAGCTCCAGCCGTCTGCTATCTGACGCTCTCCTCTCAAACACAATTACACAACCGTCGGCAAACAGCACACACAAACAGCACACACAAACCACGGCCATTTTTCCTCCCTGCCACCAGATGGTTCCATTGAGAAGAGACGCAGGGCCTGTGTTTGTCTTCTACTTAGAGCCCAGGTCGTAATGGAGTCACTAATGATTGTGAAACACCTGCTCTGACATAAAACAAACACACACACACACACACACACACACACACACACACACACACACACACACACACACACGCCTGGCCCCGAGCTAAATACCTATGTGATCAGGATGAAAAGGTGCAGGTCCTGGTCCTCAGCCAGGACTCAAACCTCAGCAGATGTCCTACCTATACAAGCTGCACGCACACACGCACACGCACACACACACACACACACACACACACACACACACACACACACACACACACACACACACACACACACACACACACACACACACAGTGTCACAGAGTCACTGTGTCTATAAAAGCTAATTGTCTGTTTGCAGAGAGCACAGAGGAGTATTTCCACAGAGTGTGTGTGTGTGTGTGTCTGTGTGTGTGTGTCTGTGTGTCTGTGGTCTCCTTAGATGCTGGGGTAGAGTTTCATGTGGTCTGGAGGTTTTGGGACTGAGTGTGCCTCCTGTTGGTTCAGCGGTGTGACAGGCGCTGGGCTGTCTGCAGGGATCAAACCTGCGGCAACAATCATAAGTTAAAGTGACGTCATGTGACCAGCGTGAGCCCGTTTATACACACAGACACTCAAACACACAATGATCATTATTTTTGATAAAAAAATATTATTATTGTTATTTAAAAGTCTATTTGATCCATCCTAAGCAGCTAACTCAGGTTGCTTTCACTGACATATTCAGAGCACATGAAGGATGGCGTGCAGTCCATTACAGAGACGGAGATGGAGCACAGCAGCACGAAGCTGAGAGAGAGTAAATACCAATCACTTCCACCTGAAAACATGTCGTCACATGGAAGCTGTACTGAAGAAACAGCCAGCAGCAGGAGCTTCCAGGTTTGATCCAACATCTTCAAATTCATTTTATGTCATCAGTACCTTTAAAAATGTGTTGGTATGTCTTCATGTTTACTGTTGTTTAATGTTTGAAACAGCTGATCCCTGTTTCTATTTTCAGGTATTTATTTGGAGCTCTTCTCTGCTCTGACTGAAGCTTTTCCTTTTCTTTAATTTTGTCTGAATGTTGATGAGATGATCTGAAAGGCTGCTGCTCTGCTCTGCCCTCAGTCTGTCTGTTAAAGGTTTAAACTCTTTTACCCCCCAGAGGAAATACTTAGCAGAAGGAGGTTAGTGGAGAAAAAAGAGGAAACGATGACGTCACATTATATCCGGTGGAAAAAGGGAAAGAGAGAGAGAGAAAAGAAATAAAAACACTGAACAGCAACACAAATGATTAAGAGCATAAAAAAAATATTACACATATGTACAAACACAGACATGTACCATAGACTGTATAAAATATGGACGTAACCTCTGTGACGTCATCCATCTGTTCCTGATACAGTCAAATGAAGCCAATCATTGGACATCTTTGATATGACGCAGACTTTGAGCTTCTGTTCTAACAGCTATAGGGCGTCTGTCAGTCACGTGAGGTGAGCTCAGCCTCTGATTGGACAAACCCGTAATCTTAAAATCTAATAAACCACTGAGTTAGAAAAAAATTCAGTGTTTGCCGAAAGCAAAATTTGCATTTCAGACCAAAGCTGTTTTTTGAACTGGGCTGTATATATGTTTTAATGCCCTAAAAGTTTTTATGTTTTGTTTGTTTGTTTGTTTTTTTAAATCTCGATGTGTTTGCTATTTCTGGTCTTTCTACAGTCAGCCTCTAGCGGATTTTTCATGAACAGCAACTTTTAGCACTTCCGAATAAGCTTCATTTTTCTCTATCGGATGTTGCCCCTTTACATGTACACATATTATAAATATGTAAAGAGTAAAAAAGTTAAAGGATAAAATAACATATGGATTAAAGTTAAGTAAATTACAATGAAATAGAAATTATTTATTATTTTAAAATGACAAAATTAGGAAAGAGCAGGTCTGAATAAGAGTTTTAAGATGATATTAAGGTTAAATGTGGAGGAAGTTAAGGATGTGAAGGAAATGAAGGAGGTATGTTGTAAAATGATTTAAAATGATGTAAAATGTGAAGGATGTGAAGAAAATGTTGTAAAACACTGTAAAATGCTGTAGAATGATATGCATCTGAGTGGAGCTGCCCTCTGAATACATTAACAGCAGACAGCAGCTCCCGCTGTGCGTCTGTCACGCTGAAACAAACACGCTAACAGGCTGAAATCTGCATGTGGGTAGGGCAGAGGTGGCACAGCACTGACCCCTCCCCTCCGGCCTTCAACATCTCAATCATGCCTGTGTGGCTCCGCCCCCTTCTTGTATCAGCCCCAGAGAGAGATGGAAATCCTTTCACTGGCTGCCTGACCTCTGGTAATCCTGTTTCACAGACCAGCTCCCCCGCTGGACTGTGCACAAAGGCAGCCTGCCTCCCTCTCATCTCCTCCTCCTCCCTCCTCCCTCCTCCTTTCCCTGCCCTCCCCCCTCACAGTCAATACTCTGACAGACTTGATCGAGCAAATTAGTATCCTTTGGTAAGGGCACGACCAAAGACCTTTCCAACACCCTCCCACAATCAATAAAGAGCATGTCTCTGCCTCTTTGTCCTCCCTGACACTGCGTGCGTGCGTGTGTGTCTGTGTGTGTGTGTGTGTGTGTGTGTGTGTGTGTGTGTGTGTGTGTGTGTGTGTGTCCTCTGATGGGTGCAGTTCAGAGGTTAAAATGTCTGACAGTCAGTGTGTAATCAGGATTTTACGCTGGCTTGTAGTAAAAGAGTTGTTAGGTGAAGACTGATGGAGGCTGCGGGTCAGAATAAAGAAAAGAGGAAAGATTAATCATGTGACACAAACAGGGTTTGAAGAAAGTCCCAAAGTCCTGGCACTTTACCGAGGTCTGAGTTAAAATGTCCTTGTTAAATACCATTAGACACAAACGTCTATGTCAAGGAAATTTAAATAAAGAAGTTAGCATTGGTTGCTGTTGCTAAGCGCCTCTCGAGTGGCAGCTTGTGGCAGCAGCTCTCTCTCCGTTGTTCATTTTGCTCCTTTTTTTTCTTTCTCTTTTTAGTTCTCTCCATATTTAAAGCCTGTCATTACTTTTTATGGCTCATTTGTAGGCAGTTGACTCCATCCTGGTTGTTTTGTTGTGGAGTTTTTACCTTTTTTGTTCATGTTTCTCTGGGGATCCTACGTGTAACCATGTTTACATACAAGACTTCAGCTGTTAGCAGCCCGTAGCATGTCGATGGTAACTGGTCCAAAGTAGCCTGTGGGCTTAGGAGAAGGAGGTGAAGACATGTACTGGTACTGCTGTGCAAGCTAAGAAGAGACAACATCGACCCGTCCTCCCACCCATCGATTTGGAGAATGTAAGATCTATCTACAATGAGATGGACGAGCTAACATAACACCAGAAGGACAACCAGCAGACTAGCATCATGCTATTCACAGAGACATGGCTAACAGAGCTAACACCAGACATGAAAACCACATTGAAGGATTTAACCTGCTGTGAGTGAGAAGCTACAGGAGAGAGACTGAACAGACTGGTGAAGAAGGCCAAATCAGTCCTGGACCCTGTGGACCCTGTGGACCCTGTGGACCCTGTGGACCCTGTGGAGGTGTGGCTGACATGAGAATTATGGCCAAGCTGTTGGCTGCTATTCTATTCTATTCTACTAATAAAGAAATAGCTTGTAAAATGAAATAGTTTTACCTGCACTGAAGTGAAAGTCTTTAAAGTAACAGAGAGAGAGAGAGAGAGAGAGAGAGAGAGAGAGAGAGAGAGAGAGAGAGAGGTGTTTCAAACATAAGTTTCTTTCATTCTCATGTTATGTTAGTTAACATTATGAAATGTAAAAATCTTATTAGAGTTGCAAAATTAGGAAATTTTCAAAGTTGGAAACTTTCCATGGGAGTTATCAGGAATTAATATGGACTGCATTGACCTGGTCATATCCATGTGTAAATACTGAATATTTTAGTTTAATGGTTTATGAGCAGACGTACTGTGCAAACATGTCCAATGCAATATTTTTAAATAAAGTTGATAACAAGAAAAAAAAAAAATTCTGGAAAATTTCCTGGGAATTTTAAGAAAAATTCATGCGAGTTGTTGGCAACAAAACCCTGAAAATTCCCAATAATCCCTCTGCAGTCCTAGTTTGAGATAAGCTTCAGTTTTACAGCCGGCTTTTCATTCATTCATTCTTCTTCTATCAGTCAGATGCACAGAAATGACAGAGACATTATCACGTCTCCGTCATTTTTTAACATCTAAATAACGAAACACGCTGTTTGATTTTTACCTCCGAGCCGTGGCTCAACAGTCTGTTTCCAGATCTGACTGTGAATACACCAACACATCATGAATCCATGGAAAAGAAGTTACAGAGGACCGAGAAAAACAACATGAAAGTCATCTCAGCAAAAACACACCAACAGAGAAAAGATAGAGACGGGTATTTCTGTTGTTGTATCATTTTTATCATCTTAACCCAAAGACAAAGAGAGTCGAAATTCTATCAGAGTGCTAATGCAGCAGCTTTGGTAGTACCACTGTTTGATGTTTTAATTTGTCTTCAAAGCGTTGAAACAGGCTCAGATCACCTGACCTGAGTCATGATCTTACTCACATGATCTTCAGTCATATTCTATTCTATTCTATTCTATTCTATTCTATTCTATTCTATCCAAACTGACAGAGCAGTCATGGTGGACCGACCCCTCCACACAGTCAGACCCTCAGACCCTGACCCAGCTCTGACAGCAGGTGGATGGATTTGGCCTGTTGTCTGATATTTACTGAAGAGAAGCTGCTCTTCTTCTGTTAGTTTAGGCTGTGAGCCTGGTTTAAAGACACCTTTTTTTTTCTAGTCTTTTCTTTAGCTTTTAAACACATTAAAAAGAAACCGTGGAGGCCATTTCTTCATTCTATGACCACATTTTAGGGCCACTACTAAGAAAACAAAAAAGATTTAAAAAATATGTAACATTTAGTAACTTTTGGAGAAAAGAAACTCTGACATAAATCTGTGAGAAATCAAACTTGAATTTTTGATTTTTTAAAGTCATGTTTTTTTTTTAGAAACACTTAAAATGACCAAGTGAATAAAGTAAATAAAGTTGCAGATTTTCAAGAAAAATAAAACTTGAAAATTTCAATTTTTAAAGACGTAAATCTGAGGTGAATCAAACTTAAGTGTTGAGTTTTTAAAGTCATAAATTTACATGTACATTTTTAGAAAACTTTGAATTTGTAGCTTGTTTACAAGCTGCCCTTTGCCCATGTCTTACCATCATGGAGCGGCCTGACAGCCTTATCAAATGGTAACTCCTGCATGAACTCAGCAGTAAGGAGATGCAACTGACTGTAGCCCAGAATCATCACATTGTTGTGTTAAGAATGAAATAACATGTCCGTCTATCAGTGCTGCTCAGGGGGAAGCAGCACACTGATCTTTTGGAGGTGACAACGTTTATTCAGTAAGAAATTCACTGCAGTGGGTGAATAAGAGGATTAATATTGTTAGATCTCCAAGCTATTAGCACAAAACCGTATTTGTATGTGTTTTTATTCTTGTAAATTTAAGCATTTTTAAACTTGAAAATTTTGGGTTTCTTTCTTAATTTTTTTTATATTATTATTGTTTTAAATGCCTTTATACGATGTTATATTGTTTTAATTCCTACGGCTGGAGTGAATTGAGCTCATTAGAAAATGAAATTCAATCTGACTTTTTGCCTTAAATGTGATATTTGCATATTTCTCAAACCACATCTTCACGCAGCAGGACCCTACATCACTCATCAATGGCCTCACAAAGCAATCACACCTTAAAAATCAAATCTAAGCAAGTGTTTGTCTCTTAGTTTATTTATTAAAATAAATAGAAAAAAATACAAAATGTCGTTAGACTTACTATGAGCCACATTCATCTAATAAGTCCAGGAAAAAAAATGCTTTTTTTTCATGATATTAAAAGACAAAAGTTATGTCTGAGTTGTTTGTAAAGTGTAAAAAAAATACAAAAAATAAAAATGAACTTGTTAAGATTCATGAAATGTGAATAAATGAGATTTTCTAAGAGGAGATTCTGAAGTCTTTAATTAGAAAAACAGGTGACATTTTTTTGATGCATCTGTAGGCCTTGATAGTCACTCCAATAAATAATAAACAGACACTGAGAAGATGTCTGATATCTACTCAGTCCAGACATGCCTTGTTTTTGCTTTATTATTTTTGATGCTCTACACAAAGACCAGACTCCATAGTCTCCCACTGGAACCCTGACATGACCTGTCTGAGAAGATGAACATAATTATATTAAATGACATCAAACATTTACAGTTTAATGATCAGAATCATCATTAGATTTATTCATGACTGGATTCTTTAGAATTTCATGATTGTTTATGCTAACAAGTGTAAAACAAGGATGAAAAACAGTGCTTACACCTCTTTGGGTGAACGAAGAGCATTCACAGACCTTATGAAGAGTTTATTGTTAGAATGGCACTTAGCTTGCTTTTAAATTTTTGAGCTAGATTTTTGTAACATTTGCTAAAATTCAGATGATTCATGATTAAAACTCTACTCCATGTTAACCTCCAGCAATCCACTTCAGTGTCTGACTCTGCTGTGGTCTGATAGAGGGGGGCCAGCTGAGACCTGATTGTGGTTCCCTAAAGTCATGATGGTTTCAGGCTGTGTAATTACACACACGTTAGACTCCCTGACACATTTATGACCCAGAGACACTCCCCTCCCTCTGTCCCCCAGTCCCTCTGTCCTGCTCTGCGTCCCCTGAGAAACCTCATCGAGCTGTAAATATAAGCCAATCAGCAGGACACCCACATGGCTGATATTAGCATCCTCATCACTGTCCATCAGTATGTCCTCACTGTCCATCTGTCTGTCCTCACTGTTCATCAGTCTGTCCTCACTGTTCATCAGTCTGTCCTCACTGTCCATCAGTCTGTCCTCACTGTTCATCAGTCTGTCCTCACTGTCCATCAGTCTGTCCTCACTGTCCATCAGTCTGTCCTCCCTGTTCATCAGTCTGTCCTCACTGTCCATCTGTCTGTCCTCACTGTCCATCAGTCTGTCCTCACTGTCCATCAGTCTGTCCTCCCTGTTCATCAGTCTGTCCTCACTGTCCATCAGTATGTCCTCACTGTCCATCAGTCTGTCCTCCCTGTTCATCAGTCTGTCCTCACTGTCCATCAGTATGTCCTCACTGTCCATCAGTCTGTCCTCCCTGTTCATCAGTCTGTCCTCACTGTCCATCTGTCTGTCCTCCCTGTTCATCAGTCTGTCCTCACTGTCCATCAGTCTGTCCTCCCTGTTCATCAGTCTGTCCTCACTGTCCATCAGTCTGTCCTCACTGTCCATCAGTCTGTCCTCCCTGTTCATCAGTCTGTCCTCACTGTTCATCAGTCTGTCCTCACTGTCCATCAGTCTGTCCTCACTGTTCATCAGTCTGTCCTCACTGTCCATCAGTCTGTCCTCACTGTCCATCAGTCTGTCCTCACTGTCCATCTGTCTGTCCTCACTGTCCATCAGTCTGTCCTCACTGTCCATCAGTCTGTCCTCACTGTCCATCAGTCTGTCCTCACTGTCCATCAGTCTGTCCTCACTGTCCATCTGTCTGTCCTCACTGTCCATCAGTCTGTCCTCACTGTCCATCAGTCTGACCTCACTGTCCATCAGCCTGTCCTCACTGTTCATCAGTCTGTCCTCCACCACATATCATTGTCTTATCAATGTCCATCAGTCTGCCTTTACTGTTTATCAGTCTGACCTCACTGTCCACCATTCTGTCATCATGGTCCATCATTCTGTCCTCATGGTCCATCTTTTTGTCCTCACTGTCCATCACGTTTAGATGCACCGCAGCAAAGGTCATAGCTGGAGTTTCAAGTCACAGCAGGAGGTCTGGTCTTGTCTGTGTGTACATGCAGTAAAGAGAATCAGACTTCAGGCAGAGAACGTCTCCCTCTGCTTCAATAGGTGGCGCTGTGTCCTTTATTGATGAGTGAAGCTGCGTGTGTATCAAACTAGTTTCTGTTCACCTGAAGAGAAAACAACATTCTAACAGTGATGGCTGAGATGGATGCAGCTGTAGCTCTTCATGTTTTTATTTATGTGTGTGTCATGGTGTGTGTTTGTTGTGTTGGAGCCTCAGACTGTATGAGCACAGTGACCCTATTTATCATGGTCACCTACTTCCTCATCTAACTGAAAGCCGAGGATTACCAGCATTTTTATAGCCCGATCTTGCACTGACTAAGCTCATAGTCCAAGTTCTGAAACTGCATGTAAACTTACTGACTTTCTTATTCTGATTGAAGTCTGTCTCATCTCTTCATGTTGGTGCACTTATAGCATTTCACCTTGATAAATGAGAATCATCAACAGCTGTGAGCTCTATGACAACCTTTTATTTCCTGAGTTCACCTTTCAGGTGAGAGACTGGCACCAGCCCTGCAGGTGAGCAGAAAATGAACATTAGTCAGTGAAGTAGGTTTTCAGCTGAAATGTTGAATCAGCTTGAAGAGAAAAAAGCCCAACCAGACGAACAGGCACTCCTCTTGGAATGATGTGAACCAAGGACTGATGTGATTCATTTATTTTGCAGATATATCTGCTATGTTGATTTTCACCTCACACATTGTCCCTTCTGAAGATGATTATTGAAGTGTAAACATGCAGCACGCTAAGAGGAAGGGTTGGCTGTTCCCAAATAATGTCTCTCTGAGAGGATGTATCACTGTCAGAGATCAGCCAGTCCATTCAGAGCTACTCGAAAATAAACCCAACAGTGTTAATGAACCATGAGGTCCAGTGACTGAGCTGCTCTCAGGCTCTTCAGTTTGTAACAGATAGAGGTGTTTTTGAAATAAAGCATGGATGAGCCATGTGGTGTTGTGTCTTCATGCAGAGAGACCTTTCCTGAAACAGGTGCAGCTCTTTACTGCAGGTATTGTCTGTGTGATTGATTCCTGAACATGTGGAGAATGTCAGTGGGTCAGAAATTTGTGAGGATGAGCAGCAGGGCATCTGCAGTGTTTAGTGGTTGCACTTTGTCACAACAGATAACTGACACCTTACACGCGGCCTCCTCTGAGAAGCCGTCTGCTCTTATAAACAATCAATAGTGCTGCTGCTCCTCATAGGAGGCCGCCTATAGAGCCATCACTGTCTGTTTGTAGACAGCCTGCCAGTCACGTCCCTGTAAGCTTCAGGTAAACAAGCTGCCTTTAATGCACCAGCAAACCTGAAGCATATCCAGCTGTCCATCTGTCCATCTTCTACTGCTTGTCAGGGTCCAAGGGTCTACCTTGGATCAATACTATACTATATATATATATATATATATATATATATATATATATATATATATATATATATATATATATATATATATATATATATATATTTTTTTTTATATATATATATATATATATCTTGCTAACACACGAGGAACAGAATAATGGATCAGTATAATGTTATAATTTCAAAAGCTTATTGTTCTAACATGACATTTTTTATGACAATTTATTTTCACGTGTAACAATTTATATTGTAAAATTGCGAATAGGACAACAAGATTGTCCCTTATGTCCTTTTATATCCACCAAGAACACACCAGGGTCCAGTTTCAGGTCCAAGTTTAGCAGGGCATGTGAACAAGCCAAGCAAAACTTTGGGGAAGCCCAAGATGAAGTGATGACCATAAAGGACCACAAGGACTGAGTGTTCCCTCTAGGTGACAAGGTGCTTCTGTTTTTCTGGTTCCTTACATTGTAAAACGACAGGTTAGTGAGGTTGACTGTTTGGTTAAGGCCCCAAACAGGAAGAGGAAATGCCTTTATGTCATGCTAACCTGTTGAGGCCCTGTTGTGAGAGGAATCAGGCTGCACTCTCTAATGTCAAGCCTGTGGCAGTTTTGAACCATACAGCTTCTTCGGGAGAGAAAGGGGTGGATGTTGCAGTCACAGGTCCAGAAAAAAATCACAAGATAAGCTGTTTAAATCCACAGTCCTCACTAATCCAGGCGCCCACCTTTCTCTCCTGAATTTTTCAGAGGCTTTGGTGTCATTGAGTTGATTCAGAAGCATCCTGTCCTGTTTTCTCATATGCAGCACCCCGACAGCGTGAACCTAGGGGGGGGGGCAACCACCCTGGACTACTGATGTGACCTCAGACTCTGAGCTTACCTCTAAGGGGTCTCCATCCATCTTGACCTCCCCCTCACTTCCCCCTTCTTCCAACCCACTGTTAACCACCTCTGAAAAACTGATATAGACTCAAACACGAACAGACACACAACAACCCACAGATCCAACTCTCACCCTACACCTAAAAACTGGATCCAAAATGTAACCCACCCCCCCGCAAATTCTCACCTGTCTTCAACATTCTCCCCTTCAATAACACAACTGCAACTGCTGGAGACAGGACTCACATTTGTTCCGCGGCCCAAAAAATATGACTGGGAGGAACTCCAGAGGGACTTCCATCAATACCACAGACACATTAAGATCATAGATCACTTTCATGACTAACCAGAATATCACATACCCCCTTCACTAACTCCTCAACCTGGGAACCAAATACATTACACCTCAACCAGAGGATTCAGAAACTGATCAACCCTCCACCTGGTGGACCGGACAACCTGCAGAAGGCTGAGCGAAGCGTCCTTATGAGACTCATCCACAAACATCATCTTAAAACCTAATCTAATACAGTCATCATTATGGACCGCCAAGAATACCTCCTTGAAGCCAACATGCAGCTCTGTGTCACTAAGTACCACAGACCCTTAGCTCCTGCCAAAAATCCACAAGGACCCACAATCTTAGACAGTCCCCTCTGAAGGTCTTCCCAGTTGACCAACAGTTTCAGACTGTAACAACACCACCTATGACATCTCCCAGGATACTGATCACTTCTTTGGTCCCCTCCCCACCAAACACCTGGGCTATCTCAAAGACACTTAACAATTCCTGGATAAAATCAGACCCATGGCTGTCCCCAACTCAGCCCACCTGTTCACTATTGACAAAGACAGCCTATACACAAACATCAGCAGGAACTTTGTCTCCAAATCATCAAATCCACCTTCAACAGATACCCAGATAACAGTAGGCCGGACAAAGACATCCTCCAGCTGCTCAGAATCCTCTCTGGGAAACAATGACTTTAAATTCAACAATCAGCACTACCTTCAAATCAATGGGACAGCCAAGGGTCAGAGATATGCACCCTCTATGCCAGCTAATATATGATGCGGTTCAATTCTCTGACCGTGGACAGCTATGTTATATAGGAAATGTTATCGTGAGGGTGAATTCATGACAGACTTCAGATAGTATCAGCACATCAGCACATACAGTGTATCACAAAAGTGAGTACACCCCTCACATTTCTGCAGATATTTAAGTATATCTTTTCATGGGACAACTCTGACAAAACAACACTTTGACACAATGAAAAGTGTCAAAATAAAGACATTAATAGCTAAACCCCTGGCAACAAAAGTGAGTACACCCCTTAGTGAAAGTTTCTGAAGTGTCAATATTTTGCGTGGCCACCATTATTTTCCAGAACTGCCTTTACTCTCCTGGGCATGGAGTTTACCAGAGCTTCACAGGTTGCCACTGGGATGCTCTTCCACTCCTCCATGATGACATCACGGAGCTGGCGGACACCTTCCGCTTGAGGATGCCCCAAAGAGACATGCTTGGCCAGTCCATCACCTTTACCCTTAGCCTCTTTAGTGAAGCAGTGGTCGTCTTGAACACTGTCCTGCGATGCAGTGTCTGGAGGGAGAGGATCATGCTCTGCTGCAGTATTTCACAGTACATGTTGGAGTTCATGTTTCCCTCAGTGAAATGTAACTCTCCAACACCTGCTGCAGACCCAGACCATGACATTTTGGAGGGAAAATGACAAGCAGTGCTCAGTTTGGACATTTAGGGGTGTAGTCTCTTAGGGGTGTACTCACTTTTGTGATACACTGTATGTAGACTCTGACCTCCTGTTCAGACTGAGACCTTGGAGAGGCCCAGCAGTGCGGCTCAGAGGTGCGGCCCAGCGGTGCGGCTCAGCAGTTTCCTTGACCCCTCAGAGCCATGTAGATGGATGTAATTGCCTGGTGCAGCACAGTTAGGGCCCTCTGTGTTCTGCATTTGTTCCTTCTCCCTCATGAATAAAGCTGAAAGGCTGACGAGAGCTCAGGGACCTTCTATGTGTGTCAGAGGCAAAGGTCAAGCACCCATTGTTTACTGGGAGCTCTGCTAATCACAAACTGGGACAGTGAACAACCCTCTGTTCAGCACTGGGAGCTCATTGGGCCAAAGCCGTGCAGTCATTGATTAAGGCTTCGTCCAAAGTGCTCTGCAGCACCATTCAACCACTACCTTTGTCATGTACAGCACCAAACAGCCCTTAAAGAACCATCAGCAGCTCTTTCTTTACACACAGACTCTCACAAAGGTTCATACATACAGATCTCTGTACCGCAGATCTCTGTACCGCAGATCTCTGTACCGCAGATCTCTGTACCACAGATCTCTGTACCACTGCTAGACCTGAGCTCTGGACTCTCTACCAAACTCAGATATCTCTGTGACCCTGTCAGTACCTTCCTGCTGTATGGACCATAGACTGTATTAACTGTCTCTCTCATCACCCTGACACCCGGGTTGGTCTTCTGCCTTTTTAAGTGGAGTCAAAAAGGGCCAAATTAGGGCCAAAGTCTGAAGCATGAGAGGAGTGAGGGCCGAGTGAACTCTGGGGGGATTCATTGCTGTGTCTAATAGTACAAAGAATCAAGCATTATTTACTCCACCTTCTGCTCCATCTCAGGGTCCAGTCCACAAAGTAGTTCACATGACCCTAATACCAGTACAAACCATCACAAAGATCTACAGGCTTGTCAGTCTCTGAATGATTCTGGCGTTCTGAGTCATCAGAGTTTAGCAGTCTGTTGCTAAATCTTTTAAAAATCCTCCAGAGAAAGTTTTATTCTCAACACATCAGGACCTGCTGCCTCCCCTTCAACAGTGATCCTGACTGCTGCATGAGCCACAAAGACACCAACTCTCCACCAACACTGAGCCAGCTAACAGTCCAGAGATGGTGAACACAGACACAGTGAAGAGCGAATCTCAGCTAACTTATGAACTGAGGGATGTGACTGAGTCTATCAGCTGCAGCCTCTAAAAGAAAAACCCAAAGGACAAGGATCCAGGATTGAACTGGCTAAAGGAAGACTGCTAGGTGCTCCAACCTGACCGTAGAAGAGGCCACGCCCCCAGTTCATACCTTTAACCCTTAATGTGCTGTACACAGGTGAGCTGTTTATAAACTCAGCCTCTTCATGAAGAGAGAAAGGTGAGCTGTAAACACTGAGCTCTATGGGGACTGACTCACCGCTGAAGACAGATTCTAGTGGACACTCTGGGAACTGCAGTTTATTTGAACATGGAGCTCTACCAGAGTATTCAGCATCATGCAGAGGACTCAGACGTTTCCTCCAAGCTTGAAGCTCTGAGTGCTGTACCCCGTCACACCACAGGATAAAATCAATTCCCTGTCATGTCATGGGCATCCAGAAATCAACGAGAGGAAGAATGAGAGTAAAACCCCTGAGGAGTTTTATCAGAGCTTTTCTCTGGACTGCCCTCTTCTTAAGAGGGTCAGGAGTGGTGACAGACCGTCTCCTGTCTGAAGGAGGAGGAGCAAGCTGAGCTGACGGAGAGGAAGAGGAAGAACACCCCGTCTCTAGCCCGGTTTCAGGAGGACTGCCTGTTATTCCTGTGTCCTGGGGAGCAGGAAAGGATCTGAAAAGCTCTCCTCACACTGCTCTTTCTTCTCTGTGTAAAGCTGCAGCCTGCCCTGGGTGTGGATTTGTTTAAAGCGCTGTGAAGTAAAAGTCTAAAAAATCAGGTGCTGACCTTGGCTCCATTTATCGAGGGGCAGCGTGCAGCGCTGCTGAAAAGCCGGACGCAGCAGGGCCCGTGGGCACCTGGCTGGACGGCCCGGGCCCTCCACAATGCTGTCTGGGGGGTAATTACTACAAGGTAGTCTTTAAAAGGACCAGATGGGGATGAAGTTCACCCCACCCCATCATTTACAACAAAACCCCATTCAGTGACACACTTAATCCACCCACCGGTTAGCTCTTTCAGACACGCTGTTGTTATGCTTGTTCCTTTATGCTAATTCAGCCTCACCCCGAGAGAGAGAGAGGGAGAGAGAGGGAGAGAGGGGGGGAGGGGGCAGTGAGAAAGAAATAAGTGCCTCTGGGGACTCAGAGAGCATTATTCATTTTCAAATTGTTTCCGCCACAGCAGCTACAGTAACATTTGTGCCCCCACCTCCTCTCTGTGCGTTGAAGTGTGTTTGGCTCTTTGAGGAAGACTCACGGAGGGGAGGCCGAGTGACGGCGGGGCGAGGGAGGGAGAGAGAGAGAGAGAGAGAGAGGCCTCTATAGACAAGGTCAAGTCAGGGTTCGGAGTTCAGGGTGGCACCAGCTGAGGTTATGGAGGTGAGGAGGGGCACCTGTTATTTTGTGGGTACATATCTGTTTCCTCTCCAGCTGGACACCCCCTACCCCCACCCCCCCTCACCCAAACTCCTCGCTGCCTCCACAATCCAGTTAACCAGTGCCCCCCCCCCCCCCCCCCCCCACTCCCTCGGCATCCCCAGAGAATACATGAGCAGATCCTCCCTCTTTTTACAGCCGTGTTCCTCTGGGCTCATCACATGCTAATGTTTCATCACACCATGTCTGCTGCTGCTGCTGCAGGTCGGCTCCTCGCTCTGCTCTCAGGAAGAGTCACATCCTCACAGCTCAGACTCCTTCCTCTGAGTCAGGAAAAACACACACAAACTCCAGGTACAAAGGCCTCATTTTCACTGCATTTAATCCTAGGTCACTCTTTATTATTATTATTATTATTATTATTATTATTATTATTATTATTATTATTATTATGTAGATTTTAAGCACTTCTTTTTCATATATTTTTTATCTTAAATTTGTTTAATAAAACAAAATTGTGTAAAAAACGTCCAAAACAGTGAAGTTGACCTCACCTGGCTGGCAGCTCTCCAGGTGCTCAGCACTGCTTAACCTCTGATCCTAGAACCGCCCCTGCTGAGCCTTTATTTTACAAACAGTGCAGTTGCCATTATTATGTGGAACATGTTAAAAACCAACAGGAAAAGAGGTCTTTTTTATTTCTGTTTGTCTTTTCTTTGTCACCAAACATTTACCTGAGGAGTGATATTATTTTTAAGAGGATATTTATCAGTCAGTTGAATTAAAAACAGCAAACTCAAAGATTTTCTCTCTCTGAACAACAGATCAAGTGAAGTCTGAGCACCTTCCTCTAAGACACAGTTTGTCCTCTGAGCCACGTTTGTCCTCTGTTTGTCCACTGTTCATCCTGTTTGTCCTCTTTTAATCCTCTGTTCCTCCACTGTTCGTCTTCTGTTTGTCCTCTGTTCATCCTCTGATGTTGAAAACTGGTTTGTTTTTCTACAGGGGGGTTCTGGGGAATCAAACCATAAATGAATATCCATGCTCTCTGTGGCAGCGTTGTAACGTCTGCCAAGTCAGTGAGTGCTCTGAAAAAGACTTTTATATGAAAATCAGGGGGTCAGGATGAAAGGCAGGAATACAACAGTATCCTGAGAGGGATTACTCCATTAGGGAAATTTATGGAAATGCAGCCAGTTTTACTTTGTTGAACTCTCATTTATGAAGCGGTATGGTTTTAAAACCTGGACTTAAGTCTGAGATTTATTTGGTATTATGATAAGCAGAGGCAGTTATGTTTGGAGGAGTCATTTTAAACATTACAAACTTCTTGCTGTCAGATAATAAAGGTCATGGTCAGACGGTCTGCATGGATCAGACACATGGAGACATGTTCACACATGGCTGACACATAAAACTGCTTTAAACCACCTAAAGGAGCCAGATACACAGAAACTCTCTCATATTCATGTTCTTAAGTGGGAGAAAGAGGATTCATCAATCTGTGACTTAGAGCTGAGTCAGTACCAAAGAGGCCCAACAAGAGCAGGATCAGACCTTAATCCACTGTGAGGCAAGAGAGCATGAACGTGATGCTGCTTTTAGAGTCCCAGACCCTCAGGTTGATATTCTCCTGGACTAAACCAGAGGAGGTCAGGAAACCTGCAGAAAACAAGCTGCTCCCACTGGAACTGTAACACCACCTTTAAAAAGCATGCATGAAGTCTGTCTGTAGAAAAGAAGTTTGAATTACATCCCCCCATAAAAAGAGGACTGACTGCTAAATATTTCTTTTGAAGTTGTATTTTTGCCTTGAAAGTCAAGATTCTGACTTTAATTTCAGAATAGAAAAAAAAATCTGAAGTCAAAAATAATGTCAGTGGTAAAGAACAGAATAAAAAATAGATCTGACATTTGTTCCAGTGACCCTGATGGTCTCCTGATGATGTCACAGGTTTCTGAGACTTCCTGGTTAAATGAAGGTGAAAAAAAACATCTAATGTTTGGACAGGAAATCAAACACAAATCATAGGTACACACACGCATGCACAACACACACACACACACACACACACACACACACACACACACACACACACACACACACACACATCTGAAACTCTTTCTAAACATCACACAGACTGTTAATTTACGATTCTTATCAAATCAAAGCTACTGAAAACACCTCTGCTGGTTCCATATTCATTCACGACTGAAACAGGCACGATTTTTTTTAAATCAAGAGACATGTTACAAAATGTTCTTGACTTCAACACTGACTCTAGGGCTGCTAAGGACTGGAAAATTTCTGGTAGATTTTAGGAAAGTTTCCTGAAAATTTCCATGGGACTTTAGCTCAGAATATTGTAAATACTTAGGGTTTTGTTGCTGTAAACTTAAATGATTTTTTTTTTAAAACCTGGAAATATTTGTCTAGGGAATTTTGGAAATTTATGTATTTAACTTGTTTTTATTTTAAAATGTTGTATTAGACATGTTTGCATGCATGTCTGCTTTTAACAAAATGTTTAATACTTATACATAGATATGATCATGTAAATACAGTTCAAATAAATCCCTGAAAATTCACAGATTACTCCTCTTAATTTCTGAACAACCCCATGGAAAGTTTTCAACTTTGAAAATTGATGCTGAGTAAGATCAGGCTGCTACAGTTACCTGAGGAAATACTTGGTGATGGACAAACAGTTCATTAATTGTGTGTGTGTGTGTGTGTGTGTGTGTGTGTGTGTGTGTGTGTGTGTGTGTGTGTGTGTGTGTGTGTGTGTGTGTGTGTGTGTGTGTGTGTGTGTGTGTGTGTTTTATTTAATTCTTTTCAAAGCTGAAAGAGAGAAACGTTCTCCAACATCTGAGGTGCAGCTCAGAAGAACATGAGACAGCCGTCAACCAGGCCGCAGGCTGTAAAGTACAAAGATTTACATTTCATCACTCTGATGTATTTTCATGGTACAATCAGAAAACAAGATTATTATTATTATTATTATTATTATTATTATTAATAATAATAATAATAATAATAATAATAATAATAATAATAATAATAATAATCATCATCATCATAATAATAGTAATAATAAAATTGTTTTCTTCATAGAAATAAAATGAAATCTTGAAAAAGTTTTTTTTTTCCTAATGTCTTTATCTGTTTTCACTTTTTCATCACTTTCAGAGTGCTTGGTGCTGTTTCACTTCCACATTTCCACCACGCTCTCTCTCTCTCTCTCTCTCTCTCTCTCTCTCTCTCTCTCTCTCTCTCTCTCTCTCTCTCTCTCACACACACACACACACACACACACACACTGGTTTCTATTGGTGTTCTGCTTACAAAGATAAATATTTACACACTCACAGAGACATAAAACATTATTAGTGATCAGCTGACTGGTGTATTCTCTCTGCTTCAGCCCCTCCACAGATGCCAGAGGCATGAAAGAGAGGGCAGGGGGCAGATCTCTAATAACCCTCCTCCCTCCCTGAGTAACAGCCAGCCCAGCCCAGCAGACCCCCCGGCCCCACCCTCCCTGCTCAGCCCCCCAGCAGGTTGTTTACCCTGCCACCTACTTTATCAGTAAATAAATAATGGCAGCATAAAGTGCAGAGCGGAGCGGGAGCTGAGATTGGATAACAGTGGAGGGGGAGTGGCCCACTGTAAAATATTAATGATCCTGATTACTTTGTGCCACCGGGTGACACGGCTCGCTCAAACTCTGCATGACAGAGACGTCTTTGTTTGTGGACGAGCTGCAACAAATCAGAGTTAAAGAGGACACAAACACACACACTCACACACAGAGAAAGAGAGGGGGGGCAGCATAGCCCAGGCACAGGACGCTCAGGAGGAAAGATGTTTCCAGGGCTCACACAGACTGTGAGCTGAGAGTGTTCCCATTTCTACACTTTAAACTCCTCTCTGTGCTGAAGCAGATTTTATTATATTTCCTCCTTTCTGATTGGTTACAAAGCTTCACACATGGAGCAGACAGACACGATGTGATGCTGCTGTCCATTAAAGAAGAAAACAAACACCAGTTTACATGTGGACATGCTGCTCTCACAGACACAGTCAGCCCTCATTTATAAAGCACCAAATCACAACAGAGGTTTGAGATGCTTTCACAGAAACCTTCACAGAAACCTACACAGAGACCTACACAGAAACCTTCACAGAAACCTACACAGAGACCTACACAGAAACCTTCACAGAAACCTACACAGAGACCTTCACAGGTCTCAGAGGTTCAGTAAGTCACAGAGGTCAGAACAAGTGTCTTTAACAGACAGAGACCTGAAGCAAGACCAGACTCATGTTAGACAGACATCTGCTGAGACGAACAAACTCTGAAGCTCAACGTTGGAGTGATGATGATGATGATGATGATAGGTCTTCAGAGGAAGGGGTCTGAAGGTGTACGCAGGATTCTGGTCTGCAGGTGTCTATGGTTCCATCCTGAATGATGCAAATGAAAGGCGGCCTGCTGGTTAGAACAACATGTCTAATAAAACTCTGGAACACACTTCTGATCTCTGAGGATGAACATCAGATGTGTGAGTGTTCAATGAGCAGGAGCATGCAGGAGGTCCCAGCAGAGCCTCCTCAGGATGAAGATCACTTCAGCTCTGAATGTGGACCAGCTTCCTACATTTCATTGTGTGTCACAAGTAGTTGTATCCTGTCTGGAGCCTGTGGGGGCCCCGCTGGAGTCTCCAGATGCCTGCTCAATAAAGAAACACAATGTGGACAAGCCCCCTGACAGAACAGGGCCCCTCTGAATTATCACCCCTCTCCTCCCGGCTAATTAAAATTTTGCTTGTAACTTATGTCAGCCAATTGAAGGCTGACAATTCCCTAACCTCCCCCTCATTTTCATTTGTGGCACGTGCGCATAAATTGTTCGAGCAGGGAGTGACAGTGAAGCTGGGCACCAACTGAATCCTGTCTCTAAATGCTCTCTCTCTCTCTCTTTCTCTCTCTCTCGCTCTCTCTCTCCCTGGGAGGGTCCAGCTGGGTGTAGAGGTCCTCCTCTCTGCTGTGGACAGCTTGATTGATAAATGCCAGGGAGGATCTGTCAAAGCAACCAGACTGGCCCCAGTGGGATGTCAATATGGTTCATTTAGACTCCCACCAGGCTCAGACTGCCCGCAGAGAGGAGAGGCTACAGAGACCAGGAGGACACTCAGGGCTAAGACAGGCTCTCCAACAGACAGACAGACAGACTGACCGACAGACAGACAGACAGACAGACAGACAGACAGACAGACAGACAGACTGCTGAGATACCAGAAGGGAAATGGCTAACTCCTGTATGTGGGGAAAAACCAGCAGGACACCAGTCACTCTGTGTGTGTGTGTGTGTGTGTGTGTGTGTGTGTGTGTGTGTGTGTGTGTGTGTGTGTGTGTGTGTGTGTGTGTGTGTGTGTGTGTGTGTGTGTGTGCGTGTGCATGTTAGGCGAGAGTGCTTAGGAGGAGGAGTGAGGGTGATCTAGGGTTCAGCGTGTGATTGGCTCAGCTCAGCTGGAGGAGCTTTTAGTCCATTTCCCAGCAGCCTCTAGGACAGATGCACTGCCCTGAGCTATAATCTGTGTCTCGCTTCAAATGACAAATGGCACAGTGTAGAATATTGCATTATATATTAACTACCAGCAGTCAGTAAGTTATAGGCTGCTGCTGCTGCTGCCTGCAGCACGTGTCACCCAGAAAACTGCCTCTGTTTTACAACACGCCATTAGATACAGACCAGCACCTAGTCTTAAACCAGGCCACAACCTGCCCCTAAACCAGACTACAGCCTGCTCTAAAACTGGACCACAACCTGCCCCTAAACCAGACTACAGCCTGCTCTAAAACTGGACCACAACCTGCCCCTAAACCAGACTACAGCCTGCTCTAAAACTGGACCACAACCTGCCCCTAAACCAGACTACAGCCTGCTCTAAAACTGGACCACAACCTGCCCCTAAACCAGACTACAGCCTGCTCTAAAACTGGACCACAACCTGCCCCTAAACCAGACTACAGTCTGCTCTAAAACAAGGGGAGAGTGAGGGAGACAGAGAGAGACACTCAGCCTGGAGAGGACTGTCAAGGAAAACCTGTTCAAGACCTTCACAAGGAGTGGACTGAGTCTGGGGTCAGAGCATCAAGATCCACCACACACAGACGGATCAAAGAGTTTAACTACAGCTGTCTCATTCCTGGAGTCAGACCAGACCAAAAAACTGGACTATAGCTCAGTGGTCCAAAGTCCCCTTTTCAGATGAATGTCATTTTTCATTTATGAATCCAGGACCCAGAGTCTGGAGGAAGACTGAGGAGGCTCAGAATCCAGGCTGCTTGAAGTCCAGAGTCAAGTCTCCTTGGTCACTGATGGTTTGGGGGGCCATGTCTGCTAAGGGTCACCTGGGTTTCCTGAAGTCCTGAGTCAACACAGACGTTTACCAGAACATTTTAGAACATTTAGTTCTTCATGCTTCATCTGCCGACGAGCTTCATGGAGAGACTGGTTTCAGTTTCCAACAGGACCTGGTTCCTGACCACAGCGCCAGAAGAACCAAAACCTGGTTAAAGGACTCTGATATTACTGAGCTTGGACCTGAATCCCAGAAAGGATCTATGGAGTATTGTCCAGAGGAGGATGAAGGACCGCTGACCCAGGAACACAGACCACCTGAAGGCTGCTGTCAGAGCACCCTGAACTTCATCAGACCTGAGCAGATCCACAGACTGAAATCCTCCATGACCCACCACACTGATACAGGACTTCATGACCCACCACACTGAGACAGGACTTCATGACCCACCACACTGAGACAGGACTTCATGACCCACCACACTGAAACAGGACTTCATGACCCACCACACTGAGACAGGACTTCATGACCCACCACACTGAGACAGGACTTCATGACCCACCACACTGAGACAGGACTTCATGACCCACCACACTGAGACAGGACTTCATGACCCACCACACTGAGACAGGACTTCATGACCCACCACACTGAGACAGGACTTCATGACCCACCACACTGAGACAGGACTTCATGACCCACCACACTGAGACAGGACTTCATGACCCACCACATTGAGACTGGACTTCATGACCCACCACATTGAGACAGGACTTCATGACCCACCACACTGAGACAGGACTTCATGACCCACCACACTGAGACAGGACTTCATGACCCAACACACTGAGACAGGACTTCATGACCCACCACACTGAGACAGGACTTCATGACCCACCACACTGATACAGGACTTCATGACCCACCACACTGAGACAGGACTTCATGACCCACCACACCGAGACAGGACTTCATGACCCACCACACTGAGACAGGACTTCATGACCCACCACACTGAGACAGGACTTCATTCAACAGGAGTTCAGACCAGGTACTGAGTGGATATAAATGAAGCCAACATCTTTGTGTTAAAATCCTCTTCATGTTATATTCTGGTTTTATGACACACTGAATTCAGTGGTTTCATTAACTGTTGGTCATAAACATCAGTATTTAATTTTTGGATTGGGTGTTCAGCTTCTCTTTATTTTTCAAACATCAATGTGGAAATATGTCTGCTGCTGACGGCAGACTGTGGTCATGCTCGGGGTAACTCCAGTCTGATTTATCATCATAAACAGCATCATGTGAAGGCTCAGTGCAATCTCCTTTATCAGCTCAAGTGAAGCTGAAGATGTTTGGAGTATGTTGGACCGGCTTGGTAGTGTAAGCCCCAGGTGTTAAAATGAGAGGAAAGAAACACTGGCCTAGAAATGCTGAAAGGTAAAAAGTGTTACTTCCCAGCTGCTTCTCTTGTTCCACATCACACCAGGTCCTTTCAGCAGCGCCCTGACCCTCATCCTTGTCGTGACCCTCACACTCTTGGTTGGCCTCCTTCTTCCAAACAATTAGACTCAGTTGTTGTCACCGTAGCCTGAAAGGGCAGTGTAGGATTTGGGGTAGAAGACAAGCAGAGGCTTTCCCTCTGAGAGTCCCTGTGGGTGGATAAAGTGGGCAGAGATGTCTGGAAACATCTGACCTACATGAAGGTCTGCTCTGGTCAAATGCATTACAGAGCTCTCAATGGACATGGGAAAACCTCCAGAGACCCACAGAGAGCACAGGTCTGTTCTTTTAGCAGGAAGAGAGTCACAAAAAATACCTGCTTCCACAGACAGCAGAGAGCTACCTGAGGTCAAATTTTAAATGTATAGATTAAATTTATAGATAGTTACTCCATCATGATGGTTTACAACTATATACTTCTCATCAAAGTCAATCAGATTCATTAATAATGTATCCTCTATTAACCTCTCACCAAAACACTCCATCCATTGCTTACAAAACATCAACAAACAGACAAAGAACTGATCAAAGAGAAATGAACTGTACTCATTTAGGTTCAAACATGACAACTGAATACTGGTCCAGACAGGAGTGTGCAAGTACACACAAGGACCACACAACATCTATGAAGACTAGTTAGAAGGCCACTGAGCAAAAACAATGACCAAACGGCAGAACAACTGGTTGAGTGCAGTGCAGGAAATGCGCCAAAACTCATCTGTACTGAGTACCTGCACTTCTGATTTTTGTCCACATGAGTTCCCTTACTTTGTTTTGAGTAGCAAAACCTCCTGTTGACTAACAGGTACCCACTTTGTTTCATATTCCCATCCATTGGATGATATTCTGTATAGTTAACCAGTCACAGTCAGGGTAGGGGCGGAGTAATAGTGTGTGCCGGGTCCAGCGGTTCGCAGCTAATACGCAGCCATCCTATTTATCCAGAGCTGTGATGCATCAATCCACCGTAGAGACTGAGCGGGACAGGAAGTAGGAATTAGGAAATTGCAGGAAATTACCTAAAAACACCCAGTGACTTTCAAACTAAAACAAACTGTGTCATCAATATTCTTAGAAATGAACCTGGGGCAAAAGCGTCAGTTTCTGTCTTTTATAACATTTTACAGTCATGTGATGCTGTCCAATAAAGCACAATGGGAACTTAAACTAAACACTGCAATCTCAACAAAGACACAGGAGAAAACTCTTTTCAGCATCCACCACAGCTCTATTAATGCCATACACTAGGATGACTATGAACTCTGAAACCCCAAAAGAGGACACCTTACCCAGCTTCTTGGAGACACGACAATCATACCAGAAGATACTCAAAGACCACAAAGAACCTGAAACCAAACATTTATTTGAAACATTTCTTTTCTGTTTGACTAAATAAATAAATAAATAAAAATATCTCAAACAGAAATGCAACTTGTGCCTGTGAAAAAAAGGTGCTTATTCTTTTTTTTCAGTACTTTCAGATTGGAAAAAAAAAAGAAAAAAGAAAAAAAGGGCTTATCTGTGGCAGTGTGGTTTCCAAGTCTCCTGAACCTTTATTTGCAGCTAACACATAGGTGCAAGCTTTGCAAATAGTACACATTGCTTCCCACCGGTCATGACCACAACAAAATTTTCTGCAGTTTGTCTGTAAAGGTGCATTTACAGTACAGTTCAGTTATTTTGGGACCTACAATATGCCTGCTGTGCTGAGATGAACCAAGCTGAACCGCTTGGTAGAGACGGGGGCTTTACACTTCAGCACTTTCTGTCTGAGAGCGCAGTGCAGGCAGTCAGAGCATGTTTTCTGTTTTGATCTGAGAGGAGGAGCAGCCTGGGTCTTTCACATCATGACATATGCAGCGTGCGTGCTCAACAGCTTGACATGCAGGTACATCATAAAACTATTCATAAAACTATTTCCCCAGACCCACTCCTTGCTCTCTTTGGTTTGGTTTGGTGGACACAGACCCATGCTTTGATGAATACATAGGCTAAACCATCTCCATTTGCCCATTACAGGCTAAACGCCTCATCTGGAAGTCTGACGTTTCTCAACCTTCATGAGAACATGGAAACCTCTTTTGGAAAAATGGCAGATGACATTACCAGTCCTCCTCTTAAATCCCCTCAGACCATCCTTGAACCTTCTGAAACTACATCTTTTATGACATTTATGATTATAAAACTGTTAAAAATCCATTTTGTAAAACGCTGAGTCCCCCCCAACCTTTTGTTGTTGTTGTTGTTGTTGCTGTTGTTTTGTTACTCTGTTTTTCTGTTTGCTTTTTCCTTTTGTTCTGTAGTTTGTCTCCTTGTGTATACCTTTTCTACGTGGGTCTTGTACTCTTCATTACCCCAATCACTTGTTATCCCTGTACGACCTGTTGTGTGCTTTGTATCTTTTTGCTTTTGTACTTGCCTAAAAATTAAATTTAAAAATGACAAGCTATATTTAAAAAAATAGCTGTTTGTCAGTCATGCGGCTTGCAGACTTAACATGCAGCCGGTGCGAGTTGACAAACATGGTCCACATGCAACAGAGTGGAGCTGGGGCCTATAGCACGAAGCAGGATTAATATCTTAGAGAGGTAACTTCAGGGTTAACCCTGGTTTATTGATAGAACAAAGCCGGTTCATTTCTTATCTTGGTAGATCACCATGGTGACAGCTTCTGAACAGCTAACCTGCTCCGGAGCAAGATAAGTTTGAGGTTGACTCTGATCCTATAAAATGCCCCACCTACTGGCCAATCAGCTTCTCAGAAACAGGCGAGAAACAGACTCCCCTAAATCAAATTCAACCACACAGTTAGAGTTAATATACCAGGGAGGGATACTCAAAGCAATCAAACTTCATTTATAAAGCTCCTTTCATACATTCAAAGACAACACAAAGTGCTTGACAAATAAAAGGATGTAATGCTTGATGTGAAACAGCACATTATTCTATCATGTCATTCCTACACTTCATTCATTGTGTTTGAAGGCTTTCTTTATTAAAGAGGGAGAGTGTGTACGAGTCCAGCTGCTGATCTGTAAACTGTTAATTTGGGTCGGACATTCACTCTGTACACACAACTCATTTTCCCTGTATATTGTTTGGTGAGATACACGAGTGTGATCAGTGTCAGATTGAGCCATTGAAGAATAACTTACTCATTTACACAGTCTGTTATACGCTGCCAGCATTCGGTCTGTGATTGTCAGCTGTCACAGTGTTTCCCCTCTCTGTGATTCAGGCTTCTTTCTCCTCATATTTCATTAATATTAAATGTTGTTCTTCACAAGTGACGCACAGAGCTCTGTCACTCTGTTCTGTGTGTTTAGCGTTTATGACTGTGATTGGTCAGCTGCCTCTGAGCCATCCCCTTATACGTGTGCGTTCATGGCTCTAGATGAGACAAACCTGGGTTGAGTTATTGTGTTGATAACTCGCATCGTGCTATCGATTAGCCTGATTGTCACTGTCGCATTTAGTCAACCCTGGAAAGATGTGAGTTATCCAGGACACGCTGACCGCGCTTCGTGCTATAGGCCCCTGGACAGCAGACTCATGGTGTATTTGAGACATCCCCGCTGTAAAGCAAATAACTCAGAGGACGTCAGTGCCAGCTTCAACACTGGGAACACCAATGATATGGAGCCATTCCAGCCTGTAAATCGGTTGTTCCCACAACGATAAATGGGCTCATAATTCCTTCCCTCCCCCTGCAGAAGTCAGTGCCCTGGTCAGGGCACCCCAGTCTAAAGGTCTGGACCTGCCCCTGCTTGTCAGCTCGTACCTCCTTGCAGGTTCATTATGTTGCTTTGCTCATTAACAGATGGATTTATGCTGAACGGAGGGTTCAGTTGGTGGAACAAACTGAGACAATGAAAAAAATATTTTTTATTATTATTTGAATTAATATTTATTGGGCATTGCTTTAAATTTGAATCAATGAGAGCTTTTCCACTTCAAAAGTTAATAGAAATAACTAGCTTTAATTACATTGAATCTGAATTTTTATCTTGGTGGCGCCCCCTGGAGGCCACATCTATGCCATGGGCCAGCTCTGCATTTTACATCAGATTCATAATCTAACATCTTCATGGTCTTGGACCAGGGCTGCTGGCAGCTGGATCCAGCAGCACCAGAGAAAAGGATTATGTTTGTGATTGTGTTCAGAGTCTTGGTGAAGCACATGCCTAGCGTGTATGTGTTTATTTTGTTAGATTTGGGTACATGGATTTATAGATGGTAACTGTGTTTTAGAGATGTCAGGTTTAAAAACAGAGCAGTCAGACTGTAACCTGTGAGGACAGCGCTGCCTTCTGTACACAATAACCCAGACAGAGTGTATTTCCTGCTGAAGCTGGTACATCCAATTAGAGGAAATCTGTTGACTGGCAGCTTTTCAGCTGCAGTGAGAGCTGCCAGCTCCGAGAGCCACTCCAGAAATTAAGAGGACATCGTTGGGTTCTAAATCTGATGCCAAGTATTGTGTCTTTGTGCATGAACAGAGCTGAGGTGTCACCTGAGGGGGTCTGTGAATGACAGAGAGGGAAAGGAAGAGAAGGACCACACGTTGTTTTATAATAAATAAAGACTGACTCTCTGACACGAAGCAAACATGAAATGAAGCAGCCAGCATAAAGCTGTTTTGTCAGTTAATTTCAGATCTCTTCTTGCCCTTTCTTTGCTCGTCACATTAAAGAAGACAACGCTGAAGTTGGCTGAGCAGACAGGAAGTGAAGCCCCCCGGCTCCGCCCACTTTAATTCTGTTTGCTGTCAGGCCAAGACGCCCTGCAATTATGACACTGAAAGGAGCCTGTACACCATAATTGCTTTGTTTTTTTCAATTATTTCATGAGCCTCTGGTAATTTAGTTCATTCTATTAAAATATGCCAATTAGACATTATAATTACAGTTTTCAGTGTATCACTTCTGCCTGTCACTAGAAAGATGTAATACTGCTATTACGGCAGAGAGAAGAGGGGCAGTTTAAAGCTGCAGCACACACAGATTCACTCACATCATGTCGAGTCATCTTCAAGCTAACATGAAGAGAGGACGCAGTGGAGGAATTTAAAACCTGAAGACAAACAGGACACACGGCTCTGGATATGAAATCACTACTGAATCATAGAAACATAGAAACGATGACGACATTTAGAGACACATCAGAGTGGGGTCCAGGGGGTCCGAAAGGGTCTGGGCTGGGGTGTGGCTTTGAGCTGGTTGTGTCCAGACCTTCAGCTCAGTCTGAAACTGTAGGATGTTTTTTTTTCTTTTCTTTCCCTTTTTGGAGGGGGGGGGTAGATGTGAACACAGTTCAGGGGAACTGAACCGTTCACATGTGAAGGGCAGTTCCTGATTTATCTACCAAATAAAGCCGAGTCTTGGAGGTATCTAATGTGTTTTTTCTATTAATCAGGCTGACAGGAACACTCTCCTCTCCTCATTTGTTTCCTCGGGCAGACCGCCTGCCGGTCCGTCTCTTCCAGCTCTCTGCTTATGCCTCCTTCTCTAAATGTGGATGTCTGAGCTGTGAAATCATCAGGTGGGGGTGTCATATCCGCTGCTCTTCCTGGGTGGTGTTTGCTCTGTCGGTGTCCGGGGTGCATTAGGGGAAACTAGGGATTAATGAACATATAAACATTTGGATGATTTTGGGACAGAGGTGGCAGTTTGGATAAACACTGAGGTAAAACCTTTTAGAGAGTCTTCAGATCAGACCGGGGTGCTGGTTTGGGGGGACAGAGACAGATCTTCCTCTCTGTGAATCCCTGATGCCGTAAAGTGCAGACCATGGAGGTGCGCGCTGAGGTGAGCAGTTTAAACCTCTAATTTCAGATGGAAAACAACAGGTTGTATTGTGCATGATGAGAAAGCTGTCTGATCATGTGACCAACACTGTGGCTGAAATGATGACACGTCCTTTAGATGAGACCACTGACTGAAGAATGGACAGTGTGCCATTATTTCCATGAGTGAACCCATACAACACCTCAGTATGTGCAGCCGGACGAACATCACACCTGTCTCACTAACACAAACTAAAGTCACAGGTGAATCCTCCAGAGAGCCCACAGGTAGCTGTCAGCAGGGGCGTTGCCACCGGGGTGGATGGAGGTGTCACAGGCCCCCCTGGAATCTGCTCAGCTGCCCTCTCAAGAACTCTCGATCAGTTTTGATTGGCTGGAGTTTCAAAACCTGAACCTCATGGACTATTTGGACAGTTTGACACTGCACAGTGTTTATGATTTGTGGTAAATACTTTAGTCCACTGTTTTTATTACGGTCCATGTATTGTATTTAAAATATTATTATTATTATTATTATTATTATTATTATTATTATTATTATTATTTATAATTATTATTATTATAATAATAATAATAATAATAATAATAATAATAATAATAATAATAATAATAATAAAAATAATAATAATAATAATAGTTTCATACAGTCTATGCCCTTGCCTGGTAAGATAATTATCCTACATTATTTATTATATTATATTTTATCTCAGCTATTAAAAAACTATAGATACATGTTGGTAAAAACTTCAAAGACAATTTTACTGAGTTAGACAGACTTATGAATAGTTTTTAAAATTAAAGAAGTTCTTCGAAAAACCTACAAACCTTTAGAGAAAGTGAAAACAGGAACAGAGTTCAAAGATGTGACATTTGACTCATTTTTCTTTAAAGGTGAGTTTTTACCAAGCGGCAACCTCCAGTCTGAATACACGAGACAGTGCAGAAGTGCTAGAATCTGCAGTTTGTCAAGTGTCCGCTTGAGGCTGGCTCTGGAAGTACCAGAAGTCACAAACACACCAAGACAAAAAAGGCGTTTTCACGGCCAAAATAAACATGTTTACAAGCTGGTTCAAAAAATGTCTCCTGTCTGAATCGTTAATTTCACTACAGGCGCACACTGTTCTGGGGTTGAATTTTTTTCTAACTCAGCAATTTAGACATTATTAAGATCACCAGTTCATCCAACCAGAGGCACAGCTCAGCTCACGTGACTGCCGGGCGACCTACGGCTGTTACTGTGAGACTCAAAGCCTGCCTCGTTTCCAATATGGCCACGCTGGCGGATTTGCTTCAAAGATCTGTTTCAGAAACAGACGGGTGACGTCGCGGAAGCTACGTCCATTAAATATACGGTCTATGGTTTTGACAGCTTGACCAATACGGGATGTTTGATATCAATATTGTGGGTTTTAATAAAGAAAAAAAGAGAATAAAAACCGTGATATTTGATTAATTAGTCAATATATAAAATAAGAACATTAACATAGACAGGATATAATCTGTACATGAACACAAACTCATATAAAACCCAAAATCTGACTGAAGACAGAACTGCATAAACCTGCAAAAACCTTTGTTTATCTCTCAAAGATAATTTACACAACTTATAAATCCTCTGGATCCCAAACCCTCCAGGGATCAAAAACCACTTGTTTTAGAAAGACTGGAGACAGAGCGACAGGATCTCCACACAGCAAGTGGAAACATCAGTTACAGATTGACCCATGATGATTAATCAGTGATAAACTGTAATCAGCCTGCATATCGAGTAGAGTTTGTCAGTCTCTAATTTACACATGGAGCGTGACCTGCTGAATCACACACTTCTCATGTCCTCCAACACGTCAGGCTCCTCTGAACCCAGGAGGATCTGACCGCTGATCTGAGTCCATTTGATGTCATAATGCCTCCTCTTCTACCAGGAGCATACTGTGTGTGTGTGTGTGTGTGTGTGTGTGTGTGTGTGTGTGTGTGTGTGTGTGTGTGTGTGTGTGTGTGTGTGTGTGTGTGTGTGTGTGTGTTGTTTACCCCTGAGTTTAGCTGCTGTGAAGAATTATCCAACCTGCCAAGTTCTGACTGTTCACTGCTTTGACTAATGAAATATTAAAGCACAGAGATCTGCTCATCACAGGCAACGTCTGTAAACACACACACACACACACACACACACACACACACACACACACACACACACACACATACACACACACAAACACACACAGAGGATGAGGATGTTTCCAGGGACTGACCAGCTGTCCTTGAATAACCTTGTCCCTGTCTCTGGAGGATGTTCACCTGCTGTGTGTGAGGACAGGAGCTCTGCTGCAGACAGCCTGTGATTGGAGGACAGAACTAACCATGAGAAGGGAGCTGGTGAACCAGTTCCTTATTGAAGCAGCAGAAGAAAAGAGATGACCTGAGGACACAGTTTTAATCTCACACCCAGACCTGAAGGATATGAGAAGAAAAGACCAAACAGGACTGATCAGAGAGGACACCTGAAGACCAAGAGGTGGCATCTGAAATATCCAGACCGTGTCCTTTTGAAGGACGTGTTTGGGACATGAAGGTCTCTGTTTGACATTTTATCTGATCTGGATTCATCTACTCTGTCCTTGGGGATCTGTTTTGGACCCTCAGACCTGTTGCAGGTCTGGTTCCCTCTGGTCCGGCCTTTTACACCATGACTGTGGAGGAACAGCAGGGTTTGCTGTTGTGCATCTGATATGCGAGAACTCATTGGCAGACCTGTGTGGTCTTGGCTGGTCCTGATGTCTAACAAGAGGCTGAGCCAAGACGACTGAGACAAGAATTTCCTCCTTACTCAGAGTCCAGGTCTTTAATCTAGGCTCAGACTTGGTGTGGACTCAGCTGTTGTGCTTATCTGTTATTTGTGTGTGATGAAATGTGCCTGCAGTCATAGCCCGGGGCCAAGGCTGCCCAGGAGACAAAGGATGACGAGCTGCCACCATCATCTTTAACCACCCCTGACATATCATCGCCCTTATTGTGCCTCTCAATCTGAACACACACACACACACACACACACACACACACACACACACACACACACACACACACACACACACACACACACACACACACACACACACAGTGAGCCGGAGCACCATCTGTCAGCCTGGTGTCAAGTGGCTCTTGTCTCCAGTGATTATGAGAGCTCCGGCTGCCTCAGGTGGTCCCGGACCAGCTCGCCCTGTGGAGGAGCCAGGCCAGGCCATATGGTCTGTGGGGCACAGGGGGCACCCAGGGGAGACCGCTCCCCCTCCTCACCCCATCTCCTCCCTCTGCTGCCACCGGACAGGACAGATAGACAGACAGCAGCCGCAGCCCGTGAGTGTCCTCTGAGATGTCCCAGTGAAGCCTGAAGTGACAGAGAACGACCTGACAGACACCACCGGGGAGGCTGAGCGGTCGCTCAGGTCAGGGTCCTGAATCTGGGTCCTGAATCTGGGTCCTGAATCTAGGTCCTTAATCTGGGTCCTGACTGAGAGATTTTTAATATACACATATGACACAGTTATGACACAATCAGCTCTCAAAAGTTTTAGTAAAAAATAATAAAGTATTAGTTATTTTAATAAATTAATTGGACAGACATTCAGTGGACACATGTTTTTTAGTGTATAAATCCAGTGTGTATCCACAGAGGAGTTTAAACACACAACTCACTCCATGCTTATGACTGCATCATACGTTGACTCTGAGCAGACTGTGAAATATAAAGACATGAACTGTGTTAATAAAGCAGAAACCCTCCTAAACCAAAAAGAGCTCACAGAGAGCTGAGTCTGAGACCTGGGTCATAACAAAGGATCCAGAAAACCAGGTCCAGACAGAGAACTGCTCCAAATCTCTCAGAATATGAATGCTTTGATATTTTCAGATTACTAATCAGACTGCTTCATAGTTTGATAATATACCGTAGTTTAACCTTAAATCTGTTTCTGTTCATCATCATTTATAGCTTCACTTATTATTTCCTCTCCATAGTGAGTCCATATTTGGTTATAACCTCGGCTCCAAACCAACTTTTTCATCAAACACTCAAAGTAAAAATTGGATTTAGAATATCAGCAGTTAATATTGATTATTGGTGCTCAAACCTGGTTAACTGAGGTTGGATAAAGAAGACACATTTAATAACACAGCTGCAGACGACGCTGGTGTTTCAGTGTAAAGTGTGACCCTGTTAACTGGAGACTCTCAGTCGACCATCAGTGACACGTTCAGCTGAGAGTCTCCAGTTAGCACGGTCACTGTTTACTCCAAAACACCGGTTACTCTGTAAGTTGACTCCATGGTGTAGCATCGTTTCTGACAACTGACCACAGAACAACCGAACATTTTAATGCTGTTCATAGTTTGAATTTAGAGTTTATTTGCATTTTGAACATCTGACCCACCACACTAACATGTTCCTACAGTCTGACTTGTTCAAAAAACCTCACAAACATCTCGTTATGTTTTAGTCATCAAAGAGCCACGTTTAGCTCATCACCCTCTCGTGATTGTCATAAAAAAAGGTGTGTCAACAAAATAATTTCATCATTATCACCGTCGGCGAAAACAACACTGGATACAACATTTATAAATCACACTCATCAGTTTCTACAGCTGGAGAACTTTAATGGTTTCTTTCATAGAACAATAATAAAACCATGAGCGGTGAAAAAGAAATAAAAATTGACTCAAAAATAATTCAAGTTGATGGCAACAAAACCTACAAATTTTCAATAGTCCTCAAATAAAATTGCAGAGACACTTTCCTGAAATTTACTGAAAATTTTCCACCTATTTGCACCACTAGTTTTAACAGGTGTCCATCGTTTTCCTTCCAGTCCTTTTCCATGGATGTGCTGAGATTGTTTGTTGCTGGAGCTGAAATATCGTCTGAACTTTTAGAGAAACTTAGTCCGTCTCCAGTAGACGTGGACTTAATGGTTAAAGCATACGTGACTCACAGGACTGTTTCTCACAGTTTGTTTTCAGCTGTCCAAACACATTCAGGACAAAATGTGTTGAAAAATAACCCAAAACACTTTTTCTAAATCAGACTGTAGGGAATGGATTCAGGGGTCCTCAAATCAGCCTAAGTGGCCTTAAACAAGACACTGAAGCCCATGTCGCTCCTGTGATGAACTGATGGCCCCTAACTGTAGCTGGACTAGTCCATTCAGCAGCAGCATCAAATACTCTAAGATATGGTGGGAAATGGAATTGGAGAGACTGTTTAATGGGTCCAAACATTTGGTAATAAAGCTGCTCTTTGACTGGTTCATCCATGAACATGGACATCTTCATCATGTCAGAGTATAAACATCACCCAGCCTGCTGATCAGAGAGCCCAGGGCCCTTTGAGGCCCCCAGGGAGTCTGCAGCTCCCAGGCCAGTGTGTGGCTTAACATCCGGGCCTGGTCTGGTACCTGCTGACCCTACAGTGGATGGTTAGTGGAATAAAACCAGTCACTTCATCCTGGTCTGGCCTTTCTTTAACTTGACTTGTTTGGTTTTTGTTTTCCAGTCACAGTGAAAGTGTTTCTGTGAATCTGACCTGTGAATGCTGAGGTGAAACTCTGACATGTTGATGGACAGTTTTATCTCCAACACTCTCACATATACCCCCCTGTTACCCATTATTTAACTGACATGAGCACAGTGAAATATTTTTCGGCTTCCAGCGTGTTTGTATTGCTTTTGTGCCCTGATGATACTGCAGGTGTCCTCTTCTTTAAGAATCCCTCTCAACACTTAGTTACTGCCCGAAAGAAAGAAAGAAATAAGAAGTGATATAAAACCTTTCAAAATGAGTATTTCCTTAAATGAGGTGTAGAAACTGAAGAAGATGTGATGAAGGAAAATAGAGATTTAGATCTTGGACGTATCTCCAGACTAAATTCTGCAGCTCCCTTAATGTTTTGACCCACATTCATCTGGAGAGCATCGTGGTCCAGGGGAAACCTTGTTTGGGATAGAAACAAATAAGGGTTGGTATGATGTCCAAATCAAAAATCTGCTTTAAACTTGTTGAAACAACATGTTCGATGTTGGTTTAAATGTGAAGTTGTTATTTATGTTGGCATATTTTCCCTTTTTAACCAATTAAAGAATTTGTCACATTAAACTGTCAAATGGTGTAACCACAAAAACATGACAAATACTTCATCTTCCTAGAAGTAATGACAGGGTACTGATGAAATCAGTTATTAGTTATGAAACATCATCTCAAAGTATATTTGGAATAGTTATTTTCTAAACTTGATAATATGTTTTTTGTTGGACTGAATCATTTGAAACAATGACATTTGATTAAAAAAAAAAACAAGCTCTGTAAAAATAAAGGGAAACACTTTAGAGACTTTAGGCCCCTCTGGTTCCTTTGTCATCATAAAGATGAGCAAGCATTCTGGAAACAGGGGCCGTTCATTCAGATGAATTCTGCTTCTTCAAACTCAGACTTCAAACTGTGAGCAGATTAAAAATGTCCAGTTGATCTGAGGTCCACACATTCAGTGAGCTGTTTGAGGACACACAAGGACACCTGAGGACATCTGAGGACACACGAGGACACACGAGGACACCCGAGGACACCTGAGGACAACAGAGGACACCTGAGGACATAAAAGGACACCTGAGGACACACGAGTACACCTGAGGAAATATGTGGTCCCACGAGGACATATGAGGACAACAGAGTACACCTGAGGAAATATGTGGACCCACAATGACATATGAGGACAACAGAGGACACCTGAGGACATATGAGGACCCACAAGGACATATGAGGACAACAGAGGACACCTGAGGATACCTGAGGACCCACAAGGACATATGAGGACAACAGAGGACACATGAGGACATATGAGGACCCACAAGGACATATGAGGACAACAGAGGACACCTGAGGATACCTGAGGACCCACAAGGACATATGAGGACAACAGAGGACACCTGAGGATACCTGAGGACCCACAAGGACATATGAGGACAACAGAGGACACCTGAGGACATATGAGGACCCACAAGGACATATGAGGACAACAGAGGACACCTGAGGATACCTGAGGACCCACAAGGACATATGAGGACAACAGAGGACACCTGAGGACATATGAGGACCCACAAGGACATATGAGGACAACAGAGGACACCTGAGGATACCTGAGGACCCACAAGGACATATGAGGACAACAGAGGACACCTGAGGATACCTGAGGACCCACAAGGACATATGAGGACAACGACAGGTGTCTTTCCCTGTTGCATATGTCCTGTCCTAGTGTCAACTTGGGTTTTTCGTACACAGCTCTTCATTACAGGACCGGAGGCTAAATGAATAAATAAAGGTTCAAATGAATGAATGAAGAAGTGAAAAATTAATGAATGCAGCATTTTCAAAATTAATTTGGTTACATTTTAAAAAAATGAAAGTTCCAAAGTTTTCAGAGGAACATATTTAGAAAAGTTCCTCCTAAGAAGTTTAAAAAGGTTCCCCCATGAAACATTTTAAAAAGGGTTTTCCATAGACCTTTCAAAAGCTTCCTCCCGAAAGACTGTCAAAAAGGAACATTTCAGTACCTTTAATTAACACTCCTCTGAGGCTTTTTTATTTATTTTTTAAGATTCATCTAAAAACATTATATAATCTTTCCCCACAAATTCTTTGGAAGAATTCCTCCAGAGACATTTCTTGAAGATCATCTTTAGATTATTCTTCCAGAAATCTTCCAAAAGCTTCCTCTGGATAAGTTTTAAAGTGATTTTTGTATAGACATTAAAAAGGGGTTTCAAAGGTTCCTACAGAAAAGTAGAAAAAAGACCTTTTAAAGGCATTTTAAAAAAGGTCATCTTAGGACTTTAAAAAAATCCCATAAACCATTTTTTCCCAAGTTTTAAGGGGTTCCTTTGACAACTTTTCAATAGATTCCTCCAGGTATATTAAATAAGGTTCCTCTAGAAAAGTTATTTCACTTCTTTCACTTTTGGAAAGGGCTACTCAAAAAGATTTATCTGCCTCACACCGACTTTTTAATGATCCTCTGATATCCATCCATCTATTTATGTGAGTACAGCGGTACGCGCGTGCGCGCGCGCGTGTGTGTGTGTGTGTGTGTGTGTGAGAGAGAGAGAGAGAGAGAGAGAGAGAGAGAGAGAGAGAGAGAGTAATGGGCTGATTTTCTCTCTTAAGGTTTGTCTGTTCTCTGCTGGTATTGTTAAAGAGACAGCTTCTGCCTGTGAGCAGCGCGCAGAGGTTACTAACACAAGAGGGCGTGTGTGTGTGTGTGTGTGTGTGTGTGTGTGTGTGTGTGTGTGTGTGTGTGTGTGTGTGTGTGTGTGTGTGTGTGTGTGTGTGTATGTGTGTGTGAGAGAGAGAGAGAGAGAGAGAGAGAGAGAGAGAGAGAGTTTGTTGAGGTGATGATGCTGCGGGTCCGGGCCTAATTTTGCTCAGGCCATGATCTTCTCTGCAGATACAAGCGCTGGTTCCAGGTTTTACCCACACTGACGGTTCCAGCATGAGCTCTGAGGTCTCTCATTTTCCTTTGGAGTAACCGCTCATGGCAGTCTCAGCTTCAGTCTCTCTGTCAGCATGAGAAGGTAAAGCTGTGAGGTCATCTTTAATCTAAAAAGATCTAAAACATTTCTCTAATCAGACTGTTTCACGCTCTGCAGGTTCGCAGACCCAACCTGTGCCCGTCCTCGTGGAAGCACGCGGCCACATTTCATGAACCTATAACTTCATAAACTAATAATAATAATAATAATAATAATAATAATAATAATAATAATAATAATAATAATAATAACAAATAAAGAAAGAAAGAAAAATAAATAAATAAATAAATACATAAATAAATAGATAACATTCGTTAATGCTTCTGTCTCCTATAGATTTCTCCATTCAGAGCGAGAGCGTGGACACATGAGGAGCGTGAAGCGCGTGTGCAAGGAAACAAGAACGCGACGAACTCCAAGCCACCCCGGAATAAAACAACGAGCAAAGAGAAAACTGGAAAACAAATGACATGCAGCAAGAAGTGTGCCAGTGTGTGTGTGTGTGTGTGTGTGTGTGTGTGTGTGTGTGTGTGTGTGTGTGTGTGTGTGTGTGTGTGTGTGTGTGTGTGTGTGTGTGTGTGTGTGTGCTCGGTACAACCAATCAGCTGCTCATGCAGATGACGTGCTGCTGTCCTACGTCAGCCCGCCGCTTGTCATGCAGGATCAGAGCTGCACACACACCGGCATCAAACACACACATACACACTCTCTCTCCGAGCCGGACACGCAGCCCCTGGCCCGGCAGCCCAGCCCGGCAGCGGAGGACTTACCCCGGCTTCCAGGACCCGCAGCCCGCTGAGACAGTGGACCTCATCGCGCCTTACTTTGTGGACATGGGAGACATGGGGGACCCGCCGAAAAGTAAGAAAACTTCTCCGGGGTGTGGGCCGCGAAGATCGGACTGAATTCAACTCAACTTTGGGGGGAATGACATGTTTGATGCTACAGGCTGGAAACAGGTTGACTCGGCCTGTTACACACTGAGGATCACTCTCACACACTCTCACACATCCTGTCTCTGACTGTCTCTGAGCCTGGAGGGAGGAGAAAGAGCACACTTTTTAACAGCTCTAAGGATGAAATTATAATAGCAATAATTAATATCATTATAAAAAAACAACAATACAAATTATTATTATTATTATTATTATTATTATTATTATTATTATTATTATTATTATTATTATTATTATTATTATTATAACAAAGGGAAATTAAACAAATATTTTTTATATAATTTGGAGGCCTATCATTAAGAGACCAGTTCTTAAATGTGTGTGTGTGTCTGTGTGTGTGTGTCTGTGTGTGCGTGTGTGTGTGTGCTCGTGTCCGTCTATGTTACAGAGAAGCGGCTCGTGTCTCTGTGCGTGGGCTGCGGGAATCAGATCCACGACCAATACATCCTGCGGGTCTCTCCGGACCTGGAGTGGCACGCCGCGTGCCTCAAATGTGCCGAGTGCAGCCAGTACCTGGACGAGTCGTGCACGTGCTTCGTCCGGGACGGAAAAACGTACTGTAAACGGGACTACATCAGGTAGGACGGGCCGAGCCGGGCTGAGAGGACCATCGTATCAAACACGACCTCGGACTGCACATCCTCCCAGGAATATTATTCCATATATATATATATATATATATATATATATATATATATATATATATATATATATATATATATATATATATATAGGGATTTCAGTTCCTTTCAGGTCCAGTTTATCAGGACAGGATCCAGCTGGGCGGACATCTTTCTGTTTAGTTTAAATATAAAATGTCAGGGACAAAATCCTCTTTAAAAAATGCTTGATGAGAATAAAAGAGCACAGTATTTAATATTTCTGTGTACTGAGGATGAAACTTATGAAGATGAGACAATGAGCATCAGGGCCACATCATTTATTTATGAATCATTGATTATGATCAGACTGTCCTGCTGTGACAGATGGACCTGCGGCACAACCTCTGCATTAATAACTGATATTATTTTAAATAACTGATATCATTTAAATAACTGATATTACTTCAATAACTGATATTAATTTAAATAACTTTTTTCATTCTAAGAGAATTTCTTCATTGCGCAGAAAGGCCCTCAGTATGTCTCCGTGTCAGACTCCTGGTCGTTTTATCTGAAATGTTTCCTAAAGTCTAATCATGCTAATAATAATAACAATAATAACAATAAAACATCTCCTAGACCCTATAATTATTTTACCATGTTTTCCATCATATAGAATTTATTTCACCACTTTGATTGGAAACATTAGACTCTGGCTGTAGTGATGATTGAATTAATACCTCCTGTATATATATCGAGTTATTTGTTTTAACTACAATAATGAATGTGTTTTTCTTTATGGACTAAAATTAATTATTATTGTCGTATTATTATTATTATTATTATTATTATTATTATTATTATTATTATTATTATTATTATTATTATTATTATTATTATTATGTAGTTATTATTATGTAGTTATTATTATGTAGTTATTATTATGTAGTTGTTGTTATTGTTGCTGTTGTTGTCGTCAGTCTGACCGGAGCGCGTGCGTGTGTGCTTGTCCCGCAGGTTATACGGGATCAAGTGCGCTAAATGTAACATCGGCTTCAGCAAGAACGACTTCGTGATGCGGGCCCGGTCCAAGGTCTACCACATCGAGTGTTTCCGCTGCGTGGCCTGCAGCCGCCAGCTCATCCCGGGGGATGAGTTCGCTCTGCGGGAGGACGGGCTCTTTTGCCGGGCGGACCACGACGTTGTGGAGCGGGCCAGCCTGGGCCCCGGAGACCCGCTGAGTCCGCTGCATCCTGCGAGACCGCTGCAAATGGCAGGTAAAGTCCTGGGAAGAGGGCGGGGGGTGGTATCAGTCCAGACCGACTGTAACCTGCAGCAGCTCCCTTTCCTCCGACGATGCAGAGCCGCATGCTTTTTTTTTTTTTTTTTCCTCGTGGCTGGATTTCTTTCAAAACTTAGTCCCTGGGATGGTCGGTTCATGTTTGGCTCATGTTTGGTTCATGTTTGGTTCATGTTTGGCTCATGTTTGGATCATGTTTGGTTCATGATTGACTCATATTTGGTTCATGTTTGGTTCATGTTTGACTCATGTTTGGCTCATGTTTGGATCATGTTTGGATCATGTTTGGTTCATGATTGACTCATATTTGGTTCATGTTTGGTTCATGTTTGACTCATGTTTGGTTCATGTTTGACTCATGTTTGGATCATGTTTGGATCATGTTTGGATCATGTTTGGATCATGTTTGGCTGTCAGTGCTCCTCCTGTCCTGCAGCCTCGGACTGAAAGTCAAAATGATTCGTGGTCTGATGCAGACTTTGGGTCTCCAGGTGGATCTCTAAGAATTATGAACAGTTTTGAGTCCTGTTGTAAATCACGTTAAATGAACCTGTAGAATGGTAGAATCCCCGCTGTTCTCCTGTTTTCAGATTTTCTGCTGTCACTGTTTCTTTCGTGCATACCAGCGTGTCTGTCCGGACTCTGTAGATTAGATAGAGCAGGCGCTGCTGTCAGAAATACACAGACTTATCACTGAGGGGGGTGAGAGTTTGGTCCTGTGGGGGGACTGCAGAGCTCTGCGGGTCTGTAAAGGTGTGAGGTTTTCTCTGGAACAGCCCTCCTGCCCTCTCAGTGCTATAATGGTTCATCAGAGCAGCTTTCCTTCTCATCCTCACACCGTCAGTCCCAGGTCTGGATCAGTCTGTACCGTCAGCTGTGTGTGTGTGTGTGTGTGTGTGTGTGTGTGTGTGTGTGTGTGTGTGTGTGTGTGTGTGTGGAGCGGGACATCATTACAAACCATTTGACATTCAATGTGAGTCTGTTGAACCCAGAATGCTCCTGGACCAGGCTGATGGGTGCTGTGTGTTCGGGTGCTCTCAGGGCCTCCAGCTGATGATGCTCCAGCCGAACTCTGAGCGCTGTCTCCTTCTTTTCCCACTAACTGATTTCTCTTCTTCCTCCGGTCTTCCGTCCTTTTCAAACAGCAGAACCAATCTCGGCCCGGCAGCCCGCGCTGAGGCCTCACGTGCACAAACAGCCGGAGAAGACCACGCGGGTCCGGACGGTGCTGAACGAGAAGCAGCTGCACACTCTGCGGACCTGCTATAACGCTAACCCGCGGCCCGACGCGCTCATGAAGGAGCAGCTGGTGGAGATGACCGGCCTCAGCCCGCGGGTCATCCGGGTGTGGTTCCAGAACAAACGCTGCAAGGACAAGAAGAGGTCCATCCTGATGAAGCAGCTGCAGCAGCAGCAGCCCAACGACAAGACGGTGAGAGAGAGAGAGAGAGAGAGAGAGAGAGAGAGAGAGAGAGAGAGAAGGCCGCGAGCGCTTCACACTCATATTCATGTTTGTGTTGATTAATTTGTTGACATGTTTATTGATTGATCTAATGACTGACAGGTCATCCCCCTAACACACACACACACACACACACACACACACACACACACACACACACACACACACACACACACACACACACACACAGATAGAGGACATGTGGACTCCTCTGTGCACTCCGGTCCTGACCTTCCTCCCGCTCTTAGAACATCCAGGGCATGACGGGGACTCCGATGGTGGCAGCGAGTCCGGAGCGTCATGACGGCGGCCTGCAGGCGAACCCGGTGGAGGTTCAGAGCTACCAGCCTCCGTGGAAAGTCCTCAGCGACTTCGCCCTGCAGAGCGACATCGACCAGCCCGCCTTCCAACAACTGGTGCGCCATTTTACTGGGTTCCTGCTTTAAATGTGTTGATCAAGTCCTTCTCTGTGACCACCCGCAGAAACACCCGCAGAAACTGAAAACCAGGAACATGCGCTGTGACCGTGCGCGTTTAGGCTTAATGTGCTGCAGCCTGTCAGAGTAAACTGTATTATTATTATTATTATTATTATAATTATTATTATTATTATTATAATTATTATTATTATTATTATTATTATTATTATTATTATTATAGGTTAGTTTATTTATAGTTATCCTCTCATGAAGCCTTTCCTTTAATCCGTCATGTTCAGTCCTGATGTCTCCGCGCATGAGCACAGATCCTGGATGAATCCTGGATGAATCTGACGGTTTGATGTGAGTGTAGAGATTCGCTCAGTTTAACAGCAGAATTCAAAGCTTGATTTATTTCATGGAGACCTGTTTGTTAAGCAGAGTTTGTGCGTTTTAAAGAGCGCAGTGTTGGTTTTGAGAAGGCCTCGTCATGAAGCGCCTTCATGAGGTTCCCTTCAGCTTCACGCATAATCTGTTTTTAATAAAAACCATCTTTTATATTTATCGGTTTGAAGGCTTCTGTGAGCGTCCAGATTAAACCTGAATAATGTTTTTTGTTTGTTTCGCCCGCTCAGTGAACTCAGGCTCTGGCTGATGTTGGAGACATTTTGATTCTTGTTTTAGAGAGAAAAAACTCCAGAAGCATCTTCAAACAGCTCCTGACTGAATCCGGACTCAGAGCGTCCGCCTCTAAGTGGATTAGTGTTATTATAATAAGATCTGAAAAGGAGCAATCTGCTCTTTGGACGCAGAGTAATTTTCTGTTTGAGGTATAATTTACTTTAAAGAAGAGACACATGGAGGTGGATTAAAAACAGAATGAGGACTTTTATCATCCGGGCCTCAGTGAGCAGCGCGCAGAGCGATGGATTATAAAAATGAAGAGCTGGCCTCCTGCGCCTCGCTCAGTTTTCAGAGAAGGTGAATAAATCCAGATCCCGTTTAAAGGCCTCCAGATCCCGTCGTTTATCGAAGCTGAAGCTGTCAGAGCTTCATCAGAGCAGAAACAGGCTGCAGTTTGTGAGTGTTTCTCCTCAGTACTCGAGCAGAGCGGCGCGCTGTGGGGAGCGGTGACGGCCTCCGGATGTGCCGCGCGCTCTCTGCTCTGTCCACGGATGAGTCTGACTGTGTCTCCTCTGCCCCGCAGGTCAGTTTCTCGGAAGGGGGGTCCAGGCTCTAACTCGACGGGCAGTGAGGTCGCGTCCATGTCGTCCCAGCTCCCGGACACGCCGAATAGCATGGTGTCCAGCCCCATCGAGGCCTGAGCGGACCGGACTCACCGCCCCCGCCCGTCCGCCTGCCCGCCTCCACCCGGACCGCACCAAACAACCCCCTTGGTTGTATTTTGACACTGTGAAGACAATCATGGGATTTTACCACGGACACCATCCCGCCGTGAAGTCGTCATCACGGCCGGTGCTGCACGTTCACGCGCCCGGTTCCAGTTGCCAAACGGAGACGCGAAGCGGACTCTGTCTTTACCGGGGACACACCCGAACCTGAAGCCGAACCTGAACCTGCGGAGCGCGACTTGCTCCACACAGACTGGTGATTTTTTTAAGGGAGCCGCTCCTCTTCATGATCCGCCCTGAGGACTCAGCACTGCTCTTCATCTCTAACCACCATCCTCTTCTTTCTGACCCGAGTACTAAAGCATTTGCAACAAGGTATACCTCTATTTTGCCACAAGCTTCGTGGGACATTTGTGTGAGTTAGTGTCAGTCCGACAAGTTTTTTTTTCTTTCCCAAAGATGTGTATAATTATTATTATTATTATTATTATTATTATTATTATTATTATTAATATTGATAAGTTAAAAAACGTTAGCTCTGGAAGAAAATGTTTCGTTTGTTCCCGTGCAACAATTATTTATTATTTATTGTCAACGAATTTGCCACCTTTTGTGTAACTTTCTTAACTGAAGTAAAGAGTCAGAAAAGTGGAGTTTTAGTCTGCGGCTCTTCAATCAGCTCCCTGTTTGAACTCTCTGCTTGCTCGGGGAGAAACGGAGGTTTTAATGATATTTAGCGGCTTTTTCCGCGCTGCGCAGGTTTCACACGTGAGGCGGAACATCACCTCCATTAACCGGCCTGATGGATGCTTAACTGGGTGTCATGTTGGGCTCGCGCTGTCTCAGTTTACCTGCTTTAAGTCCACACAGAGACCTCTGCCTCCTGCTTTTAAAGCATCAGGCCGATCGGACATGAAATAAAATTGTGTTTTTTTAATTATATATATATATATATATATATATATATATATATATATATATATATATATATATATATATATATATATATATATATATATATATATATATATATGTCACAGAGAGGAAAGCAGACTTCCTGCAGCAGAGATAAAATCAAAGAAAGAAGTCTCCAGCTCGTCCTGGCACGAGCAGGAGCCTCTCTATCTTCACTAATATTAACACAAATTAAATAATAAGTGATATATATATATTTACATACTCTTTTCGGTATTTTTTAAAATTTATTTGTTAAATATTTCCAGCCCTTTTTTTCCCCGGTAAACTCAGAGTGAATTAATGACTTGTAAACCGTTGGAGACAGTTGGCGCGTTGGAGACGCAGCTGCGTCATTTGAAGCATCTTTACGTGCAGAAAAAAAAGATCCCAGACACTTACACTGTTGAACCGCAGCGTTTTGTCTTTGTAAAGTGTTTTTATTTATTGTATTTATTTATTTATTTCAGTGTGAAAACCTCCTGAAGGTTCTGATCCCGGATCCTCAGAAGGACTCTTTTAAACCAGAATGGATCAAAATCAAAAATTAAAAATCAGTCAGCGAGAAGTTTCTGAAGGAAAAACTGCAGAAACAGACTGATTTATAATGAACACATTCATCATGCAGAATAACAGCTTAAATATGATTTATCATACCCAACAAAGAGACTTCACACACATTTAAAGTGGCCTGATGTTTAAGAAGCTGAACTCTGTCTCTGAGGGTAACAGCCCTGTAAAACGTTTCAGCCTCCATCACCAAGCCTAAAATCAAATACACACATCAGTGTCCAGCAATTTGAATTTCAGTGTGTGTGTGTGTGTGTGTGTGTGTGTGTGTGTGTGTGTGTGTGTGTGTGTGTGTGTGTGTGTGTGTGTGTGTGTGTGTGCTGTAGAATGCCCTTCACTGACAGCTGAATATCTGCAGACAGTTTGTGTCGATACTGTACGCTCCTCCAAACACGTCGCTGAGAGCTGAGAGTCTGTCCCTGCATCTCTGATTCTGATACTGTTTAAACAATCCTCTATTAATCCATCCATCCATCCATCCACACAGACTCAGACTCTCAGACTCTCAGACTCTCTGAGGTGTAGCTTAAGGTGACCTGAAGTAAAGCGTGTTTGTGCTGCTGCTGCGGTCAGACTGAAGAAGGACGATCAGAGAGGTGAAATGAGCCGGCACACAGCAGAGGATGCTCCACAAAATCAGCCAGGAGGAAGTGGGCGTTAACCCGGGCCTCCTCTGTCACACCTCACTCCATCAGAAAGCTGCAGAGTGAAAACAGCTTTGAAGGAGCTTCAGGTGAACTGAAGGCTTCAGTGTTTAAAGCTGCAGAAATCCTCCAGCTGGTAGCTGCACATCTGTTCACCGTCTGAGACTTCAGGGGGAGCAGTCCAGTCTTTGTCAGATTGGTGTACAGGTGAAAGTTAACCAAAAGTATCTGAGGCTCAGTCTGATGAAGGCTCTGATTGGCTCACAGACTTCCCTCCTCACTCTCTTTACGTCTGGAGAAGGCTTGGGTTTGTCTTGTTCTGTGTTCTGACTGTTTCAGGCTGCACTGAGGATGAGCAGCCAGGTGAACATGGATCAGGAATCGTCGCTGACGTCTGAGTTATCATCAGACACGCTGCTGTCAGATAAGCTCAGAGGCAGAGAGGGCTGCAGGAAAGCCTCACTCTGCTCCGCCTGCAGAGCTGCAGCGCGTGGAGCCTCAGTGTCCAGCAGAGCTCTGTAATTGAGGCGTCAGGACTCGCTGTCTTTTGCACCTTCTGCCCGCTGCTTTCAGCAGGTCAACATCCCACAGTGCACCTGTGCTCCCACAGAGAGGCTGCTGTGTTCACGCTGCTCTGGTCTGTTTCACTTTCCCTGACACATTGCACGCTGCACAGCCGGTAAGAATACCTCCAAGCACCCACGGCTCACACTGAAACTCCAGATCCAGATCCACAGAGCAGGACAAAGATGAAGGTTTGAGGCTTCGGTCCTGGTCAGCCTTCAGCTGCTGCTCTCAGCTCATCGTCTCTCAGCCTGTTTCTCTGAGGCATAGAGCACAAAGGTGTCTGAGGGCCACACACCAACACACAGAGTCAAAACCAAGGCCCCAACACTCGTCTGGACTCTATAAATCTGCATCCTGATGCGGTGACCTCAGCATCCTTTAAATCAGTCAGACCTCTTCACAGGGACAGCTTTAATCTGGATCAGTGAGTCCTCCAGTTTGGGCCTGACTGAGCTCTTTGATTTTGGGTGAACCAGTCAGAACCTGAACAGCAGAGCTGTTGTTAATCCTGCTCTCTCTGGAGGACCACATGGATCAGTCTCCTCTATCACAGTCCCTGAACCCCCTCAGCCTGGTCTGACCAGGATTTGCTCTTCCTGGAGCTCTCAGTGAGCTCATTGATCGGGAATTAGTGGGTGTGTCCTTTAACAGTGCTTCCTGTGCCGCCTGCCACTGAATTCTCATCTGAAAACTTTTCTCGTCACTCGCCAGTGTCACTTCTTGATCAGCAACCAGTCAGAGTGAGGAGGGCGGGACTTTTGATGTGGGGCAGAGGTCATACAGAGGAAGAACAGGTCTCCAGGTCTGAGCTGTCAGTTTGAGAGAAGGATTTTCCTGGTTTTAAATCTTCACTCTTTCAACAACAACAACAGCTCAGCAGAAAGGAGAGAAGTCTAAGATTCGTTTCATTCAGAGGAACAATTCAACATGAAGCCGCATGTGTTTGTACAGACGTAGTTTCTGTTTTTATCCCATGCTAAAGAAGTGAAATAACGTTTCCTGAATGTACATAATGACACAGACAGCAGACAGGTATTTCTGACCACACTCATGAATAATAACATGAATCAAACATTTCCGGCTTTATTTAAAGTATTTTCAGTCTTTTTAAAAAAGAAGAAGTATGTGTGTGTGTGTGTGTGTGTGTGTGTGTGTGTGTGTGTGTGTGTGTGTGTGTGTGTGTGTGTGTGTGTGTGTGTGTGTGTGTGTGTGTGTGTCACACCGACTTTAAGATTTCTTTGAACCACAGCAGTGGGCTCAGCCCCGCCTGAGCCCACTCCTTCATCCAGATCCTCAAGCAGATCTGAGTGTTCCTGCAATGAGACCTAAAGGTGCAGGTCTCCAGGATGGAGAGTCTTGGATCCCTTTAAGTCCCGAAACAAACCATTATCCAGGAGCCTTTCTGATCTACACCAAATTAATATTCTTAATTGTGACAAACTTTCAGAAAAATTATTCAAATTCATTTAATCCCTGAAGAATTATTTTCAATAATATTCAAAATATTTAAAATTAATATAAATATAGATTTTTTTAATTCTTGGTTCAGGGTTTTTATTTTCCATTTGTACAAAGACCAGCAGTCCAGACATGGTGCAGGTGCAGGGCGACAATTTAGGAAGATTAAAATAAGATGTGTGTGTGTGTGTATATATATATATATATATATATATATATATATATATATATATATATATATATATATATATATATATATATATATATATATATATATATAAACACTGGAACACTAAAACACTATACAAGTGAGTTAATCAAGTAAAGAAGTGATCTGTCCTTTGTGTGATTGTATGATCTAAGTGCTTTATTTTCAAGCACTTAATCAGTTTAACAGTGCTCTGAAAATAAATTAACAACGACAACAACAACAAAGTAATACTAATAATAATAATAAAAATCATAATAATAATAATAATAATAATAATAATAATAATAATAATAATAATAATAATAATAATAATAATAATAAGTAAAACATTGTGTCTTTGTGGTATTTTGAAGTTAAAGTTAAGATGTTGTGATATGGCTCTTTTTGAATTTTAGATCTATAAGCGCACTGATAACAGTGTATTAAAATGCTAAACAACAAGAGGAAGCCACAACAACACTCAGCAGAGAGTCCATGGTTCAGTTTGTAGCCGTGTAGGCAGAGGTGTCAAAGTATCCACATTCATGACTCAGGAAAAGTCAGGATACCAGAGTTGAAAACGACTTCTGTAGAGGGATCAAATCAAGCTCCTCACTCAAGGAAAACTGTAAGAGTGTAAAAGTGTTGGTTTCAAAATGACTTCAAGTATAAAAGTAAAAGTAATGTAAGGGGAAGAAATGCTACTAAGGACTAACACTCCTGCAGCACCAAAGGGGTCTATACTGCTCACCCCCCCCCCCCCACACACACACACACAAAGGCTGTAATGACCAAAGTGTTATATTAAAATGGTAATGTTGAAAAAATACGGATGCACCTGTTACAGTCACATTTATGAGTGCTGATTTATAAGTTGTGAGCCTCATATTTAAGATTTTGACTTTTGGTGGACATATTTCATTATTTTTAACATAATCTCCTTCAGTATCTTTAGACTTCTGCCAGCGATGTTTAAAGGCCTCAAGGCCACTTTTAAAGAGGTCCTTTTCATGACCGTTCAGAAAGTCCTCCACTGCATGTATGATGTCATCAACTGACCCAAAGTGGGGTACCAGAAATGGCCTTTTTTAATGCTGGACAGATGAAAGTCTGATGGAGTGAGATCAGGCGAATATAGTGGATGATCAATCAATACAAAGCCTCAAATCATTAATGGCAGCCATGGCAACGACAGACCTGTGAACAGGAGCATCGTCCTGGTGGAACAACACACCTTTACTGAGTTTACTGAGCGGTGCTTGAGTTTAATATTTTCTCTTAACTGCCTCAGAAGTGATGCATAATATGTGCCACTGATTGTTTGTCCTTCAGCCAGAACAACATCATGGACTTTATTGACCATTTCTGGGGTTGCAGCAGTGACAGACCTTCCAGGACGGGCGTCATCCCCAAGGCTCTGCCTGCCAGGCTTAAATTCCTCCACCCACCTTTTCACTGTAGCATATGAAGGAGCATCATTCCCTCGTGTTGATACCATATCAGTATAGATATCCTCAGGTGATAGACCTTTCTAATGCAAACACTGAATCACTGCTCTTTCAGTGATTTTGTCCATGTTGTTAAAGTCTCTTGTCTTGTTTACTTTAGAGAGCTACCTCTTCAACATGAACTGACCAAATGACTCCAGTCTGCAGGTACACAGCCTTAAAACAGTCAGGGGACAGTAGAGCTGAAAGAGGACATCCCTGCTTCACTTCTTCAATACAAGGCTCACAACTTAGCAATCAGCCCTCGAATGCCTATAAAATTAACTCATTTAGAACAATTCAAATAATTAAAGAACCATATATATATATATATATATATATATATATATATGTGTGTGTGTGTGTGTGTGTGTGTGTGTGTACATCATTTCAAACTACTCTCAAAGACTAGCGCAGTCTGTTTAACAGACAGAAATTTATATAAATAATGTCACAACCACCACAAGAAATGCAGGGAGGCTTTTTTTTTAAAATGTGGAGTGGAAGTAAGAAGTCAACTGAAAGTTATTACTCCAATTAAGAATGGATACCTAATGGCAGGGATTTAATTAATTAACTTGTGTTAATTAGGATATATAATTTGGAAAATACTGCATGTCCCTGTCTTAGTTTGGTCTGGACCCGGACTGTCTAAAAAATATATCCTGATTTGCAAAATTCTGTGGAAAATTTCCATAGGATTATCAAAATTAACAGTAATTTTTGGCCTTTTCTTTTTCGGAAATTATATTGTATTTACCTGGTCATAAACGTGTATGAATTAATATTAAACATTTTTGTTCTAAGCCAACACTCATGTCAACATGACTAATGTCTAAATCTTTTTAAATCAAGATGATAACAAGAAAGAAAAATTCAGAGGAAAATTTTGGGGGGGACTTTTAGAAAAGTTTGTTCCAGTTGACAGCAACAAAACCCTGGACATTTCCAATATTTCTGTGTTAAAATTCCCATGGAATTTTTTTAGGAAAAGTTCCTTAAATTTATCAGGACTGTTCCACCTATTTGCAACAACAATTTAAATAGATATATAAATTTATATAAACGCAAATTCTTATTCTAAATTTAACTGTCTAACCAAGTATTACAAATTTCTCACCCAATAAATGAAGACTATTAAATTCAATGCATTCTCATTGTTTTAGTATTTATGTTTATATTACTGTCTTTCAATCAATCAATCAATCCATCAATCTTTATTTATATAGCCCCAAATCATAACAGACGCTATCACAAGACGCTTCCCAAAACATGAACAGGTCTTGACCTCTCACAAAGAGGTCAACATGTCAACATGAAGACAAGATAAGAAGTCTGATCTCATCTCAACCCACCATGAGTACAGAGCTTTACAGCATTTAGTGAGTTACAATGAGAGGAAAAACTTCCCTTTAACAGGCAGAAACCTCGGACAGAACCAGACTCATGTTAGACAGACATCTGAGAGAGAGAGAGAAGGGGGGGGGGGGGGGGGGGGGGGCAATGAGGGACAGGGCTGTTTGTTCTGTCAGGGTTTGTATTTCTGCTGCACATAAACAGAGATCTGATGTACACGGAGCAGAAACATTTGTACTTTAGTCCTGATCCATAGTTTGATCACACGGTTCTGGAATAATTAATCTGAATAAATAATCTATAAGATAACAGAAAGACTGGATGGTTGGAGTGAATCCTGTGTGGTCACATTTACAGAACAGCTTAAAGAGCAGACTCCTGATGAAGACCAGGCCCCTCTAACTCCTGCTTGGTCCTCGTGTAAATGGACTTGGGTCACCCTGACCCTGAGGGAGCCTCAGAGATAGACTCTCTGCCCACATGGTGCCTCTCCTCTGTTGTGTTTGGGGATCTGGGCAGGGGAAGCAAAGAACCAGGACAAAGAGTCCTGATAACGTAGCCTGCAGGTCTGTCTGGCTCTGGGACTGTATTCAGGGCCACGGAGGACCTGAACAAAAGCAGCACTGTACCCAGGCCGGCTGAACCAAACAATTGCCGGCCTCTGGATGAGACCACATTGAATTGGGATGGGAAATTAGCAAGGGGACCAACCCTCCCAGAAATCTGGCGCCTGACTCCTAAAAGCCAACAGGTCAGTGGTTGTGCTGAGGCAGGGTCTGACTGGACCCTGTAAAAGGCTAGATCCCTGATCAGGCCTGTTGACAGAAAGAGGGCAGCGTCTCAGCATGATGGGCCTCTCTACCTGGATTAAAGACTGAGGTCAGCTGAGGGAGCAGGAAGTGAAGGTGTTCGGCCAATCACAGGGCCTCTCTTTAAGTCTATGATGTTTGTGTTTATTTTGAAGCTGTCACAGTCCAGCCCTGTCAGAGAATACTGTGTCCTCATTGGACCGGCATGTGTCCCTCTGCTCAGAGCACAGCTCACACTCTTCATGATGTTCATAATAACTTCTAATCTGGAGCTGTGCATGCTCAGGTTGCTGCTCATAGTGCTGTTCAGTCATATTCAGCAGCAGAGCTCGGCAGCTCTTTGTATGACGAATCTGCAGCCGGCTCACAGATAACATCAGAAACCAAGACTACACAAAGCCGGGGACATCTGCCCCCAAACAGATGACTGAGAGTCACTCACAGCTCTTTAAACACAAAGTGTCCTGATCCTCAGACAGCATGAGGCGTGGAAGCAGGTCCTGGTTTTTACTGGGCTGTCTCATTGACCTGTTACTTACGGAGTGATCCAGAGTTCAAACATGCTCAGAGATGTTCATCTTCACTCATCGTTTGGATGTAAAAAGGAGCCTCCTACTGTGTTAAACTCTGAGACTCTGTTATTGTCAAAGCATGGCTACACTCAGGATCCCCAGCTGAAGTCAGGATATAATGTTTGGATGCACAAACACAAAAACAGGATACTTCAGAAACTTTGTCAAAACTGGAATACTAAAGTCAAACAGTCAGAGCTGAGGATGTGCTCTATATCTGCCTTCACTCTCATTTCTCAGATTTCTACATCACTGGAGGTTTGTTTGATTTTTCCAGTCACCTGAATAAGTAAGTTACAGTAACAAGCAGCAGGATGTAGTGTTTATCATGAACTGTTTACAAAGTGATGAATAACCAGGTTTCTCTGAGTGCAGGTAGTAAAAAAACCAGATCTCTAAAAACCTTGAAAAGGCTCAAAGCCAGGATGCTGGACTCCATGCAAACAAACCTCATATGAAAAACACTCCAACTGTTGACCTGATCACAGCTCCAGCTTTAAGGACAATGAGAGTTCACGTTAGATATGGTCTGGTACAAAACATGAATTTGGCCAAAGGAAAGATAAAAAAAACAATATCAATAAAGAAACCCCAGAACACACTGCAGTTCCCTGAGTGTCCACTAGAGCCTGTCTCCAGCAGTGAGTCCGTTTTATAGCAATAACAGTTTGTGTGATTCGATTTTGAGTGGAATTATGCAAGAGTGACATCAGACCACAGACAAGCCATGAAAAAAAAAAGGACGGAACCAACGCAGGATTATGTAGGAAGAGGATTAAAGCCACAGGAGGAAAAAAAAAAAAAAGATCTATTTGTTATTATTGAGTTTGTTATTATTATTATTTTAAGATAAAAGTCTGATTCCTGACTTTGATCTCAGAATATTATTTAATATTTATTTATATGTTTGTTTGTTTTTTTGTTTTTGTTTGTTTGTTTTCAGTGGCTCTAATCCTCTTCTGTTATTTTGTTAAACAAAAACAATTCCTTAAATATAACCAGTTTCTGGAGTTAGTATGTGACTGAGATATTTCTCTTTGTGCTCTCTGGTTGTCTTGCTTTGAAATTCAAACAGTTCTGTTCATTTCCACGTCGTGTCATTTGGATCAGTACTCTTAGAGCATCTTTCTGACCACTCAAAGCTCTTTATGCTGATGGTCTCTTTCACCCATCCACACCACACTCACACACTAACTGCTATGATAGGAAACATCAGTGTTAGCTAACACTCATTCAAACACCACTGACCAAGAGCGTCTTGCTCAAGGATACTTCAGCAGAAGCTGGTATTGAACCCTAACAGCAGGAGTGACAGATGAGATGCTCCACTTGCTGGGATAAAAATAAATAAAGTCTCTCTCTCTCTCTCTCTCTCTCTCTCTCTCTCTCTCTCTCTCTCTCTCTCTCTCTGGCATGAAGTTTTCTTTAAAAAAACATTAAAATCACCAAGAAAACAACAATAAACAACAAACAACAATAAAATCATCCAAAAATAAAATGAACCAAACCAAACCAATAGAAAGAACAACAACAAACACACAGTGATCTTTATTTACATGTTTATAGATGTTTGTTTTTCTTCTTTCCTTAATAACACCTTATTGATCGTCTCTAACTGAAGCCTGTCTCACTGTGACCAGCTGTCACATATTCAGCTGACAGGTGAACAGCAGAGCTCTCTTCCTCCAGAATCTTGTGGATCTGTTCCTCTTTGAGCAGATGAAGAAATTCAGAGATTAAATTTGTCAGTTTGGGTAAAAACATGTCTGTAATGTTTGTCTAATGTGGACAGGTGATGAGGAAATGATCTCAGTTTCTACCTGTCCTGTGTGACAGAGCCTACAGACTCTCTGAGATCTCTAACCACTCATTTCTGAATCCACCCGTTTCAATGGACACTTTATGATCAGAGAGTCTGTATTTAGTGAGTTTCTGTCTCTTTAAGGGATCTTTAATAACTCTTAAATAATCTGCATATTGTAATTCTCTCTTTAATAACTGATAACATTCTAATTTTGTTGATTGATTGAGTTTCCACCTTCCTCTGATGGTTCATATTTGTCCTGTTTATTTTGTTTTCTGTCGCTGTGAGTTGGTGATGACTTGTGGGCTCTTATTTTGAAAAACAGATCTTATTTCCTGTATTGAGGTGTTTTCCTCTGGGTTCAGAGAGCGTTTCTGTTCTAGATAAGCTCTGTGTTTGTCTGAGTCGGGCTCAGACTCCATCAGGTGGTTGGTAAATTTAATCCTCTCTTTTTAATTGGAGTTGAATAAGCCACTGATGGAAATGCTCCCTGCAGTCCGTCCTCCTCTTTGAGTATCGTTTGACAGACACAGCAGTGAGCAGCTGTTTCAGGGAGGCGTCAACTCTTTTTATGAAATGAAAAAACCTAAAACTTACGGTCTGATTTGAGAGATCTGTGCTGAAGGGACACTGAGCAGGTCAAAGCAGAGGAGCTGACCAATCAGAGGTGTCACACATGTGCACAGGTTAGCTATGAAAAAAAAAGCTATGGAAACAGCTCATTCCACAGCGAGCCTGCTGGCTGATGTCCAGAGCTGATAGATGATATTAAATATTAAACACAGGTACACCTTCGTCATTGTCTCAGAGAGGCAGCAGGCCTGGCCGCTGCAGCACCGTCACGCTCCCTGGCTCCGCAGATCTCTTCATCCAACACGTAGCTGTGAAGCTGGAGCATCACAGGATCGGCTGATCTCTGAGTCTTTCTTAATCACCTGTGTCAGAGCTCATTTTTACCAGCAGAGCAGAAAACAAACCAACCCTAAGGTCCAGCCCTCTGACTTTGCAGAACCACTGCAAATTTAATGAGATACTACATGAGGAATGACCCACATACCATGGAGTCCAGTCCAACTTCACCACCGACAGCTGCTGCAGACTGATAGGAGGGTTAGGATGAGTGAAGTCTGAAAGTTCATCTGTTGTGAGGAAATTTCACATTAAAAAAAGGTTAGACCCAGAAAAAAAAGAAAAAATCCTCTCTCTATTGTAGTGCTACAGTAACATGTTGATGCAGATGTTTTTGAATAAGAAAAATGTTCTGATAAATAATGAAAATTCAATTAAAAACACAGCCCAATAGGATGTAGTGCAGTAAAGTGGTTTTATTCAGTGTAATGTTCAGCATTTATCTTAGAGATCAGGTGACTTGAAGATGCTGACGGAAGTGGAGGAGAGAGGCTGAACTGAATAACTGAATCTGATTGGCTGATTTTGGCCCTTTTTCTCCAGGCTTTCCTCACTTTCATCTAAAGGTGATTTCCATAAAAAACCTGTCCAATCAGCTCTGTTTCATCCTCCCTTTAACAATGATTCCAAATTAGTTTGACAAGCGTCATTAAACAACACCACCGCACACCCAGCTGAAACTTTTTCTGGATGTTTCTTCTGAATAAAGTCTGAGAGTTTTGCAGATTAACTGTGAGCAAAATGTGAGCGCAGCTCCAAAAGAGAAATATTTTCTCAACTCCTAATAATAGTTAATTGTTCCCGCTTGCAGCCACAGTATGGAGTTTGGTTTAAAATAATTGATTAGGGAACCATTAAATGTTTACTTTATCATATTTGGTGAGTTAATATAATGGTGATAATAATAATAATAATAATAATAATAATAATAATAATAACAATAATAATAATAATAATAATAATATTATTATTATTATTATTATTATTATTATTATTATTATTATTATTATTATTATTATTATTATTATAATAATAATAATAATAATAATAATAATAATAATAATAATAATAACATCTATAAATAATTTTCAGTAAAAATATGAAACCCTGGTCAGAATGGAATGTTGTTGTTTTTTTTCTAACATGGGTAAACACAGATCACAGAGTCTGCAGTTCAAATTCATCACATCAGTTAGCACCACAGTTAGCTAGCATTGGCTAACGTAAGCAGAGCTAGCTCCAGCAGCGACAAACTCAGAGAACAGTTCATTTCTGCTCCAGCCTCTGACACACCAACAGACCACTGCAGCTGTGTGTATTTGTGTGTGTGTGTGTGTGTGTGTGTGTGTGTGTGTGTGTGTGTGTGTGTGTGTGTGTGTGTGTGTGAGAGAGAGAGAGAGAGAGAGGGGTTTAACTGTAGTGTGTGATTCAGCAGAAGGAGCATCACTTCACCACTCCTCTCTCATATGAACGTGCAGAACGAGGCGGGGTGACAGCGCTACAAAACAAATAAGGTCTGGCTTTAAAGCACTCCAAGTGAGGCACTGCGTGCTAACCTTCGTGCCGTGCTGCGTTCACTGCCTCTCTGGGTGAAAACGATAACACACTTGGCTTTAAAGCACTCAGACGGGCACAGCACCTGAGAGTTTTGACCTTCCTTGTTTTGATGGGCTGGATTCACGCGCTCAGGGTCACCGCCGAAATTGGCACAACAACACGGGAACCAAAACAAGCTTGACGGGAATCATTGAAAAGGCTTCTAGCTGGTATGCATATCACTGCGGGAAATTGATTCTGGCCCTCAGTGTTTGAGTGACTGGGGCCTTCTTTTCAATCCTGTTTTGTTTTTTTAACTCACCTTATTGTTCAGAGAGGAAAATAAATTAGATAAAAAACTCTTACAGAGTTTATTCATCATTGATGCGAATTATTCTGCTGTGACCAACATTGAAACTCTTACATTTAGACATGTTCAAACTTTATAACATGTTTTAATCTCAGCTTGTGGTATCTTAAATTCAGCCTGAACATGTCTTTTTTTCTCTTAATTCGTCAGGAGATCTTAACATTCATTGAGAAATTATTTGAAAATAAATAAATAAATAAATAAATAAATAAATAAATAAAATGAAAAAAAAAAAACTTTTTTATTTATGGTTCAAACTAGGGCTGTACAATCAAATTTAAACTAACATCACAATGTAATAGAATACAATTTTCAAATCACGAAAGTCTGCGATTAAAATACAAAAAAGTTTCATGTACACAGGCGCAACCTCATGTGACACGCATGCAGTGGGTGGCGGTAACCAAAAATCTTGAACAAGATTTACAAGATCTATGAACAAAAAAACCTTCAGCGACAGCCTCAGAGGAAGAAGTGAGGGAGGACACAGAAGAGGTGACTCTGGTGTCTAAAGCCCTGTTTACACGACAACGTTTCAATGTGTTTCACTCGAAAATGCAGAGAAAAAAAAAATGTGTTTACATGGAAATGCTGAGGGACTGAAAACGCTGTAGTGTACATAACCGACCTGTGGTGATATGACTGTAGAGTCTTTTGGTAGTCTGAAGAAGAAGAAGAGGCGGGCTGATCATCTGGTGTATATATTAAATAAGTCTTATCTGAGTGCAGAAGTGGAGCAACAGATGAACGTTTAGTTAAAGGCAGTCAGCAGATTCAGCAGCACAAGCACAACACGGTAAGTCCACCATTCAACCGTTGTTGTTCTCCAGTTCACGCATGGCAATTAAAAGTTCCCACAAAAGTGGAATGCGCACGCAGAAAACAGAGCGTGACGTTAGCGTTTCCAATGAAACTTGTGGCTTGCTGTTTACACGGCAGCAGAGGCTGCAGCCTATCAGAAAAATTCCACTCTGGAGGGCGTATTAAAAAAGCTTTGTTTTAGGTTGGCTGAAACGCTGTTTCCATGTAAACAAGAGGCAGAAATGCAACAATAATTCTGTGTTTCATCCTAAAACCATTTTTATGTGAAGAGCATGTAAGAGGAATAACACGTTGGTTGTCTGGACCTATTTTGGATTCAGGAAAGAAGAAAAAAAAAAAAAAACTTGCATGCTAGATCGCAATATTGGTCCAAAAAAAATCACAATTAGATTATTTTCCAAAATAGTTCAGCCCTACTGCAGACACACTTTCTCTGAAAAAATAAAAATGACATCGATAAGGATTTTTTTATGGATTATTTTACTTAGTGTGAGAGGCTCATGAGAGGCTGTGGAGCAGCGGTAAGGATCCCATCTGACAATCTGAAGGTTGTGTGTTTGATCCCAGCTCTCATGATCACATGTGAGTGTGACATCATCTGTGTGTGTGTGTGCTAATCTGTTTATTTCAAGATGATCCTGAACTTTTATCAGGAAACAGACTTCTCTCATACTGAGTGATTTTTTTTTTTACATGAATTAGTGTTTCTTTTTGTCCCAAGGCTTCAACTGAAAAACAAAATTGAAATGTTTGCATACCTTCAGTATATTGTACTAATTTTGTGTTCCAGGATGTTTGTGTCAAGTATTTGAATCTAAAATGAGCCTTTTCTTCTGATTTTAACACTCCCCAAATCACACTTTTCTCTAGATTTAAAATCCTTATATTGAGATTTCTTCTCAGACTTTTTTCTTATCGTATTTAATGTTTTTTTTTTTTATATCTCATTTTTAGGCTCTCTTTTTAGCAGTGTGTCTTGATGGAATTCTTTCATATTTATAACGTGCAGAGCTCTGCTGACTCTGATCACAGCTGAGAACTAAAACATGTTTATTTGTTTTGTTTTTTATTTGTTTGTTTTTTTCATGACAGAGCAAACGTCTTAAAAAGAGCTGATATTTAAAGTCAGACTTCTTCTAAATGTCCTGTGAATTATGGAGCAGCTGCTGCTGTTAAATTTTAGGGACTGACTGGCAGCACAAAGTCTGTGCTGAAATGCAGCCCAGAGAAGAAGCAGCATGGAGCCCTCAGAGCATCTCTTTACTTTCACTGAATATCCTGAATAATCTTCGTGCAGCAGGTCTGAGCAGACCTGATGTCTGTACAGACCTGATGTCTGAGCCTCAGGGAGCTTGACCCCCGTGCGGTCAGAGAGCCTGAGTCACAGAGTTATGAGGAGTGAAGACTTTTGGTGGCGCTGCTGGAGGAGATCTACTCTACATTATGTTCTCGGTGTGAGGAACGTGCTGAATGGAGCCGCTCATTGGATGATTGCAGGGAAGAGGCCAAGGCTGGTTGAGAGCCACTTCCTGCAGCTCTTGAGTTAGATGCAAGCTTCTGCTCTTGAACGATGAATGGGTTGGTCTCCTCGCAGCTCCGAAGCCCGCCGCCATGACAACCTGATGTGATAAGGAGGGAGGTGCAGTGGAAAACAAAGGCTGCATACATTCAGATATATATTTATAAAGAGTAAAGAGGTGTGTGTGTGTGTGTGTGTGTGTGTGTGTGTGTGTGTGTGTGTGTGTGTGTGTGTGTGTGTGTGTGTGTGTGTGTGTGTAGGCAGCTGTAGGGTTTGATGTCTGAAAATAAGGGATGACCTCACAGGTCCCTGTCTCTTTGACAGAGGAAAAAGTGCAGCAGGGTTTGTGTTTTTCTTTTTCTTTTTTTTTTTTTCTCTTCTGCATCATTTTTCTCTCTGCTTTTCAGGAGTGAAGACAACAAACCAGGCTGTATTTTCCTCCCGCTCTGTCTCTGCCCCTTGTGACTGTGCCTGCAGGCGGTGGGTGGTGGTTGCCTGTTTGTCAAAGGCCCACTAGCCTTGTCCATTTTGACATTCACATGGGAGCAGTAATGATCCTAAAAGCTGCAATTAAGCTGACTGTTGCGTTCCGGGGAAGCGCCTGGTGCCGGCACTGTGCAGCACCTATTATCCCCAGTGGGAATACTCCCTGAAGAACAGCTCCCCCCCCCCCCCCCCCCCCCCCCCCCCGCCTCACCCTCCTCTTCTCCTCCCCCACCTCTCCCTGTCTTACAGCTCACACAACTTTTATTTATCTCTACAGCCGTCCTTGCATTGTGCAGAGTGTTTTTATGAGCTGGATGTAAAAGGTTATAATTTACCACCATCAGAGTTATTAAGCACATATCTAATCAGTTTTAATCTCAAACAGAGTTTATTTCTGTAGACTGGATCCTTTGCCAGTCCACCAAAACTGTGATATAACTCCAGCGGCTAAAGCAATAAACATCCTTTTATTGGTGTGATTTGATTGATTTATCTAAACTCAGAGCAGGAACACAGATTTGTTTCCTGCTCTGTATTGCTGTGGCAATTTGAATCAGTGATAAATAAAGAACATATTTGGACTTTATAACTATAGTGCATTTGCAGCCTCAGAACAGACCTGTAGGGTCCAGATATGACCACACTTTGATGATGGACTCCATGCTTTAGTGTAGCTGCTCACTGCAGATTTTAAGATAATCATTCAAATAGTGATGCAAGCATGAAGTCTGGCATAAATACTCTCTGAGGGTCACTCTATGGTAAAAGATGCAAGACACTAAGAAATTCAAGATGGCTACCACCACCATTGCTGCCGCCACCAGCACTAAAATTAAGATGGTAAAATACAGTTCATCATCTAAAGATCCAGGATGGGATTGATCTCAAAAACTGGCTACAATCTTTAAATTTCAAGCGGCTGTGAGCAGTTTCTGGTCAAGTGACCTACAGATGCTCCTCCTGCAAATTTTGTACTGCTCATGTTAATTTTATGCCTATATCAAAATTTAAAATTAGACCTATGTGACGGCCATCTTTAAAAATGGTCACAATCTTGTGAGTCGCTTGCTTCACCATGTGTGTGTGTGTGTGTGTGTGTATATATATATATATATATATATATATATATATATATATATATATATATATATATATATATATATATAAACCATCAGCTGGCCGTGCAGTGTCTGAAAGAATGCTCATGTCAGACTGAAAGTGAGAAAGAGCTGCACACTGGCAGGCAACAGAGCAGTAAAATATCTGAGTCATCTGCATACAATAAAAATTGTATATTATTATTATTATTATTATTATTATTATTATTAGTAGTAGTAGTAGTAGTATTAGTATTAGTATTATTATAATAATAAAATCTGCATTTGAAACATGAATGATGGTGTTCATATTAATTGAACAACCCCATTCCCTGCAAATATGGGAGGTTGTGTAAAATGTAAACAAAAACAGAATACAATGATTTGTAAATCCTGTTAAAACTATAGTCAATTGAATGCACTGCAAAGACAATATATTTATTGTTCAAACTCATACACTCTATTGTTTTTATTTAATATTCACTTATATTTAATTTGATGGCGGCATCATGTTCCTAAAAGCTGGGACGGGGTCATATTTCCTACTGTTACACCACCTGACTGCAGGCAGGCCAGTCTAGTACCTGCACTCTTTTACTATGAAGCCACGCTGTTGTAACACGTGCAGAATGTGTCTTGTCATTGTCTTGCTGAAATAAGCAGGGACGTCCCTGAAAAAGACGTGGCTTGGATGGCAGCATATGTTGCTCCAAAACCTGTATGTACCTTTCAGCATTAATGGAGCCTTCACAGATTGTCAAGTTAGCCATGCCATGGGCACTAACACACCCCCATACCATCACAGATGCTGGCTTTGAGACTTTGACCTGAGAACAATCCAGATTGTCCTTTTCCTCTTTGGCCTGGAGGACACCACGTCCATGATTTCCAAAAACAATTTGAAATGTGGACTCGTCAGACCACAGCAGACTTTTCCACTTTGTGTCAGTCCATCTCAGATGAGCTCGGGTCCAGAGAAGCCGGCGGTGTTTCTGGGTGTTGTTGATATATGTCTTTGTCTTTGCATGGTAGAGTTTGAACTTGCACTTGTAGATGTAGTGATGAACTGTGTTAACTGACAATGGTTTTCTGAAGTCTTCCTGAGCCCACGTGGTAATATCCTTTACACAATGATGTTGGTTTTTAATGCAGTGCTGCCTGAGGGGTCAAAGGTCACGGGCATTCAATGTTGGTTTTCAGCCTTGCTGCAGTCTTTTGCTGATCCTGTCCCAACTTTTTTGGAACGTATTGCAGGAATCAAATTCAAAATGGGTAAAAATCTGAAAAAGAATAAAAAATAGAATGAAAAAACATTAAAGTTTATAGTTCAGCAGGATTTACAAATCATTGTATTCTGTTTTTATTTACATTTTATGATGTTTTATTCCAACTTTATTGGAATTGGGGTTGTAAATAACAGGGTCCCAACACAGAGCCCTGGGGGCACACCTTTTATTGCTCTAAGAGATCTCAAAGTCAAGCACACTGTGATCAGAACAGAACGGATAAAGACCAGTCAGATCAGATCAGTTTAGGTCAGAGAGTCTTTTCCACATATTGATTCATGATCCATTTGAAATGATTGGTACCTTGGTTTTAGGAGTTGTATTTCAGTCTGGGGTAGTGGCACAGTGATCTTTGATTAAAGAATTAACAAAAACAAGACAGGAGAAAACTTAGGAGGAGCATTAGTTAAAGTCAGATCAATTAATCAATTAAAGTAATAGATCGGGGGGTCGGGGGGTAAAGTTTCTGCTCACAAACAGCAAAGGTCAGTCTATATTTCTGGCTGTGTTTTTCATAGTGGAGTGTTTTTTTTTGGTCTTCCATGGCTGCTGGATTGCCGAGTCTTGGTTGGAGAGGGGTAAAAACAGTAAGGTTGGACTCTGTGGAGGCTCTGCTTTCAGGGAGACCTGTTGTTTCTGTGTTTCCAGGATACAGTTGCCTCACTGCTCACGTTTCGTTTTGTTTATGCTGATGCTGTGCTTTCACTAAGTGGTACCATCTAGGGGGGTGGGGGGATGGTGGGGGTGGGCACTACAACAAAGACGGCTGAAATACACTCAGATCGATTCAATAAAATGAAGGCTGAAGTACACCGGATGTGTCTCCACTCCGTCATGGCGCTAGATCAGATAGGTTTCTATTTAAGTCAGTGTAAAAACTCACACAGGATCCACTCTGTGTGCCTGGTCCAGTAGGCTGCAGCCGATACACAACCATTCAATTTTAGCCAGATGCCAGAGCTGAGATGCATCAATTCACCATAAGGAGGATGGAGCAGGACAGGAAGTAGTGCAGGGAAACTTCCTAAAAAAAGAGTCTGAAACTCTCAAAATTCAACAATCTGTGTTAAAACCAGATTGTATTTATCTCAACTATAACAGCAGAAGGTCAATGTGTGAGTTGATGAACACAGACAACACACAACAGATGCAGATGCATCTGTTGTATTTGAGGCGTAACAATGTTTCCAACATTCCTGATGATCCTTTAGCTGGATCGAATATCTAAAGTTAAAGTTCTCAGCAGGATAAAGATTGAGACACTGATCCACCTGTCCCATTTAAACCAAGTCCCCCCCCCACACACACACACACACAAACACACAAACACATACACATCACTAATAAAAAAAGAGGATCTCATTGATCACAGTGCCCATAGAGAGTGCAGTGTTTGATTGCTACAGCTTTTGTTGTACATTTGTGAGGCTGGAAGCGCTGGGAGCACTCAGCTTTGGGGTGATATTCCGAGCTTAACAGAAGAAAGTTCATTTATAGTTACGAACATATTTACAGTGCTTTTTACACACTTTCTTTCTCTCCTGTGATGTTATTCCTCTCTCCTTCAGCGTCCATGATGATTACATGCAAATGACTTGTTATGCAATTTAGAGGATGCCGTCATGTAGCGACTTCTGGGACAGCCAACATCAGCTTTCCTTACTGACGAGTTGGAGACACTTGCTGCCTGCGCGGGTGCTTCAGACATGGAGTGGAAAAATAACTCATTAGGTTGCTGTTTACAGCTTGGTCCCCCTCAATTCTAAACTCTCATCTGCGCCCCTGCCTTCAACTAAACACTTATTTAACCTCTGAATGATGACAGACTGTGCTATGAATGTCTCCACAGGAGGGCTGAAAAAATCTGTGAATTTTGTCACATTCTTTAGAAACTTTTCATGGGAATTTTCAGAATTTAACAGAAATTAATGGGGGTATTCTAAAATTTTATACTAACTGCATTGACCAGGTAAATCAAGTTGATAACAAGAAGAAAAATTCCAAGACAAAATTTCCCAGGTATTTTTTTTTTGTAAAAAAAAAAAAAGTCATTTAAATTGACGGCAACAAAGCCCTGAAAATTTCCAATATGCTTGGGCTAAAACTTGCATGAAGGGAACTTTCCTGAAGTTTACAAAAAACTGTCCACCCCTCTGCAGCCATACTCCTCATCTTCATCACCTTGTGTGTCTGTGAATGTGTGTGTAACAAAATTATCAGTTAGTTTATTCTCTTACGCCCACTGTAACCTGCAGCCTGAGCCGCATGTCGATAGCATTCACAGAAATGTTTTATCATGAGCTAAACAGGGAAGCTGAGGCGCATTGATCTGTTATTGGCTGAGCTGATGGCTGCAGTCTGATCAAACACACACACACACACACACACACACATACTCACACACACACACACACACACACACAAAGAGAGAGAGAGAGAGAGAGAGAGAGAGAGAGAGAGAGAGAGAGAGAGAGAGAATGGGTAGAGGGAACAGGAGGTACAGTAACGCAGCAGGTGGGTGAATCCATCACAGCCCCTCAGCAAACACAGACAAAAAGGGGAAAAATCATTTTAATTAGCTGAGTGAATGTGATTTGCTGGACGTGGGGAGCCGGCCTCTCTGCTCTGCACATTAAAATTGGTCTAATTTTGTGTGCAGAGAAAGTCCCATCTGAGCAGCCCTGGCCGCAGTCAATCATGTTAAAAGCTGCGGGTGCTTAATTTGATTTACCAATATAAAATGCAAATGAGGTGATCAAGTGGAGTGGAAGGCAGCAGGAGGAGGCTCTCTTAAGCCATCAAGTTAAATGGAACAGACAGTCCACTGGCAATGTAAAGAATGTTTTAGCATATTCGTTTGATTAGCACTACAAAAATTTAATTAGGACGGCTAATCGCCTGACAAATTGCTGCACATCAGAAAAGGCAGAATATGCTTTAAATACACCACGACACCAGCGCTGCCTGTTCGCTCTCCCCCATATGTTTCATTCCGAGCCTAAACCGGCTCTTTCTAATATGTGAAAAGCCTAATTAAATAAATGGAAGATGGCACAACAGTCCCTTACAATAGTGAATGAGATAATGTGTGTAATTAGCCCGCAGCGGCCTGGCCATATGCCCGTGTGCTGCACTCAGACAGGACGAGCCGTGCTGCAGCAACAAATCAAATCAGAGAGGGAGCTGGGAAAGCTCCTGGGACCACGCTGCTGCTACTGCTTCTGCTGCTGCTGACGGGCCACCCAACCTGATCCGAGCACACACACACAAACTGACAGTGACACACACTGACAGTGACACACACAAACGGTCACAGACATGCACTAAGACATATATGTTGGAGTAATGTCTGCAGAGTTATTTCTGTTGTTTAACAGGAGCATCACTCTGGACTGGACTCCAATTGTCCTCCGTTGCCATGGAGACGGTCTGAAAACGACAGCCAGCGCTCTGCTGCCACACTGAGACTTATTACAGCTGACATTCACTGTTCCTTCAGTACTGTGGTCTTCTTTAGTGTTTCCCCGCACAGACGCTCACTATGTGTGTTTGTATGTGATAATTGGATGATAGCTTGTTAGCTTTAATTTTATCTGAATATCTAAAGGAGGAAACATTTTAAGATATGAAGTCCTCCCTGGTCGGTCTAAGTCCTCTCTGGGGTCTAAGTCCTCTCTGCTAACTCTGACGTCCTCTCTGGTTAGTTTGAAGTCCTCTCTGGTTGATCTGAAGTCCTTTCTGGTCAATCTAAGTCCTCTCTAGTCGATCTGGTTGATCTGAAGTCCTTTCTGGTCAATCTAAGTCCTCTGTAGTCGATCTTAGGCCTCCCTGGTAGGGCAGAAATCCTCTCTGGTCGGTTTGGAGCTCGTTCTGATCAGTCTAAGTCATCTCTGGTTGGTCTGAGGTACTCTCTGGTCAGTCCGAAGTCCGTTCTAGTTGGTCTGAAGTCCCTTCAGGTGGGCCTGAAGTCCTCTCTGGTCAGTCTAAAGACCACTCTGGTTGGTCTTAAGTCCTCTCTAGTCGATCTTGGGCCTCTTTGGTAGGGCAGAAGTCCTCTCTGGTCGGTTTGAAGACCTCTCTGGTCAGTCTAAGTCATCTCTGGTTGGTCTGAGGTACTCTCTGGTCGGTCCGAAGTCCATTCTGGTTGGTCTGAAGTCCCTTCAGGTGGGCCTGAAGTCCTCTCTGGTCAGTCTAAAGACCACTCTGGTTGGTCTTAAGTCCTTTCAGGTGGGTCTGAAGTCCTCTCTGGTCAGTCTTATGACCACTCTGGTTGGTCTGAAGTCCTCTCTGGTCGGTCTAAGTCTTCTCTGGTCAGCAAAATTCAGGAAGACTGACTGATAACAAAGACTGAAGTCATTGTTATTGGACCTAAAGACCTCAGAGAGGCTTTCTCTAACCAGATAACTTCCTTAGATGGCATCAGCCTGGCACCTGGCTCCACTGTTAGGAACCTAGGAGTTCTTCTGGATCAGGACCTGTCCTTCAACTCTCACATCCAACAGGTCTCCAGGACGGCGTTCTTTCATCTCCGTAATATTAGAAAAATCAGACACATCTTGTCTCAGAGTGATGCAGAGAAGTTGATCCATGCTTTGGTTTCCTCCAGGTTAGATTACTGTAACTCTCTTCCATCTAGTTGTCCTAACAACAGTCTATTAGGACTCTTCAGCTAGTTCAGAATGCTGCAGCCTGGGTTCTGACTGGGACCAGGAGGAGGAAGCAGGGGGACTGATACACAAGGCTCCTGAAGTGTGTGTTTGTAATGAGTGTTAAAAATTTGCATTTGGAATGTGTGTGTGTGTGTGTGTGTGTGTGAGTGTGTGTGTGTGTGTGTGTGCGTGTGCGTGTGCGTGTGCGTGTGTGTGTGTGTGTGTGTGTGTGTGTGTGTGTGTGTGTGTGTGATTAGAGTGTGTGTTAGGAGTTATAGCTCTCTCTCTTAGTTCTCTTTAACACCAGATGATCAGATTGTGGACAGCCCAGTTTTACCCATCATGCACCATATTTTTTGCTGCTGCTGCTGCTGTTGTTGTTGTTGTTGTTGTTGTTGTTGTTGTTGCAGAATGTCAGATGTGCTGATAATTGTGGGCTGAGTGCTTTTGGATGAAGAAGTGTTTGGGGTAGTTGACTTAAAACACAATGAGAACAGGCTGATTATGGAGCTGAAGGATTGGTTCTTTGAGTAGTGACACTCGTTCTCTTCATTCATATCAGCCTGTTGACGCTCTCAGAGCCGCCCTGTAAACAACAGGTCAATGATCTGTTTCATGTAGTGCTGCTGTCAGCATTGGATCATCATTACAGTTCAGATAATAAACGTTAAATGTGGTTTTCAGAGGGTGGTCAACACCGTCAGGTCAGAGTGAAGATTTCTTCACACTGTGGGGGGAACAGCTGGAACCATATCAACAGTGTCCAATCAGAGGGAGGGATGATTTACACAACACACGGTGAAACATGAGCAGTGATTATTGTTTCTTTTGTTTCAGAGGCTGATGGAGTAAAGCTCGTATGTTCTGTCTGAATGGGAACAAAGATTAAGAGCACAGCCACCTCATGGTCCTTTAGCTTCATGACAACACTTTACCCTCACCTGGCATCAGTACCGCACCTTTACAGAGACAATGCTGAGATAATCCTTGAACATACAGAGCAGGCTGTCATAACTACACTGACTTATTAAGCAGAGCTGTATCAGAGTAAGCGTAAACCTGGAGCCATCTAACTCCATCTGTCAATTTAACAAACTGATTCCTGTTTGCAGAGAAGAACCAGTCGACATACTGACAGACAACATTTTGACATGTCTGATTTCATTCATAGATATCTTCTCATAAATTGTTCTGTCAGCACAGAGTAAGTCTAAATTTTTTAAGGACTGCTAACAGTAAATGAACAGACCAAGACGTCTAAGCAGTCAACTTCAGGAGCTGGCTTGTGCTCAGACTTCTGATTGTTAGAGAGAGTGTGGAGCTTTCACTGTGAACTGTTTCCAGAGTTAAACACATAAAGTGAAGGAGAATCATCAGACAGCTGGTCAAGGTGAGTTCACCTGCTGAGGATCAAAAGCAGCCCAGTCTGCACCTGCTTCATGTGAGTGACTGACGCCATGTTTGTGTGTTCTGTCCTGATGTGTTGGTGTCATCATGAGAGAGCATTGAGAGCTGCTCTCCAGCACAGATAGGAAACACTTAGCCGCCTGTAGGACCCCTCCTTCCATCAAGGCCCCTGGGCTGCTGTCCCTGTTTAAGGACTCAGATAGGACCCACAGAGATTATACTGGGCCTCTTATCCTGAGCCGTCAGCAGCCGACTGACACGAGCTGTTAACTTTCTATTTTAGGGATCAGGAGGAAAAAGACACGAGTGATTTTGTGCTTCCTTTGTTCTGAGGGGGTAAATCCTCTCTTTGCTCTGCGTTTGTCTTTTCAAGAGGAGGCTGAGCTCAGCTTTCACAGCAGTCAAAGAGGCTCTCTCTTCCATTCAGCAGCACACAGTGCTCAGACGTGTATGCAGGAGATGACAGCTCCTCTGTGTGCGGGCAGGGAACTTTGCATTAATTGTGCTGAACTTCTGTAGAAGCTAACAGACTGCAGGCCTGAGCTTACATTTAAACAGTCTGCAGCGGAGCACTGATGACATCTAAAATGAGTCCTTAGTCCAGCCCCCTCAGTCCAACCTTCAGAGGGACGCCGAGCATGGACACAGTCGTCTATCGCAAGGTAACGCACAATGGTTTAGTCTCCTAGTACAAGTCTGGTTTTAGGTAACAGCTTACATCAGGGGAGGGGGTCTGGTGCCAGGACTGAGCTGGGGGTCACACTGATTAAAACCAGAAAAGAGGAAAACTGTTTTTTCTGGAAGCTTTCAGTCAAAGACGTCACAGGCAGGAAATCACACAGGCAGGGACACTTTACAAATTGCCTTCTACATATATGATATATATATATATATATATATATATATATATATATATATATATATATATATATATATATATATATATGTGTGTGTGTGTGTTTGTGTGTGTGTGTGTGTGTGTGTGTGTGTGTGTGTGTGTGTGTGTGTATGTGTGTGTTTGGTCAATTCATTATTTTCAAGGGTTTAAGTTTCATTTGACTTCAATCAGAGAAACAAAAAATTCAAGGAGGGATTTCAGGGTCCTGTGTTTATGAATAAAAAAAACTGTGAAAGGTGTTTAGATCATACTACAGCAGAATTCATTATATTTGATTTTTAATCTTACATAAAGTTATATCATCTGCTGGATCTCACCATTTGCTGGAAAGAAAATTTAAAGTTATCTTTAACATCTCTACCCTTAGCCTGACATTAGCGTTAGCTCCTAGCTGTGTCTCTTTGTCTGTTGGAGTTCATTGGCCTGTTTTGTTCTAGTTTTTTGTTCTTTGCTGATCGTCCATCATTGTTAGCTGTTGTCCAAAGGGCTCTAGTTAAACTAACGTTAGCTTCTGGAGCTTAGCTTCATTAGCTTATCTGTAATAGCCCAGATAACAAAGGTTGACAAACGTTCTGCTGAATGATTCAGTGTAAATACTGTAGCTCCAAACTAACAGAGACTCTCTTGGTAAAGATGGTAAAAAGGAGGTTAGATTTTTCTCCTGACTGATGCTGATCCTCTGTCTTGTTGTCTGAGATGCTGATGGTAACCAGATGCTGTTTATCAGGTTTGCTCTGGGACCTGTAAGGTTTGTCTTGTAACTGAAGCTTTTTATGGACCTTCAACAGTAAATTGATTCATATATCCCTCCAATGTGGAGTTTAGACCCTTGTTGGTTCCTTTTAGATGATCTGTGATCTTTCTGTCTCCAAAAATCATCAATGACATGCTGTGAAATGTCTCCTACTGTGACAGCTGCCATAGCGCCTGTCACTGAAGGTTCATTGGTTGAGTGAGAGGAGGGGGGCGGGGCTCAGTCACACCCACCTGGGGAGAAAAGGAAAAGAAAGGCCATGACACTGTTCCTTCTTATATATAGTTTGTTCTTATATATATAACTATATAGTTATATATAGTTTGCTTTTGTTTTGTGTCTGATGGTGAGATGAGCTGTTAGCGTCTCCTCTTTCTGCTGCTCAGAGCGGCTCAGAGCTGCTCTGTGAGCGCCCATCACCCACAGGTCTCAGAGCTGTCACAGACTGAGGAGAGGACTTCCTGTCCCCAGAGGAGGGTCTGACCAGCACTCTTCAATGCTCTGGTCTGATGGGAGGACTTCTACATGAGCTGAGCTCTGTTTTTCCGTGCTGTCTGACCACAGATCCTGCCTCAGGTTAACACAGGGCTCAGCGTCTGTTCAGCTCTCTGCAGGTAGACACACAAAGGAGCACACCTGTGAACACTGAGAGCAGGCAGCTTTAAATGCCACATGAGGAAACAGCCTGGCAACCTGCTGAATCTGCATGAAAGGAGAGCAATAAAATCTGTGATATTTAATACTTTCCCTACAAAACCTTTTCTCTGCAGGAGCCTGGCTTTATTCAGCCATTCAATTGATTAACAATGTGTTGTTACAACACAATGAGATGTGATAGATAGAGGCAGAGCTGCTGCATTCACTATCTGACAGTCTTATTCCTGCACAAGGCCAGAGAACAGATAATACTGCTCCTGTGTGTGGGAATTCAGCTCAGGCTCTATTTTTACTGCTTACTCTTCCCACTTGTGTCTGATTCTCTGATTTATGCAGACAGGCTTCATCCGCACAGCAGCCAGTCGCTGCTTTTCATCCTGTTCCCGGGTTAATAACTGTCAGGCCTGTTCCAGTCTGTGTTTCATTTACCTGTTACCTGCAATTTGACTTTTTAAATTGCTTTATCTCCATGCATGTGATGCCAAAAGTGCTCCAGGTGAAAAGAACTACGAGTCAATCCAGAGGAGTCACAGAAAAGAGGCACACCACGTTTATCTGTCTCTACTTGAATATATTTGTGGAGACAGTTTGTGCAGACCTCCGGTATTTTCTGCCATATGTATGTAGATAAGCTCATCCACAGTTTGTTACTCAATAGCTTTGATTTGAATACTGCGTGCAGCGGTTGGCTCGTCTCCGTCTGCCTGACAATAAAGATTAAACACAGGTCTGAGTGAAGTCATACGTTTGGCCTCTTTCAGTCCTTCTGACTGAGAAACATCAGACACAAACAGAATCAGGAGACGTTTTAGACTGAAGTCACTGCAGCTCTACAACTATGACTGATTTCACATATAAACACATTATTTAAGACAAAGTATGTCAGTTCAACAGCTAAATAAAGAAACAGGAAGTGGGAAACCTCCTGTAGTACAGAGGAGAGGTCAACGAAAAGAAAAGTGTTACGCTGTGTCACACTTCCTATTCAGAACTAAGCGGCTTTGATATGGAGTTTTAACCAACCAGAATCAAGTATTTGACACGGCTAGGTAATGATCTCTTAAAGGGACGGAGACAAATAAGGGTTGGTATGATGTCCAAAAGAAAAATCAGCTTCAAACTTGTTCAAACAACATGTCAGATGGTTGTTTAAATGTCTAGTTGTCATTTCTGTTGGTGTCAAAGTATTTTAAATGACATTTATACCATTTTAAACCACTTAGAGAATCAGTCCCATTAAACTGTCAAATGCTGTACAAGGATTAAAATAATTCACCATCCTAAAAGTTATGACAGGGTACTGATGAAATCAGTTATTAGTTATGAAACAACATCTTAAAGTATATTTGGAATATTTCATTTCTAAACTTGATAACATGGTTTTTATGGACTGAGTGACTGAGTGAGTCAGTATGTCGTAGATATCAATGTTTTTTTTCTCTATTTTTGGCTCAGTTGGTTTAAAATAAGTTTAAATCTAATTCTCTACAGTGTAAATTCAGATTCAGAAGAAACCTTTTTTGCACGATATCAGATTTTTATGAGAAACACTGGTTACACCAGTTGACATTTTTCAGTTTTATCAACTGTAATCTAAAACCAACAATAAATGGTAAACGTTTGATATTTGTCTGTTTAGCTCACTTTCAGCTGTGTCCACACGTGCTGCAAACTCCTGAAAAGATGGTAAAAATGTCAGGAAGTGCAGCATGTGTGAACACAGAGGGCTGAATGTTTGGGTTTCAGACAGAGGGGGCCTGTCAGGATGTGTGTGTGTGTGTGTGTGTGTGTGTGTGTGTGTGGGGGGGGGGGGGGGGGGGGTGATAATACTGTGTCATGTGAGTGAAAAAACGAGCTGTAACAGGATGAACCTGTTGTCTCTGAGCTTAAAGAAGGAGAGTCTTTTTAAAGAGGAGAGCTGGAGGATGTTCACATCATCTGTTCCCACATGGATACCAACCAGTGGAGTCAGAGTGGGCAGATTTACACTCAGATGGCCGTCTTTTGAACATGCTGGGCTGGAAAAAAAAAAAAAAAAAAACAGCATGGGGCAGGTTGATAAAATTTGGCAGGTTTTTAGAAAATATTCTGGAGCCAAAATGAACAAAATAGTTTCCATTATGTGGCAGAAAATAAAAACGTACACATTTCAATAACGTGTTGTGACCTTGCAGTCATATCATTCGTTCAGTTATTATGAAAAGGAGAGAATTGGTTGATTCGTCATTAGTGAATCAAGTGTCATTGTGAAATGGTTTTGGGGTTTTGGGGAAATATACAGAATGGGAGACAGATCGGGATATTAGATATTAGATTTTCCCTGTGCCAGAGGAAGTTTGGACATCTTTAACTTTGAATATTCCTCTGAGCTGATCAGGGCGCCTGACTGGACTAGTCCTTTTTTCTGTATCTATTTAGTGCAGTAGCGTGCCCTTTATTACAAATGTAACAGTTGTAAAAATTTCACATGAGTTCCTAGAGAGGTTGAGAAGTGGGCTGGTTTTACGTTGTGTTTAGAAACTGTCAGTCAGTTCTGGTAACCCTGACACTTTCAGAGGGTTCAGGTACGAGTCCAGCTGCCAGGCAGGTCCAGCAGGTTGAGGACAGAAAGCCTCTCAGACCACTGAGAAGGTAAAGAATCAGTTGAGATGAATAACTCTGGGCTGAAGCTCTGAATTATGAAGCAGATTTTTTTTCTTCAGGATTTGAAATATGTCCATCAGTTTGACACCAGGTGCTATGAAGATAGCTGATTGGTAGTCGAGCTTGTTAACATGTTCAGCCTGTGGTTGGACCTCCCTCAGGTCTTTGTTCTCAGTCTGAAATAATACAGGTTAACTGTGCCGGCTGTATTAATTCTGTCTCTGAGACCTGCAGGACTTCAGGACCTTCCTGCACACTGACACGCATGAAATACAGCCAATGACATCACCGTCTGCACACAGCCGATCCATACTAATGTGTTTCAGCCGCTTAGAGATTCCTCCTGCTGCAGAAGGAGAAGAGACGCTCGATGCAAACAGCTGAAACAGAAATAAAACTGCTAGACTACCGAATGGGAAGCTCTGTCAGAAACGATGAGACCATGACATTCATGCTTTAGGAAAAAATAACTCTAAAAATCAGATCATTCACACATTCAGTGGGTTGTTTTGACTCCTGATTAAGATAAATGATTCAGTATTTATGTAGTAAAACAGGACTTTTTTCATCATGGATTTATATTGAAAACAGACACAAACCATTCATTTAACTTTAACTGGGAACAGCAACAGGCCTCTACTGCAAGCTAGCAGCTGATGCTAGCTGTTGCTATCAGCTGAACACATGTAACACATGTAACACATGTAACAAATGTAACACATGTAACACATGACAGAAGCAGCTTTTCTAAACTTACTGATAAAACCAGATGTGAGACAGCCCTCTAGACAGCCCTCTACATCAGCTTCCACATGAACCTTCATGTTTATCATCCTAATGTCCCAAAATAGAGCTCTTGCTGTCCTCCAGTTTTGTAGTATAGAGCAGGGGTTCAAAACTTATATATACTTATATAAGTTATATAACTTTATATTATTTATATTATTTTATTTATTTATTTTTGGCTCCTGGTATGAGGCTAAGAATGATGGTTTTAGGGCCCGCCCCGACAAGGTAGCTTGCTGTGTGAATGCAGAACATTGCTTGACCTAATGCTCTTCTTTACATCTAAAGAAGTTGACTGCTTTTTCAGTCTCTGTCGGGTGTTTTTGTATCAAATGACGCTAAAGTTCTAAGGTTTTAAACACTCGTTTGAGAGGGTCTCCAGACATCAGACTCATTTTTGGCAATCATTACCATTTTTCTGTACGGCTGTAAAAGAAATACTTAATGTATGCGGCCTCATATTTTCGAATTTTAGTTGGCTAGGAGTTCTTAGGGGTTTTTTTTGGCAGCAGAATCGTCCACGGCAGGGCTGTTGGACTGCTCTTTTGGTCTTTTTCCTGTCAAAAATCTTTCCATTTTGTGCTAGCTAGCAGCTTGATAACAGGCACAATCCGCCAGACGACAAAGATGATGACATCCACATATCCAGGTTGGAACCATCCCACGAGGTGCGGTTAAGTACAATCAGAAGCTTGAGAATCTGACGATTACAGCAGTTTATGTGTTGTACGTTCAGGACAAATGGTTATATTAAAAGAATGATAAAATAGAACACTAAAAGTAATTTGATTCTATTTTTCCCCTTTACTACAAGTTTCTGAGGCCCCCCGGAGGCCCCCCAGGGGGCCACGGCCCCCACTTTGAAAACCACTGGTCTTGAGGACTAAGACTAAAACCATGTTTACACAAAGTGTTTCACACAACACTCAGCTCTAACACTAAATGCTAACACTTAGCGCTAACACTCAGCACTAATGCTAAGCTCTAAAACTCAGCTCTACCACTCATCTCTAACACTAAATGCTAACACTTAGCGCGAACACTCAGCACTAACACCATAAACTGTATAATTGATGGACGTAGTCTCTACAATGTCACCCATCTGCTTCTGAGACAGAATCCTGAAGCAAAACAGCTGGCGTGGCCATATTGGACAAGAAGCAGGCTGTGAGTCTTCATATAGGGCGTCCGACTGTCACATGAGCCGAGCTGTGCCTCTGATTGGACAAACTGCCAAGTTAGAGGAAAAATCCATCCCCCATGCAGTGCCTGCCGTTAGTGAAATTAGCGATTCAGATGGGAGACATTCTTTGTACCAGGCTGTAAATATGATTAATTCTGCTGTGAAAAAAGGCTTTTTTGGCTTGGTGTGTTTGTGACTCAGGCTCAGCGCTAACACTCAGCTCTAAGGCTCAGCGCTAACGCTCAGCTCTAAGGCTCAGCGCTAACACTCAGCTCTAAGGCTCAGCGCTAACGCTCAGCTCTATGGCTCAGCGCTAACGCTCAGCTCTAAGGCTCAGCGCTAACGCTCAGCTCTATGGCTCAGCGCTAACACTCAGCTCTATGGCTCAGCGCTAACGCTCAGCTCTATGGCTCAGCGCTAACACTCAGCTCTATGGCTCAGCGCTAACGCTCAGCTCTAAGGCTCAGTGCTAACATATAATAGTGCTTATACAGCTCAACCAGTTCATAATCAGTGAGAGGAAAGTTTCAGTGTGAGGGTTAGATAAAATAAAATGTAAGGAGGATAATGTTCTCTAATGTGTCTCCTCCCCTCTACGAGCTGTCATCTGCTTACTGAGCTGATAAGAGCACAAAGGACAGCCTCCCTTTGGCCCACCAGCCATAGCTTTTTCTCCTCCTTCCTGATGGAAACAGACACACTGAGTGATAACAAAAGGCCGGTCACTGGATCCTCTGATCGTCCACATTTATTTATCCCTCTGTGACCCATAACCAGCAGCATGTTTACCTCACAGACCAGATCACAGCCCATCACAAGGATCACAATATGATCATTAGTTTTTCTCACTACATTCTGTCCTCTGTGTGTGTAAATGTGTAAGTGTGTGTGTGTGTGTGTGTCAAGAGCAGCTGCTCGTCAGAGATCCTGGCTCCTCAGCAACGTGACACACACACTCTTTTCATGGTCAGCTGGCTCGCAGGAAACAGGATCTGAGCCATATAAACCACAAGAGGCTTCAACTGGGACAAGATAGTTGCAAGGGAACAGAAATCAGTCGGTGCATCCTGTATCCTGATACACTGAAGAGAGAGAAACCTGGACCCTCCCTGCAGGGACAGAAAAACCTGGATCCTCCCTGCAGGGACAGAAAAACCTGGATCCTCCCTGTAGGGACAGAAAAACCTGGATCCTCCCTGCAGGGACAGAAAAACCTGGATCCTCCCTGTAGGGACAGAAAAACCTGGATCCTCCCTGCAGGGACAGAAAAACCTGGATCCTCCTTGCAGGGACAGAAAAACCTGGATCCTCCTTGCAGGGACAGAAAAACCTGGTCCCTCCCTAGAGGGAGAGAAGAGTTAGGCCCTCTCTGCAAACTTGGACTTCAACTGCAAGGGGAGGGAAAATCTTGACACCTCCTCCTCACTTTTGCAAGAAAAAAGCTTGCAAGGGACGAAAAAAAAAGTCTTAAATAAGGGTCCAAATTTTCTTCTCCTGCAGTAGAGAAGACTTGGGCTGCTCCATGTGCGTGTGCGGTCCCCTGTATCTTTTAGCTGTGTGAGCAATCTGCTGTTTGAGCAGTCCAGTGTGTGTTTTAGGTGTTTGTGCAGTCCACTGTGTGTGCAGTCTGGTGTGTGTGCAGCCCGTCTTCCTCTTTAAAAGCAGTCAGGCGTCCTGGTCATGCTCTCTGTGAGCGGGTCTGCTTCGTGTCCACTGCAGCTGATCGTCTGTCACTCAGGCTGCTATCAAACTGATACTGCTGCTGACTGTACATGGACTGATGAACGCAGACACACAACCGACAGCTGACACACACACACACACACACACACACACACACACACACACACACACACACACACACACACACACACACACAGAACACACCACAGCTTCACAGAGTCACATCTGTGTTCACCTCTAACTGAGAGAGGTATTTTCAGCTATGATAATGTGGATGTTAGGATTTAAAAAACGTCACTCACTGCAGCTTTAAACACACACCTCATGTTTTCTTTACATGTTCTGAACACTGACTCACAACCTGTATCTTTGATCTGTCTGCAGTTTACCTGCATGGATTGTGACCGTTCTTTTCTGGAGATTGAAATATGAGTCATGAGACTTTCCTCTTTCTAATGAACTACATCTTAAAGCTGCAGCTGTGCTCAGCGCTGCAAAGAAAAAAAAGCTGCACATGAAATTGAATTTATTGTGAATTTATTCTCACTCCAACAAATTATTAAAAAGCAAATTTTAAGAGATATGACATTATATTTAGAGAATATATTCCTTAATGAACAGGAATACTTGTACAAATTACCAAATTGAAGTGTTGGAATCAACAAGAAAAAGAACAAGAGAACAAAAGTCAAGATGTTAAAGTCATAAATGAAGTCCCTTTTAGTGCAGAAAGTTGTAAACTGCAAAAACAAACTTCTAAATTCACAAAGTTAAATTTATAATTGTACAGGAATTATCCTAAAGATATAAAGTCCTACATTTATGAGAAAACAGTAATTAAACTAAAGAGACTGAAACAGTAAAAATATGAGGATGATGATGTACAGTGATGAGAAAGGAGGTAAATTTTTCATCCTGGTTTTTTGTCTGATGCTTTGTTTTCTCTTTTTTTCTCTTAAATGAAGCTCTCAGAGGTGTTCCCCCGGCAGACTCTCACCTGTCTGAGAACCTCTGCTGATGTCCTGATCTGAGGGGGTCGATCTCCAGATTCAAATTAGAAAAAATTCAAACAAGAATAGAATAGAATAGAATAGAATAGAATAGAATAGAATAGCACAGCACCTTGGTGCTGTTGTTGTGAACAATAAAAGGCCGTCTGTTATCTCTTTATAAATAGCAACAGGTAAAAAAAAAATGGTACACCAAAAATAAAATCAAAGCCAAAGTGTCTGTAGTCGTCTCCATTGGAAGAAGTTTGTCTTGGGCAACGAGGTCTGCTGCCCAGACATCACATTCATCACAGTCATCACAGACCATTCACACATCCAGGATAAGACATAATAAATACAAACCTGTAAAATGAATGCAGGTATCCACATGACAGGCATGCATTCAAGCATTTCAGTGCAAATTCATCATCACATGACCTCAGACTGTGTTTTCTGTCTGTCCTTAGCTCAGTATTGAGCTCCACTGACAGCGGGCTGAATGAGTGTTTGTTTCTGCTATATTTACCCAGAGGAGCCCTGAACCTCCTACCTGAGTTCACTAACAGGCAAGCAGAGTGCAGCACATCGGACCAATCAGACAGAATACTGTCTGATTGGCCTGTTTGAACAAACATTTTAACACTTTATACATGGGGAAGTTAACACTTTATACATGGGGAAGTTAACACTTTATACATGGGGTAGTAACACTTTATAGACCGGGGAGTTAAGGGTAGGGCTGTATTAAATTACAGACCATAAGAAAAGCAGTGAGTTAGAGAGTATTGTACTTATTGATGTGCTGTGCACTTGGAGGGTTTTAGTGCATGAACTGGTGCAAACAACATCAGGTTTAAAGTACATTTAAATTCAAGTACATTACATTTAAACTGCATTACATAAGATTTGAACTACATAAGGTTTAAACTATATGAGATTAATTTACATCATTTATAAACTGCATTCATTTTAAACTACAAAAGATTTAATTTACATCATATATAAACTTATTCATTTTAATCTACATTAGCTTTGATCTACATCAGATTTAAACCAGATTACAGTTAACGACAATGGATGTGAATGACAGGTTTCAAACATTACATTAAATCTAAAACCAAAAATAAATAAAATGACATTTGATTTACAGTGAATAAAAAATAGATTTACATTTTATTAGACTTAGACTACATGAATTCATACTTGACTGGTTTTAAACTACGTGAGATTCAAACTTTATCAAATATAAACGTTAGATTTACACTACATTAAATGTATACAATAAAATAAATTCAACATTAAACTTCATGTTAGAAATACATTATTTTCATTAAAAAGTTACATTTAAATTTCATCTGACTTAGACTGAGACTTCCTTTATTTGTCATTGCACAAAAAAACAGCAGTGAGATCTTGGCAACGAAATGTCGATGCTTGGCTTCAAGTTACAGCAGGGATGTAGTTATTCAGTGTAAACATTACAAAAAATATAGTCTATATAACTTAAAAATACACAAGAGCTAAAAAAAAAAATAGTTATCAGTGCAATGGAGAACAAGTAGGTAAAAATAGAATGTAAACAACAGAATAAATAGTGCAAAAAGAATGACCAGTAATAGAACATAAACATAAACATCTTAACATTATCTGACATTATCTAACTTAGATTTAAAATATCTTAAAGGTAAAAAAAAATGATCAGATTTAAATTTTAAGTGTTTGCAGATGGATCTGAAAATAAAGTATGTCAGAGGTCTGTCAGAGTTCTGATAGAGGTCTGTTAGAGGTCCGTCGAGGGAAAGCAGCAACCTCCAGTCTGAAAATATGAGACAGTGCGGAAGTGCTAAAGTCTGCTGTTCCTCGAGTACCGGAAGTCACAAACACACCAAGACAAAAAAAAAAAAGTTTTCACGGCCAAAATAAGCACATTTACAGCCTGGTACAAAGAATGTCTCTCGTCTGAATCGCTAATTTTGCTTACGGCACGCACTGTACAGGGGGTGAATTTTTTTCTAATTCGGCAGATTCTACAATATTGGCATCGTCAGTTCATCCAATCAGAGGCACAGCTCAGATCACATGACTGTGGAGTGTCCTATGGCTGTTACTGTGGAGACTCACAGACGGCCTCATGTCCAATATGGCTGCGTCGGCCGTTTTGCTTCAGAAGTCCATTTCAGAAACAGACGGGTGATGTTGCGGAGACTACGTCCATCGATTATACAGTCTATGGTCAGGGGTCTGTTACATTCAGTCCTGTTCGTCCATCACTGTCTTTGTAACTTGTCTCTGGTCTCTGTCTTTTGTTTCAGATGCTGTCTTTGCATTCAGGTGTCTGTTTTGTAAAAATTATAAATGATATATTATCTAATAGAACAGTCCAGTCCAGTTTATGCAGAAACACCCCCTCAATGGAAGGTGTCGGTTTTTCATGCAAACATGTCCTCTGATGTTTGGGATTGAGCCTTGCTGATGAGTGTATCAAACCATGTTGATGACATATTAACTTATTCTGATAAACACAAACAGAAAAACCTCCTCAGCTTAGGTTAAAGGATCTTTGATCTGTGTTGTAATTTTACTCTGTGTGAACTCACACACACTGTGTTTATTTATAACAGAATGAAGTTACCTGGCTGATGATCATAGCATCTGATGTCTGCTGAATTCACACAGCTTCAGGAATTCTCAAACATTAACCCATAAATACATGAAAACAGTTCAAAACCACCAACAACTCAGAGAAAGAAATTCATCCTCACGAGAATCCCCCTCAGTTTGGAAATGACAGGCTGACATAACAAATAACAGGATGTCAGTGTGTGTGTGTGTGTGTGTGTGTGTGTGTGTGTGTGTGTGTGTGTGTGTGTGTGTGTGTGTGTGTGTTTGTGTGTGTGCGTGTGTGTGTGTGAGAGAGAGAAACCATCCTACAGGTCAGCCTGATAAACAGACACATAAACACCACAGAGGAGAAAAAACAAGAGGAGTGCTCACCCCAGAGGAAAGTAGGCTCCCTCTCTAAGAGGACTGCAGAGAGCAGACACAGGTTCATGAGATCATTTCAGCTCTGCTTCAGTCTGACTGACACCAAACACCTCCTTTGATTCTGTCAACTTCACAAACTGCAGCAGGAACCAGAGGGAAACTCAGGAGGAAACTCTGAAACTGAAACAGACGAACAGAAAACAGAAACAACCGTCCACAGCCAGCGCTAAAAGGTGACCTCCCCCTCCTCCAACCCCCTAACCCCCCAGAGCCAGAGAGGGACACAGCCGGGCCCAGGAGTGGCTGCAGGCTCACAGGCCTGTTTGCTGATAAAGGAACCTGCAGCCCCCTCCTGACCCCCACCCCTTTATCAAAGAGTCTCTCATAAACACGTCGGGGACAGATCGCCCACCTGCATGATGTTTTCCCCTCCTACTTCACCTCCATTTTTCCAGCCAACTGCCCTGCACAAAGCTGGAGGTGCAGCTCTTAGGTGTCCTCTCAGCGGAGACGTCTCTGCGTCTTTATTTCACACAGGCCTGCCCGTCTCTCCCCCTCGCAGTGCCGTGGCGAGCGGGGGCAGCTTTATTTCCCTCCGTGGGGAAAAACCTGAGCAGGGGACAACAGAAAGTGGCTTTAGAAGGGCGGTCTGAAAGAGGGCAGCTGTAGTCTGAATGAGAGTCTATGTGCTTTGTGTTTTAAATGAGCATTGTCTGTCACTCCGTCAGGGCCCGATTCTGGGGCAGCCATCTGAGGAGGGGGGCGGAGCGGGGGAGCAAGTGTTAAACTAAAAATAAAAATGGGTCAGAGGGGTGTTGTTGCATCAGTCCTATGTGTTATACCAGAGGTCACATGATGAAGAAGGTAAGTCGTGTTTTAAAGCCTCAGACTCCAGCTGAGACGGGATCACACTCACATTAAAGATCTTTCTGCGCGGTTCAGATGTTTGTTCCCGTCCTGTTGTTCTCCTGCTGGAGTACGAGGCCCCCTCCAGGTGAAGTGAAGAGATAAAGGTGCCTCTCTTTGTCCCCCTGTCTTCACCACCTTGTCCTGCTTTGTGTCCCTGAAAACATAATGAGATGTTCAAGTGCATCGCCACCTGGTTTATCCTCTTTCTCTTCTCTCTCTCTTCCTCTGTGCTGTGTGCCCTCTCCACACCAGCCCTGACTGTGTGAGTATCAGAGAAAAGAGCCCTGTGTTGAAGCTGCTCTCAACCAGCTCTTTAAATTTAAGCTGATTCATAAAGTGGGAGCAGGAAACAAAGAGGAGTGAGACATCCACGGCTAATTAACCAGCTACACACCCCCACTGAGATTCTGCTGTCACACAGTCACACAGAGAGAAATCCACACAACCCATCAGAGCTTCTTCTCTCCCATCTGTGTGTGTTCAAACAGCACATACACCCATCATCAGCTCCCCGCTTACTAAGCTGCTAGAAGATCCACAAAACACATCCAATCACACAGAACCAGTCTGACCCCCAACTGACTACGACTGAAACACCATCAAACAAACATCTTTAAAGTAGTTTTCTTCTCCTCTTGAAGACAGACCTGAAAAAGCCTGACTTTTGACCTATCTGTATCATGATGTTATTTCATCAAACTGAAGAGACGTTCATCAGAAGAAAATCAGTTTGTGTTTCAACTTCATCCCACTGAAGGAGAACGGAGAGAAGCCTCTGAGGGACTGAATGTTTACAGTGAAACTCAGACTCACCACAGACAGAGGAATAGATAGATAGATAGATAGATAGATAGATAGATAGATAGATAGATAGATAGATAGATAGATAGATAGATAGATAGATAGATAGATAGATAGATAGATAGATAGATAGATAGATAGATAGATAGATAGATTCTGTTCTGATCCCTAATCTCTTATGACATTATCAGCTGTCTGGTTTCCATGGTGAATGGTCATTTCCATTTATTTTAGTGGGCCAAAATTTTTTGGAAAATGCTGAATATTTTCAGAAATAACAAGGGTTAGAAATGTGAACCATACACGCACCCTTCTCTTGAACATGCTGAATACTTGTAAACCAACAGTAACAAAGACAGATGACCAGATACCGACAGTTCATGAAAGTCAGATACGGATGTGCTCTGCAATGGTTTTCAGCTGGACCAGTCCCAGGATCCACCATCAGTGACTTCAGGACCATCACCACCCAAAGAGCCTAAATCTTTAGTTTCATTGTGGCTCACACCAAGCGTTAGATAAACTACTGCCACCTAATGTTGCAAGGGTTTGGCACATTTCCTGTAAAACCTTTTTTTAAAAATTCTTTTATCAACTTTATTTTTAAAAAATGCATTGATATGTTTGTATGCATGTCTGAATATAACACAACAAAATGCATAATATTTATACATGTATATGACCAGCTAAATGCAGTTAATATGAATTCCACAAAATTTCTGTTGATTTCTGTTGAAATTCCCTTGGCAAGTTTCCAGTTTTAAAAATTCCCAGAGTTTTGCAATCCTACAGCCTCCTGCTGTGTGGAAGTATAAATAAACTCCTCTTCAAGTCTTCTGCATGACATCAAACATGTGTCCCTGCCAACAGAGGCCCAGGAGAGGCTTCTTGGGCCTTTTCTGGAAGTGAGCTGTTGGTTTCTGTTTAAGCTGACACTAAAGTTAGGTGTAAACTACGGTTCATCAAGTTTCCACTAAAGGCCAGCTCCGGGAACCACCCCCAAAACACCCAAAACACACACATTCAAAAAGACAAACAGTTGATCTTTACAGCAGAAATCCACACGTTTACAGCCTGGTTCAAAGATCATCTCTCAATCAGAAAACTGAACCAGGAGAAGACTTTTATTACTCAGGGTTTTTTTTTTTTTTTTTAAAGATAAAAAAGAAACTTCCAGAATTACAGCAACAAACAAGGAAGTGTAATGCAAACATTACAATAAAAAAAAAAAAAGAGACAGTTTCATTTGGAAAGCACTGAATCATAACCACAGCACAGTCATCACGCTTTGTTTTTCAGACTCTGTGCTGTTCTTCTGTAGATTTCATTCAAGTCCCACTCATGTTCCAGTATTTCAACAATGGTTTGATACCTTACAGCAGTTTCACACAGTGATGTGGGATTCTGATTATTGATTCTATTATGAGGGCTGATTGATCAGTGTGTGAGCCTTGTATTGAAGAAGAGAAGCAGGGATGTCCTTTTTCAGCTCTACTCTTCCCTGACTGTTTAAGGCTGTGTACCTGCAGACTGGTGTCATTTGGTCAGTTCATGTTGAAGAGGTTGCTCTCTAAAGTAAACAAGACAAGAGACTTTAACAACATGGACAAAATCACTGACAGAGCAGTGATTCAGTGTTTGCATTAGAAAGGTCTATCACCTGAGGATATCCATACTGATATAGTATCAACACTAGGGAATGATGCTCCTTCATATGCTACAGTGAAAAGGTGGGTGGAGGAATTTAAGCCTGGCAGGCAGAGCCTTGAGGATGACACCCGTCCTGGAAGGCCTGTCACTGCTGCAACCCCAGAAATGGTCAATAAAGTCCATGATGTTGTTCTGACTGAAGGACAAACAATCAGTGGCACATACTATGCATCACTTCTGAGGCAATTAAGAGAAAATATTAAACTCAAACGCCGCTCAGTAAACTCAGTAAAGGTGTGTTGTTCCACCAGGACGATGCCCCTGTTAATAAGTCTGTCGTTGCCATGGCTGCCATTAATGATTGAGGCTTTGAATTGATTGAGCATCTGCCTTATTCACCTGATCTCACTCCATCAGACTTTCATCTGTCCAGCATTGAAAAAGGTCATTTCTGGTACCCACTTTGGGTCAGATGATGACGTCATACATGCAGTGGAGGACTTTCTGAACGGTCATGAAAAGAACTTCTTTAAAAGTGGCATTGAGGCCCTTAAACATTGCCAGCAAAAGTATGAAGATACTGAAGGGGATTATGTTGAAGAATAATGAAATATGCTCGCCAAAAGTCAAACCCTTACATATGAGGCTCACAACTAATCAATCAGCCCTCATACCTGCAGTCTACTTCAAGCCTCTGTAAGGTCTTGGTGGGATTTTGACCCTCTTGTGAGTCTTGATGCTGTCTCCTCTGACTCCACTGTCTGACAGTGTTGTGCAGCATGTCTGTGCTTTTTCTGGCCTGTGAATCGTTGGGTCCTGCTCTGTTCAGCGGCTCAGAGAAAGCATTGAAGGAGGTGCACCAGCCTGAGCTTTTGTGTTGCTGTCTGGTGGAGAATTATGAGCAGACCCCCGGATTGAATCCCTGTGCCCGTCTGCGTCATCACCTCCTGTGCTGCTGCTGACAGATACCTCAGACTTTTGTCACCAGCAGGTTATTGTATTTCTAATTAAACCAGGTGAATCTCTCCAGCGCTGCTCCCTCTGCAAAGTGATATGGGTGCGTCACTGTAGAGGAAGTTTTTCAGACACTCTGTATCGGGAAGGTTTCAGAGAAAGAGAGCACTTTTAAAGTTTTATTTTGGCTGTGAAGGGAAGAGGGAGCACATGAGACCTAACAGCCGAATATGGAGCAGATTTTACCAGAGAAACATCATTAAGCCCAAAATGTTGATTTTATTTTCAGCCTTGGGTTTAGTCCTCTGATTGGTTCCCTGCTGATTCACAGACTTCCAATTTAAACTTATTCAGTTTGTTCAAAGGACGGAGCTCTGTGACACAGAGCTCAGGCACAGGGCAGACACATGCGCTGCACGCTGTGTGTCCAACACCTTCCTCTACACATGTGGAGCAGAAACACTTTCACAGACTGTCCAAATGATTGGAGACTCAGGTCTGTCCAGGATCAGGTTTAAACCTGACCCAGGACAGACCTGAGGCCTGAAGGAAAAGAGTCTCAACACTTTTGTGAGCAGGGTGAAAGACTTCTATCTCTCTGTGGGTCACAGACCAACTGAGATCCTTCAGTCCAACAGGGCAACCCTTCAGTCCAACAGAGATCCTTCAGTCCAAAAGGGGAAACCCTTCAGTCCAACAGGGCAACCCTTCAGTCCAACAGAGATCCTTCCGTCCAATCGAGAGCCTCTAGTCCAATAGGGATCCCTCAGTCCAAAAGAGATACTTCAGTTCAATAGGGATCCTTGAGTCCAACAGAGATTCTTCAGTCCATCAGAGAGATCCTTGAGGCCAACAAAGATCCTTCAGTCCAGTCAAGCAGGGATCCATTAGTTCAGTCTAGTAGAGATCCTTCAATTTAACTGAGAGAACCAACAAAGATCCAAAGTCCAACAGAGATCATTCAGCCCAACAGAGGTCCTTCAGTCCAACAGGGAGCCTTGAGTCCAACAGATATCCTTCAGTCCAACAGAGATCCTTCAGTCCGATCGATAGTGTCTAGTCCAATAGGGATCCTTCAGTCCAATAGAGGTCTTTCAGTCCAACAGTGAGTCTTCAGTCCAACAAAGATCCTTTAGTCCGATAGGGATCCTTCAGTCCAAAACAGATACTTCAGTTCAATAGGGATCCTTCCGTCCAACAGAGGTCTTTCAGTCCGATAGGGATCCTTGAGTCCAACAGAGATTCTTCAGTCCATCAGAGAGATCCTTGAGTCCAACAGAGATCCTTGAGTCCAACAGGGTGATCCTTGAGTCCAACAGAGATCCTTCAGTCCAGTCAAGCAGGGATCCATTTGTTCAGTCTATTAGAGATCCTTCAGTTTAACTGAGAGAACCTTCAGTCCAACAAAGATCCTTAAGTCCAACAGAGAGATACTTCAGTCCAACAGAGACCTCTTATGGTCCAGCAAACACTGAGTCTGAGCAGCAGTCCTCTACCTCCCTGTGGATGAAGGAGAGCAGGGGGCAGATCAACAACCAAGCAAAATCTGCCTCCTTTAGACTGTGGATTGTTCAGAGACTCCTGTATGACAGTGGCCTGAGCTGGCTGGACATGGCTCGCCTGCTGCTAAGGTGAGCTGGGTGGTTGGGCTATGATAAACAACTTTTCCTATTGCAACCCAAGGCCATGGACTGAGCAGGAACAACATCTTTCTACAGCTCTGTGGTACAGGCCTGGGGGGTATTTAACATCTCCCAAGCCACAGCTGGGACCCGGGTATGTGGCTATTTGAGGAGCCCCTGTTCTTCAACAGTTTCCTCAGAACACAAACACTGCAGTCTGCCAGTCTGAGGGCTAACCTCAGAGAGGCTGAGTGAGTCTGGACTGAGTTTCTTGGCCCAGACACCTCCCCCAGAGGCAGCTGGCAGTCCCTGTACAATCTGCCCATTGAAAAGAGACAGCAGACCTCCAGTGGAGGGTGGTACATGGGGCTATAGCCACAAACAGATGCAGAGCACACCTTGATCTGGAGCAGGGGGAGGAGTGTGGGTTTTGTTCCAAGACTGAAACAATTTTTCATTTATTTGTCCTGTGTCCTCCGCTGGCGGCTCTATTTAAGCTCCTAAAATCTTGGTTTCAGGCCCTCGGTGAGGAGTTTTCTATTTCTTCATTTGTATTTGGTCCAAAGTACAGCACCGAAAAGAAGAAGAGCACACCCTAATAAATTTAATTTCTGGTTCCTTTGATCCATGTGCTAATGTTGCACAGTGTCATGTGATGATTTTTCATTTTTGATTAGAAAAGGAAGGCTGTTTAAAACCTCCTCTCGTCTCCTCTCCTCCCCTATTTTTTCCACTCTTCTCCTCTTCTCTCCCCTCCCCTCCCATCCTCTCCTCCCCTCTCCTCCCTTCTTTTCCCCTGCTCCTCTCTCGTCTCCTCTCCTCCTCTCCTCCCCTATTTTCTCCACTCCTCTCCTCTCCCCTCGCCTCCTCTCCTCTCCCCTCCTCTCCTCTCCTCTCCTCTCCCTTCTCGCCTTTCTCCTCTCCTCTCTTCTCCTCTCCTCCTCCTCCCCTCCTCTCCTTTTCTCTCCCCTCCTCTTCTCTCCCCTCCCCTCCTCTCCTCTCCTCTCTGTATAATCCATAGAATAAAGTTGTTCAGCTCCCGGCCATCATCCATCCCTCTTTTTAATCAAGCTAATGGAGAGAATATATATCGTGTTGTATTGATTCCTGTCGCCGTGGTTTTTACGATGAATGGATGGGCAGGCTGAGCCCGTCTTCTCCCTCTCTCTGCGTCCACCTGACAGACTCGTGATGTTTGAATAAGCACATGGACAGGGAAGCAAACATGTCACATGTGCATATTAGCTGCTCAGCCTCACAGAGCCCACAGCGTGCTTGACTGATGTGTGACCTCTGAGTGGCTGAGCTCTTGACCTGTGAAGAGGAGGCTTGTATCTTCCTCGCGCTAATCTGGAGAGTCGGCTGCTCGCCACAGCGAGGGCGACAGAACAATCCAGAACTCCTGTAACAAATCAGATGGCACCCAGCCAAGTGTCATAAGAAACAGACAGGTAATGACAATTCACTTACCCCCCATGTAAGAATCACTTCTCCCACAATGCACCTGTCACGGAGCCCTCAGCGGGCTGAAGCCATTTCCTCCTGCTGTCTGACAGTAATTGCATGTTAAATCTTTTCTGCAGGCTGCTTTTGGCTGAATTGTGATGAATCAAACTGCCAAACTTTTTTTCCTCAGATGAAATAAGATCTGAGGGAGGCAAAAATAAAAGAGTTTATCTGCATTTCAATGACACCACAGATGGGAGAGTGTGTGCACTGTATTCTCTAACATATTCTGAAACAAATCCACCCTCTGCTCCGTGTTCCGCTGCACAGTCAGTCAATCAGGATCAGCTCAGTGGAGCACTGGGCATGATTTTCTACCAGAAACAGCAGAGACACTTTAATGTGACAGGACTAAATATTCCTTTTATTCTCATTTTCTCATTAAATACACCATACTATCTCTGCTGGAGCATCCAGTGTGCTGTACATATTTATTACCACATCTGTTTACTTTAAACTGTTACGTTCGCAGATTTCACTGAACCTGTCGTTGAGATGCATTGTCCTTAGGATCGTTATGGTCTCCAAACTCGTCTGTGATTTTGTAAAGCCTAGACTTGATTCAGGCTCTTTAGCCAACTACTGACTAGAGAAGGTCATCTCCAGTCAGCTCTGGGTTTCTTTATAGCAAAAGTCTCTCTGAGGACATTCAGTCTGCAGATGGAATTAGAGATTAGCGAATCTTCTTGGCATCACAGGAACTGCTTTAGCTTGGTTTAAATCTTATCCGTCAGATTGTTCTCAGTTTGTTCATGTGAACAATAAATCCTCCCTGCATACCAGGGTGCGTTATGGAGTTCCTCAAGGCTCAGTGCTTGGTCCGATTTTTTTCAGCTTATATATGCTTCCTCTTGGTAGTTTAATGAGGAAACACTCCATAAACTTTCACTTTTACGCAGATGACACTCAGGTATACTTATCGTTGAAGCCAGAGGAAACCAGCTGGTTATCTAAACTTAAAGCTTGCCTCAAAGATGTAAGGATCTGGATGAGCAGAAATGTTCTACTTCTGAACTCAGAGAAGACTGAAGTCATTGTTATTGGACCTAAAGACCTCAGAGAGGCTTTCTCTAACCAGATAACTACCTTAGATGGCATCAGCCTGGCACCTGGCTCCACTGTTAGGAACCTAGGAGTTTTTCTGGATCAGGACCTGGGGGTTGGGACCGGGGGAGGGGGGGGGGTCTCCTGTTTCCCTCTCTCCTCTGTCTGTCAGTCTAATTTCTAATCTTAATGTCCCATTAAAGTTATTAAACCTTGGATCTCTCTGGGAGTCTCTGAGTTTGTCTGTTAAGTTCCTCTGGATCACTGCTATGGATCCTTTTTTTTGTTGTTGTTACCAGACTGAGTTAACATTCTTGATTCTGATTGGTCCAAACCCCAGACTGCCGTTTTTTAGTGTTAACAGGCAGAGGGGGAATCTGATCTGATGATATTCTTTAGTTTTGATGTGACATGTGGGCTGAGCTTGGCCGTGACACTGCTTTTAATTCAACAGCTGTGGGGTTTGGACCAGTCAGGATCAAGAAGTTTAACACAGTCTGGTAACAAAAACTGATACCTGTCTCTATTTCTGCTTAAGTGATCTGTGCTTTCTTACTCTCAGTTTGAGTTGGTACAGCTCCATTTCTGCACTGACTCAAAGGGGTTTGGTTCCTTTCAGATTCTTATCATTACTCTGTTGATGCCACCCTCTGTCAGACATCCTCTACTGTCCTGCAGCAGTGTACTCTCTCTCTCTAACTCAAGGTGAGGCTAGAGATGATAAATCTGAGTGGCTCTCTGTGAGTTCCTCTCCTCACAGACTGATAATGACTCCTCACCTCTATTATCATTTAAGAGAGATCAGAGAGCAGCTGCCGTCTCATTTTTCCCCTTAAAGTGACATAAGTGTTGACCTGTAGAATCCTGGCCGGCCGGCAAGAAATCATCAGGGAGCTAATGTTCACTTATGCTCAGCGTTTGTAGTGCTCCACAGGGTCTGATTAGAGCAGGAGGTTAGGGGGAGACAGAGGGGATCCCATCACTGAGGTATCACTGTCCTGGAAGGCGCTGACCTCTCCCTCAGCTCAGAGCACAGGAACACATTCAGAGCCGTAACTCATGTCAGACCCAGACTTTACCATAACATGAATACACATGAATACATACTCTCAAACTGGAACTAAGCCCCCCACCCCCCACCCCCCAGATTAACATTATTGACTCAGGTTCAATTAAGAGCTGAGTGTAATGGTTAATGGGAGGTTAATGTTAAAGTGGCAGGATAAGGTGTGGGCTTTAAAACATATGTATTGATCCTATAGCTCAGACAGCGATTCTAGATGTGATCAGATAAATGCATTCTCTGCATTTTATAAAATATATTCCCCTCCTGACACTAATGGCAGAGTATGCAGCATCTCAGCACAGCTGCTATGGCTTCATGTGTAATGATTATTCATAAATATAATGACTGAAGGAGTCATATTCACAATTAAAGTTATGTACAAAATTAATTATTTGTGGTTTTGCTTTCAAACTGAAGAAGAGGTTATTCATTTATCTATGACACATGACATATAACACATCATGTAACATATATATATATATATATATATATATATATATATATATATATATATATATATATATATATATATATATACATATATAACATGTAACACAGAACTTACCTTATTTTCAACAATTTCTCCAGATCTTTCAGATGTTTTTTTTTTGTTGTTTTTTTTTTGCTATCCAAAACACGCACTTCCATAAACCAGATGTAGGTCCCACTTCGACCAGTCCTATGAGAAACCAGTGCTTGCAAAAGGTTCCTAGGTACATACTGAATGTGAATGTGGGGGACTGCATACACTACCTCATCTGCAGTCTGGATAAAGGTGGTATGGTGTAAGTTTGTGACAACCAGTGTTGAGGGGATGATATATACAAATATACAAGACAAGGCAACTTGAAAGGCAGTGGATCCATCCTAACACTGCGCAGTCATCCGCCAACTTCAGGTGGATGTTGAATTTGTGTGAGGCGAGAAGGAGTGAGAGAGGCAGCAAGGATGATGGATCTGAGGTGGATCTGTTGGACCAGTAGGCCTACTGCAGGGGGTCCAGGTTGTCCAGTATGCTGCTCTGGATATGGGCTGGTACCACTCTCTGGAAACACTTCATGATGATTGGAGGGAGAGCCGCTTGCCCTTTAGTCATTCAGGCAGGTTAGTGGGCTCCTCTTGGGAAGGGGGACATTGGTTGTGGTCTTGAAGCATGAGGGGGCGGTGCTCTGGCTGAGGTAAAGGAAAACAGGACAATGAGAGACCCCAGACCCCGTGTCAGAGCACCCTGAGCTTCATCAGACCTGAGCAGAGCCACAGACTGAAATCCTCCATGACCCACCACACTGAGACAGGACTTGATGACCCACCACACTGAGACAGGACTTCATGACCCACCACACTGAGACAGGACTTCATGACCCACCACACCGAGACAGGACTTCATGACCCACCACACTGAGACAGGACTTCATGACCCACCACACTGAGACAGGACTTCATGACCCACCACACTGATACAGGACTTCATGACCCACCACACTGATACAGGACTTCATGACCCACCACACTGAGACAGGACTTCATGACCCACCACACTGAGACAGGACTTCATGACCCACCACACTGAAACAGGACTTCATGACCCACCACACTGAAACAGGACTTCATGACCCACCACACTGAGACAGGACTTCATGACCCACCACACTGAGACAGGACTTCATGACCCACCACACTGAGACAGGACTTCATGACCCACCACACTGAGACAGGACTTCATGATCCACCACACTGATACAGGACTTCATGACCCACCACACTGAGACAGGACTTCATGACCCACCACACTGAGACAGGACTTCATGACCCACCACACTGAGACAGGACTTCATGACCCACCACACTGAGACAGGACTTCATGACCCACCACACAAAGAGTCCGGACCAGGTACTGAGTGCATATAATTGAACAGAGTCTTCAGAAGGCCAACATTTCTGTTAACATTTTCTTCATATTATATTTTGGTTTTATAACTGAATTCATTGTTTTCGTCAACTGTTGATCATAATCATCACAGCCTGCTGAAATAAATGAACTTTAACACCATTTCCTGATCCATCGATGTGTACTTCTTTGATCACAGTTTTTACTCTCCTATCAATGCCGTGTGGAAACACACAGATATACAGACATCTTCACAGTCCCCCTTCTTCAGCCTCAGACCATCATTCATCCTGTTACACGTCCATCTGACAGCTTATACAGGATGTGAATGTCATCAGGCCTGTTTGCCCACTCACATCCACACTGATCAGCTCCGCCTGACTTCTCAAGATGTTACCGTGGTGCTGGAATAGGGTTTCAAAATTCTGCAAATTTTCAAATTTGAAGACTTTCCTTGTGAATTTTCAGGGGAATTTTCCTTAATTCACGTGAACTGCATTTACATGGTCATATACATGTATAAATATTAAACATTTTGTTTTGTCATAAGCAGATATGCATGAAAATGTATCTGTTGTAATATTTTTAAATCATGTTGATAACAAGAAAAAAAAAATCCAAAATTTCCAGGACAAAATTTCACAGGAATTTTTTTTTTCTCGAAAATTTCATTTAAGCTGACAGCAATAAAACCCTGAAATTTTCCCAATATTCCCAAGCTAAATGTCCCTTAGAAATTTTCAGGTCCCTAGATTTACTGGAAATTTTCCTCCCATTTGCAACCCTTTGCTGGAAGGAAAAAGTTTCAGTAAAGATGGGTTTTGAAATGAATCCGAGCTTTGTTGAATTTTTCATAAACCCGTTTGCTCGGTGTTTCACTCATTCTTTGCTCCTGAGTTCTGCTACATCAGAGACAAACCAGCTAGCTCTGCTCCCACCATGCCTCTGTCAATTCTGCTGTTAAGAAAGGCAGACATTTGTCGTTTGTTCTGTGCACATGCTCAGTGAGACATCTTTACCCCTGTCAGGAAGAAACAATCAGAATGAGTGTTAAGATGAGTGATGTCACTGAAAGCAGCCCTTCAGTCCGTATGAGGTCTGTATAAGCTTGACTCTGGGAATCAGAGACGCAGCAGTGCTGACTGCTCTCAGTGAGAAACAACACACGGCACACGGCAGGCAGGTTGCTCTGACTGAAGTGAACCAGCTGCAGAAACACTGAGCAGGAAAAAGTCCAGAAAAAGGTCCTCCAAGGAGCGAGTCACTTTCAAAAGCACTTTAGCAAAGCCTCTCTTTGAAAATCTGTCTTTGTTCCCCCACCTGAGAGAAGCCCGGTCTGCATCACAGACAGCACCGAGGTGAAAAGGCCAGAGAGAGTCTGTCAGATTACTCCCGCCGTCCAGGAGACTTTTACCTGTCTGAGGAGTGGAGTGAACTTCTGAGGCTCCAAATTGATTGAGAGTGAGAGCATCATATCGAGCTGGGATATAAAAGGTGTCTGAATGCAGCTGTGGACCGAGGATTGATCGAGTGAGAAAGAGATAACATTTTCTCAATTCAGCCAGCCTGACTCCAGAAATGTTACGTGATTATTCTGCAGAGAGAAAGAAAGACAAACTGATGTTACACATCTCAGAGGTTGTACTTTTATTGAGGGGCTGCTGTAAGATTCATTGATATCAAAAGAGCACCTCCAGCTGAAAGCAGCTACTCTGAACCTGGAGCTGAGGTGGACAAAAAGCAGCCGCACCAATTCACTAAGATTAAAAGAAAGCCTACTGTACTATTGAGTGCATCAATTGTGGAGCACAAAAGAGGGAGGTGAGTGTGTGTGATGAGGAGAGGGCCAGCTCCAGTCTCTACATAACCTCCTGCCCTGATACAAAGCAGCAGTTTGAACCTCTCAGAGCAGCCGCGTGCAGACACAGAGTCTGTCTGCATGCTAATTCCAGCAGGACTCAATGTGAAGCACTAAAACCTTCAATGTCACATGCAAATCACGTCTCGTTTTAATTCTGCACACACAAACTGTCAAATAGGGCAGTGATCAGCCTGCACAAAGAGTGGCAGCAGCACTGATTAAAAACAGCGCTCCGCTTTTACAGATCCACATCCCGTCCCTGCAGATCTGCTGTTTGATTAAAAACGACTGAAGCTGCAGTCTGCAGCAGGTTACATGGCGGTCTTCAGCCTGCTGTAATTGTGATCTCTGACCACATGAAGGGAGGAGATGGATTTTACTGCTCAGCTTCCCCAACAAATTCATTAACTCTGCTTTGCTGCAGAAGGTGGAGGAAATTGGAAAGGTGGAGCAGGAAGAAATGTGCATTCAATGTCATCTCAAGAGCACTAATTCCTCCTCTGCATGGACACCAACACTATACACTGCACAGTGTACACAAGACACAGGCAGGTTTCCAACAAAGACACATTCTCCATTCTCAGTCTGTGTGATCTGTTAGATTTGTCCTGTTCATCTATGCAGCAAAAGCACTTGAAATAATGTTTAATTCTCACTCTGCATATATTTATCTGAGCTGATCCATCAGTAAACCTGCCTCCCTCCTGTCTGTGCTCACCTGGGCTCACCTGGACTCTTTCTCAGCTGGGTTAAAGTTTCATCCTCCTCCTCCTCCATGAACTGTGACTGGGTGAACTCTCCTGCTGCTTCCAGCTCCCTAAGGCTGACCAGAGTCCAGTCTGATGACCCATTAGTCTGGACCCGGACCAGGATTTCCTGGTTCTGTGCAGCTCTGACTGCAATGGTAGAGCACAAAAGCAGACATGTGCTTGTATCAAACACACCTGATCAAAATCTATATACCAGCTGAAAAGTTGTATGAATTTACATTTTTAACTGTTGGATCTTAAGAAGGTTCAAATTCGAGTTTCAAATCATTTATTAAACAACAATTAAAGTGAAATAGTCTGCTCATCAGCAGATCATAAGTTTAAGACTGCAGCAAAAAAAAAAAAAAAAAAAAACCTGAAAACCCCCTAAAATAGAAATCCACCGTTCTTGTTATTCACTTGATGCAAGTGCTTCCAGGAGGCTCATGGGAACGTTGCTCCAAGTCCATTTTTGAAACCTTCCCTCGCCATCCATCCCCAAATGTTCTCAGTGTGATTCAGATCAGGGGAAGACGCAGGATGGTCCAAAGAGTGAGCTCATTCCTCTGGAAGAAGTCCTTTGTCAGGCGGCCATTGTGACCTGCAGCGTTGTCCTGTTGATAAACCCGGTCATTAGCACACAGACCAGGGCCCTCAGTCATGAAGGACGCCCCCTGCAACATCTCCACACAGCCAGCCGCCGTTTGACGCCCTGAACAACCTGAAGCTCCATTGTTCCATTGAAGGAAAAAGCAGTCCAGATCATGATGGCGCCCCCTCCACTGTGCCACCTAGAAACCATCTCCAGTGGGATCTCCTCGTCATGTCAGGAACGTTGAAGCCATCAGGACGTCAAGGTGACATTTTTTCTCCTCAGAGAATCAAACTTTCTTCCTCCTTTCAGTGTCCCATGTTTGCTGCTCTCTTCAAAGTCCAAACGGGTCATTTGGTGGTGTTGAAGGAGACGAGGCCTTTGAAGAGGTTTGTTCTTCTTGAAGCTCTTCTCTGTCAGACGCCGTCTGATGGTTTTTGGGCTGCAGGCGGCTCCAGTAACGGTCTTCATTTGGGTCCAGGATCTTCCCGTGTCTTGACAGACAGCCAATCAGATCCTCCGGCTCAGCGCTGGTGAAATGTTTTTGGGTCTACCTCTTGACTTTTTTGTTCCATAACCCTCAGGATCTTTGAAGAAATTCAAAATGACCGTCTGACTGCGTCCAACCTCAGCAGAGATGGCGTGTTGTGAGAGGCGTGGCTTATGCAGCTCAACAATCCGACCACGTTCAAAGAGAGAAAGATTTTTAGCCTTCGCCATCAGGAGGTCATGACAGAGTGAAGACCAAACAAACATGAACAAACTGTTTATCTTTAGTTGATGTTTACTCAGATTTGTTTTCATCTCACTCCCATTTCTTCTTTTTGCATTTGAAACTCTACTTTGAACTTTTTTAAGATCCAACAGGGTAAAATGTAACTTTTTCCAGCTGGTCTTAACGTTTTGATCAGGTGTGTGTGAACGGTGGCTGTGATGTGCTGCTCACTCACTCACTCCACCATGTTGGCCTCTGTGTACAAACACAGGGATTTCAAAGGGGATCAGTTTGGTCTGTGAGTGTGAGAGGAGTCTGGAAACAGACACAGAAGTTCAATCACTTCTTCATACACAAACCTTTACACTCTTAGAGAAGCTGAGACTTCCTGAAAACAGATTAAACTTACTGCAAACTTACTGGATGAAGAATCTGGATACAGGATTAAAAGGATCCTGAAGATGCACCCAAACCATCACACCTGGAGAGCTCACTGCATCTCAGAGAGAGGAGTGTTAGCAGGGTCACCAGTTCATGAGACGAACACCAGGATAATAGAGCTCTGTCAGGTCCTAGTGATGCTTTATTAACTGTCAGAAACGGGCTCAGGAAAGAAAGAAAGAAAGAAAGAAAGAAAGAAAGAAAGAAAGAAAGAAAGAAAGAAAGAAAGAAGGATTTATTGATGGGGACAGGAGAAGGATCCAGAAGTCGGGACAATCAGGGTGCGTTCTCTGCCGTTCTCTCCAAATCACAGGACTTCATTCTTCCTCTGCTTTGGTGACCGTCCTCTGGACAATACGGTCAATCCGGCTCTGTTATACCACCGTCCCACGAATTTAGTCCCATTGTGATGAGAGAAGCAGGACCAATCAAACCCCAGAGACCAGCAATCAGCCCGGGACCCTTCAGCCAGGGTATCCCATGATCCCCTGCAACACGTCTGCTTAAATCAGGACAAGGAGACAGAGAAAGCTGCCACTGTCGCCGCCGCCGCCGCCGCCTCCACCTCCAGCAGCCGCAGCAAAACGGAGTGCGATGACAAAATGGGATGCAGCCATCACAGACACCTCAGGAGGATACATTAAAGTTCTGTCAGTCGCACCTCAATGCACAATCAATTGAAGCCTCTCCTTAACGCTGACACCTGTGAGCAGAGTGACGCTCTCCCCCTGAAGGCGAAGCTTTTTGTATCTGTATGAAAGGACAGAAATGTCCGGGCTCTCCGACTGTCACTCTGACAGAGAGCAGTCAGGAATGTAAATGGCCTTTTTCACGTTGCCTTTCACAGCCATTTTGAAGGCTATTGATTTTACGTCCTGCTCCGTGGGCCGGATGGATGCTCCTTTCCATTGGTTCTTTTGATTTCAAACTAATTGCCAAAAATAGACATTAGAAGGAAGTCAAGAAGAGCAGGGCTCTCACAGAGCATATGATCACCTAACCAGGGGCTGCTCGGCTGTAATTGCACTTGATAAACGCCGTGAAGTGCCCAGTCTTAAACCACTCCAAACTAATGTGTCTGCTCCAGCAGGAGTGCTGATTAAACTGCAGGAATCTCCATGTTTTCAGCCTTTTCTTCCTGCTGTCGCTGCAAAACTTCAAGGAGTTCAAAGTGAAGCACAGGAAACAGCAGCAGAGCCATGAGAAGTCATTTCTGTTTGGTCTGAAGGTTATAAAGTGTGTGTTTGTCTGAGGTGATCTCTGGATGAAGATGAATTCATTCTTTCTTTAACATGTTTCTGTCCTCACTCAGTTATTTTCAGACGTCTCACCTGTGCCGTCTGTAACCAGGGGGCTTTTCTCTCGTGGATTCTCAGTTTTTCTTCTGTTTCTGGTTGTGTTTTGTGGTTCTTGCTCCCTGTATGTCTTTTTAAGTTGTTGCTCTTGTGTTTCCCTGTCTTGATTGCCCCTCAGGTGTTTCACCTGTCTCCTCATACACCTGTCTGATTTATACCCTCTGTGTTTCTTCATTTCTTTCACAGTTTGTCGTCTTGTTTCTCACGTCTTGGCATCTTGTCCTCCGCTGTTTTCCCCTCTTGTAAGAGTTTCATGTTTGTTTTGTGTTTTGGACCTTTTGGTTCATCTGAACTTGAGTCCTCCACCTCTCCCATGTCCCTGCCTCTCTAACATCACCACATTTTAGGTTTGTTTCATTTTTATAAATGAAGTTTGTTGTGGCCAAAGGACCAAAAGAGTGACTTTGAGTTAAAACTTTTATAAAAATCTGTCATAAAAACGCTGAGAATGATCAGATTTTGATCCTAAGCTTTGAATGTATTTTTATACCTCATGAATCTCACTTTGTTCTCCTGCAGTGTTGAGGGTCAAACTGCAAAGAAACTTTTTTAAACCTGTGAGTTTCCAAAAGGAGAGGGACTGTCAGCAGGAGTGAAGGCTTTAAAAAACACAAACCAGAGCGATGACATCTAACATCAGACTGTGACGAGTGAAAGCAAAGATGATATTTTGTTCCTGATCCAAAGATGGATTCTTTGAATACTTCATCGTTGTAAAAGTTGAAGCTTTAGATGTCTTTATGAAAACATTACCAGCAGAACAGCCCCTGGATCAACCCACAGACCAGACACCCCCTCAGTGTCTGGCTGTCTGTAACACGCTGCCTTCAGTCAGTGCTGTGATCAAGTCCGAGTCACCAAAGAGAAACATTTGAGTCCAGTCCTCTTTACCTGAATTCAAGTCCAGGTCGAGTCCAGGTACTGAGGACTCGATCTGGGATACCGGGAAAGGTCCCAAAAGCAGGACACTGGATTTACTTAGTGGAACTTTAAGTATCTAACTTTAAGTATATAAAACATGATGATGAATAAAGAGAAGATTGAGTTCAGGATGAAGAACTCTGCTGTTTGACTACAAATTATGGACTCTGAAAACCTGGACAGACCATGTTGGATCATTTTGATGTGCAGAAAAGACTTTTAATTAATCAACATTAATGTCTGTTGATCTGAATTTTACAGTGTGAATGTTAAGTGAAGAGTCTCTAATGGAGAGCTTGACTTAAAGGCAGGGTTGGTAGTCACAGAAAAGACTTTTAATTTATTTGAATGTAGCATCTCCTCAGGACTCTGTTTAGCCCCCACCCCTCCACACTATGAGCTCCTCCAAACCGACGCCCCCGCTCACATGCACGAGCGACACTTCCACACACATTCACAACCATATGATGGTGACTGATTTAAAACCACAGTCTCAAACCAGTCCTCAGCTCATTGTTTTTGTTTGCTCTACGTTACCAGTAATCGGGGTACAGATGGTTTTTCTGCTGTTCTCCAGCGTACTTGGATCCCTCTTGGTTATGAACATTGAATCAGGGCTAGAGCATGCCAGAAAAATGTACACACAGCAGGAGGGCAGAACAGCACAACAGCATTTGATTGGTTTAATAATTTGGCTGTCAAACACTAGGATTGGTTGGTGTTTCCCAGGTTTACTCCTGCTGTAGACAGCAGATATTTTTCACTCTGTTTTAAGAACACATCATGTATTGATTGACATCAGGACATAAAGATCAAACAAATACACAACAAAACGTCTATCTAAATCTGAGTCTAATTGCATAGACTGTGAGTATAATGCATACAGAAGAGAGATAAGCACACTCTGTGTAGCAGACAGAGAGTCAGGAAAAAAAAACACCATTAGAAACACAGGAACAAAAAAAAACTCTAACCATCTCTTAAATATACAGTAACAGGAAAATTTACACATTTTTGTTTAATCAATAAATGAACTCAGGTCAAAAAATGTAACTATTGTAAAGTAGCTAATGAGTATTATTCTAACGTTCACATCGTCCTGAAGCCGGGTCCAGAAAAAAAGAGTAAACATAGAAAATAAGAACATTGCCAGCTAATGTTAGCTCATGTTAACGTTGGTAATTTAGCATGGTTAGCAACTCATTAATTCAACTGAATAGCTGTGAAACCGCACACACACTCTCTCTCTCTCTCTCTCTCTCTCTCTCTCTCTCTCTCTCTCTCTCTCTCTCTCTCACACACACACACACACACACACACACACACACACACATGCTGTTTTAAAAGTTAGAAAGTTAACCAGATAAGGTTATCAACCTAGCGTAAAGCTGATATTGATATTTCACTCGATGTTGTTGCCAGGGAGACAGCCCAACCATCCTTTTCACCGCTCCTCACTCACTGCTGGTCCTGTCAGTCTCTACCGCCGGCCTCGCCTCACCCCCTTCACTGCAGAGTGATGTTATGAATTTTCTTAGAGAAACGTGACCAACAGGAGTCAGTGCCCTTACCTGCTGCTTCTGAGACCTTTCCAGTCAGAAAGTCAGAAGGATAATAACATCAGTGTCCATGAGCCCCACTCGGCCACAATGCCGCCCAGATGTGAACATCAGGATGGTTCCAGCCAGAGCCGATCGTTACCCAACAGGAACAGCTCCTCAACCAATGGGGACTGTGGTAAAATAGTGTGTCCTTTGTTATTTTTAATGTCCATTTCATCATACACACAACCATGTGGAGACCCTGAGAAACGGTCAGGTGACCCTCTGCTGGGGTCAGGGTAGAGACACGCTCTGAAGAGAAGAAACCAAAGAATAAAAAAGATAACTAAAAACAAGTGATCTGCTTTGAGAAGAGTGTGATCACCAACCATGAGCACAAACACTGAGACAGGTGGAGACAGGTGGAGACAGGCTCTGCTAACCTCTGAGGGAGGGCCTCACTTTTAGGTGTTTTACCTCATACACACCGATCAGCAGTGTGTCTCTGGGACAACAGGAACCTGGACATTTCCACCTTTAATGTGTACGCTGGTCTGCTTTCGCTGTGTGCTGCAGTGATTACCAGCCTCCCATCAGGACCAGACTCTGAGGAATGAGCTAAAATTAGCTGAAGTGCTTTAATTTTACAATTATCATGCTCCTGTATGAATGAGATGACATAATTGCAGTCTCCTCATGACATTCATCACTTAGCAGAGGGACTGAAGATGTCATGTTTGTCACATAATTATCTATTCCAGCATTACTGTCTGGGATAATTAATAATTACCCCTCCTGTCTTACTGTATACACTGGAATCTTTGGGACGTGTAAAGCACCTACATTTACCCGCTCACGCTGGCTCCTCTTTCAGGGGAATTACTCACTGCTGCACTTTCCTACTTTTCACTGCCTGCATCTCTGATGCCGTCAATTTTCTCTAAATTGCAGTAATAGCTGCAGAGATTTGGTCACGTCGTGCACACACACTCTCTTCTCTCAGAGTGACACGGGGCAAATACATCCGCAGTGTGTTACCTCACTGTGTGCTGCACAGATTTACCCGCAGGTTCATGAGGAGCCGCGGCTAATTCTCAAATTTATGACGGCACAAACGTCCCTCTGAAAATGTACCGAGAGATCACAAAGCCGTTAGGTATTTTTTTTTCCACACCTTATGAATCTGAGTTTAACTCTGACAGCAGAGTGCACACGCTTATTTAAATTTTCAGGGATACATTTTTATTCCTTTTTTTTTATTTTTCACTGAAAAGGCAGGGGAAAAGATTCAAATGTTTACAAATGACAAATAAATAAACAATATACAGCCCAAAATACTCACAAAAACCTGAAACTGTTAACATCAGTGCACAAAATAAAAATTATATTTGTATGGAAAAGAAATGTAAATAATATCACTACTACTACTACTACTACTAATTATTATTATTATTATTATTATTATTATTATTATTATTATGTGGAAAACAACATTTCTTGAACACAGCTGAAAAATTTTTGTCATCATTGAAATTAAGATAAAAAAATGAGAAGGATTTTTTTTTTTTCAAATAAATAGTCAGAAAGAAGTTGATGTAAAAATGTTATAAATGAAGCCAAACTGTGGAGTATTAAGTTTGAATTTTCTTTGAAGGAACACATGTTAAGACTTTTATTTGCACAGCGTTCAGATTGAAAAGGAGAATATAAAAACCCAGAGCAGCGTCGGCCTGATGGAGCGGGATCAGGAGGAGGAGGGGCGGGAGGAAGAGGTCTCAGACGGGGAGAGGCGTCACACCTTCACTCAGAGGTCAGGATTTCTGACGGGGGGTAAAGGATTCTTTCCAGGATCAGCTCAGAAACAATCAGACAAAATTCAGTTTTTACCCATTTAGATATAAAATGGTTTTATTTTTTTTTTTTTCATTTTTTTAGTGAGGTGAATTTAAGCCTTCGTGCTGTGTCACTTGGAGAAGGAGGTTTAATGTTTTTTGAAATTGTTTCCTGCAGGCGGGGATGCTTTCCAGGCCCAGTTCTGCTGCACAAAATGGCTCAACAGGTGAAGCGTGTGCTTTCAGGCAGCAGGCTCCTCATGGTTCGGCTTGTGCTGTTAAAAATTCTGCTCCACGACAGCAGGTTGTTTGAATTTATATCCTAAAGTGAATTCTGAAACACACTGATGTGTGCAGGGAGCAGGTTTGTTGGATGGTACATAAATCCAGATTTCACACTGAAACAAAGGCTCATGGGTAAAAACAGAGCAAACATTTCCTCAGGGATCTCTGCGGGTTATTTTGCTGAGGTTGGACGTGAAAAGGAGGATTTTAAAAAAAATCATACAGGAGCGTGTTGAAACCTGAGATGGATCAATGACTGCACAGCTGTTCAGGCGCACAAAGACGGATGTTTGAATCAGAAACATTTTAATCAGACAAAGAGCCGCTCGGCTCAGCACGGCGTCCACGGAGCATCACATCAGTTTAAGAGACTGCAGCACAAACACCAGGTCCTGGACCGAAATATAAATACATTTCAAAATAAACTCAGTGATGTTGCAGAGCTGCACTGACTTTGTTTTTACCTCCATGCTAAAGCAGTAAAACATCTGAAAAGATTTCATGTTGAAGGGAAAAAAAACAGCATGAAGCTTAAATATTAATGTCCTGTCTTTCTTATAAAGATCATAGTTTTTGTTTTGTTTTTCTGAAGCAGAGTGAAATGATTTCCTCTTTTATTGTGTGTCGTTTTCTGATGTTTTTGTGCGTTCAGTGTGTTTAAATGAACATAATGGATGTGTTGGTCTGATGCAGACTGAGTCCTGAGGATTGCTTTTGTTTGTAATGCAACTATTAATTAACATCCTCCATATTACTGCCTGTTTGGAGAAAGGGCCTGCCAAACTGATTATGTTTCCCAGCAGCATTAGTATTATAATAATTCCCTGATGAGGCAATATTGTAGCTTTAATAGTCGGTGTTTACACCACATTTGTTGCCAAAGGACAAAAAGTAAAATCTGCTTCTAATGATCGGTTCTGGCAACAGCAAATGCTTTTATGTAAATGTCTGTCCCGAAAATGTGACCTGGAAACAAAGGCAACTTAGTGGTGAGTGTGCAGCTAAATGCATTAGTGGATCAATTAAACACTAGTCTTCCCCAGCTCAGGTTGCTATAGCAACTGTCCAGCAAATGCAGAGAAAAGGGATGGAAATGTAGAGAGTGCATGTCGAAATCCCCCAATGCTACAGCCCCTCCATTTATCCTCATCATGAGCGCAAATATCTCTGCTCAGGCTCCATTTATACAACACTGCTGCTGCTGCTGCAGGCTGAGAAACACAGGACGGGCACTGAGAGAGAGACTACAGATCAGAGTGAGAAGAGTTGGTTTAAGATCCCTGAGATTCTTTATTTCACAGAGAGTCAGGGGGAATCTCTGACATAAGTCAGGTGAAGCAGCTGCACAGTCAGTGAAAACAGTTAACAAGCAGAATCAACCAACAGCATTATTTCAACCCTTCAGTTTCCAACTCAGAAAAATGCTCATAAACAGATCAACACAAACTCAGAGGATGCTTTAAAAAAAATGAAACTTAATTCATCATGAAGATTAATTAGTCTCAAATCAGACTTCATGAATCATAAATAAATTATTTCAGCAGCCTATCATCTGTCAGTCTTCATCAAATCAAAGTCAAATTTGTTCATTTAGCTTCACAGAGCTGCAGTTATACAGATGTCAGATGACTTTGCTATGACCTGTTGGATACAGTGAATCTGAGGCTCAGTGGACATCAACCTGTATCTTTAAATAGATTCCTCCAGAAGCTTTAAAAACTACACACTATATCTTTAAATGTTACACACTGTACCTTTAAATATTACACACTGTACCTTTCAATACAACTCACTGTACCTTTTAATTATACTACACACTGTACCTTTAAATATTACACACTGTTCCTTTAAATATAACACACTACACCTTTAAATATTACACACTGTTCCTTTAAATATAACACACTACACCTTTAAATACTCCACACTGTACCTTTAAAAACTACACACTGTACCTTTAAATATTACACACTGTACCTTTAAATACTACACACTGTACCTTTAAATATAACACACTACAACTTTAAATACTTCACACTGTACCTTTAAAAACTACACACTGTACCTTTAAAAACTACACACTGTACCTTTAATTATTACACACTGTACCTTTAAAAACTACACACTGTACCTTTAATTATTACACACTGTACCTTTAAAAACTACACACTGTACCTTTAAAAACTACACACTGTACCTTTAAATACTTCACACTGTACCTTTAAAAACTACACACTGTACCTTTAATTATTACACACTGTACCTTTAAAAACTACACACTGTACCTTTAAATATTACACACTGCACCTTTAAATATTACACACTGCACTTTTAAATATTACACACTGCACTTTTAAATATTACACACTGTACCTTTAAATACTACACACTGTACCTTTAAATATTACACACTGTACCTTTAAAAACTACACACTGCACTTTTAAATTTTACCTACTTTATCATTAAAAACCACACACTGTACCTGTAAGTACTCTTCCCATATCTTTGGTGACCTGTGAAGCTCACCTTGTGTCGTGATCCTTCCTGAACTGTCTGGACTTTCCTTGTCCGTGACGTGTGGCGGGCATATTGAGCTGTGGTTATATTTTTATTACAGGCTCCAGACTCAGATTTAGTGACACTTTACGTAAACCTTTTGCTTTTTTTTTTTTTTTTTTTTTGCAGGTGACAGAAGCATGATCAGAGTGTTTGATGATTCTGGATTTGTTTGAAACGAGTCAGATTCATCATGCAAAGAGTTTCCTGCACTGCATCTCAAGTCAGAGAGAAAGCTATTGTTCAAGCAGGACAGCTGATCATTCCAGTGTGTGTGTGTGTGTGTGTGTGTGTGTGTGTGTGTGTGTGTGTGTGTGTTTGTGTGTGTGTGTGTGTGTGTTGAAGCTGTGGTAGTCTCTTATTGGATGAGGCTGCTTAAAATGTGCCAAAGGACCAAAGTATGCTAATTGTAGCGCTAAGTTCCCCGCAATTTTATCAGTGAGGATGAGATAATTTCCTCAAACACGGCCCCTTCAGATAATTCTGTGGATGGAGTGTCTCATCTCAGCTGAAGTACAGGGGTCATTAAGTGTTGTTGTGTGGAGCTAACGGTGGGGACGAACCTGCACCCCCACTTCTCCACCCAACCCCCACCATCACATCTCCACACAGTCAGTCAGTCAGTCAGTCAGTCAGTCAGTCAGTCAGTCAGTCAGACAGACAGACAGACAGACAGACAGACAGACAGACAGACAGACAGGCAAGCAGGCAAGCAGGCAGGCAGGCGGCCCCTCCATAACAGCCCCTGTTCCTCCACAGCTGCTTTGCCGCCGCACAGCAAACAATTTCATGTCATTTTCTGTATTTGTATTTTTAGCAGACTAAAAATAATATTTCACACAGAAGCTCAGAGAAGAATGTGACAGAAAAGTCTTAACTTTCCCATTAGGGTGAGATGTTTCCAGAAGCACTCGGCGTATTAGCTCTAATAAGGCCTCTCTAACAAACCAAACAACAGAGACATGTTGGTGCCATGAGTGCCATCAATTCATAAAGAGAATCTATTTTTCCTCAGCAGCCACGATTTATTGCACCTCCAGCCCGGGGAGTGGAGTGCACAGTGCTCTGCTAGAGGCCCAAATGGATTTTCAACTATGGACCCTAAACCTTTCAAACCACAACCGGCTGAATAGCAGTTAGAGGTTGCCATGCCAACGCCATCTAGAGGGACATTTCAGCTGCATCAGACAGAAAGCTTGGCCAGATGTCTTCAACAATTTGCTCTGAAAAGATTCAGCGACGGCCTCGCTCATTAGAGAGCAGCAATCAGAGAGCGAGAGACACGAGGACGCAGCGTTTCTCTGTCAGAGGAAAAAAAAAAAAAGAGCCGGTCCTCCCACACGCTGCTGCTGCTGCTGTATATTTTCTAAAATATTTATGTCTTATTTCTGCGTCTGTGACATGCCCAGTGCAGTGTGCAGCTGACACGTTCTGGCAGGCCAGAGAGGCATCTGGCCAACACAGAGGAGCAAGCAGCTCAGTGAATTATTGATGGTATAAATCAACACCTGTGGTGTGGCTGACAGCGTGCTGCTGCTGCTGCTGCTGCTGCTGCTGCAGGAGCTCTGAGAGCAGCCGGGACGGAGCACAGCACGCCCTCCCTGCACAGCACAGCACCACACTGCACAGCACGGCACAGCACAGCACAGCACCGCAGATGGCACAGCACCACACATGGCGCTGCACAGCACCGCACCACACCGTGCAGTGTCAGTGCTCAAGCACATTTTATTTCCTTCTGATTCCAGATTCTGCACAAGCTAAAGTCCATTTTTTACCTGTCACTTTGTGTCTGTATTTGATGTTAGAATAAACAAGATTGTATTAATAATAGTTTTGGCCACAGAGCCACTGCCCTCCGCTGGTGGTCAGTGTCATTACTTTTTAAAGTGAATCTTTAAAAAATGATAACTTATTATTTACACTGAGTTACTTTAAATAACTCCCAGAGGATCAGAGATCTTTATGGGCACACAGACTCTTTGACCCTCTCCCCCTTAGCAGGCGCAATAACTGGACTACTTCACGTATTTAGCAGCTAAATTCAGCTGACTTTGTTTACATCCTACACTGCTGCTAAACTCAACCATTAAACAGACACAGCTTAACCAATCAGCAAACAGACACAGCTCAACCAATCAGCAAACAGACAGACACAGCTCAACCAATCAGCAAACAGACAGACACAGCTTAACCAATCAGCAAACAGACACAGCTCAACCAATCAGCAAACAGACAGACACAGCTCAACCAATCAGCAAACAGACAGACACATCTTAACCAATCAGCAAACAGACACAGCTCAACCAATCAGCAAACAGACAGACACAGCTCAACCAATCAGCAAACAGACAGACACAGCTCAACCAATCAGCAAACAGACAGACACAGCTCAACCAATCAACAAACAGACACAGCTCAACCAATCAGTAAACAGACAGTCACAGCTCAACCAATCAGCAAACATACAGACACAGCTTAACCAATCAACAAACAGACACAGCTCAGCCAATCAGCCAACAGACACAGGCTGACCAATCAGAACATGATGAAGAGTTCACTGTCTTCTGTTGTCAATGAAATAAGTTAGACTTCAGTTCTAGAGATGGAATAAACTCATAAAAATGTTTTATTTTTATGTTTTTATGGACAAATTTTAAAACTGTATTTATTGTTTATTGTTTACATTAATTAACATTCAAACAGGACGGTCCTTTTTGGGGTTACTACACACTAGGGTTGCAAAATTCCATCAATTTTCAAAGTTGGAAACCTTCCATAGAAAATTTCTGGCAATTTAAGGGAATTTACATTAACTGCATTTAGCTGGTCATATACATTTATAAACATTAAATATTATATTTTGTTAAAAACAGACATGAATGCAAACATGTCTCATGTATACTAATAATACTTTCAAATCAAGTTGATAATCAAGTTTCTTCCCCTTTGTAACCTGAATTCACTGAACAACGGTGAAGACTGCTGACCTGACAGACCTCCAGAAGATCAGACGAGGATCAGAGACGGTCTCCACCAGGAGGGAAAGTCTTTGGAGGTCGTTCCTGAAAAAGCTGCCTGCTCATGGCATCTGGATGAAGCAGATCAGTGAAAAGTTACAACAGCAACATGAGCACAGCCTGGACTGAGACTGAGAGAAGAGGATTCATCAGCTCTAGAGGACCTCACAAGGAGTGGACTGAGTCTGGGGTCAGAGCATCAAGATCCACCACACACAGACGGATCCAAGACCAAAGAACTGGACTATAGCTCAGTGGTCCAAAGTCCCCTTTTCAGATGAATGTTATTTTTCATTTATGAATCCAGGACCCAGAGTCTGGAGGAAGACTGAGGAGGCTCAGAATCCAGGCTGCTTGAAGTCCAGAGTCAAGTCTCCTTGGTCACTGATGGTTTGGGGGGTCATGTCATCTGCTGCTGGTGGTCCACTGGGTTTCCTGAAGTCCTGAGTCAACACAGACGTTTACCAGAACATTTTAGAACATTTAGTTCTTCATGCTTCATCTGCTGACGAGCTTCATGGAGAGACTGGTTTCAGTTTCCAACAGGACCTGGTTCCTGACCACAGCACCAAAAGAACCAAAAATTTGTGGGACATGTGTGAAGAGTCATAAACCTCGACCAGCTGAGTGTTGGATATGGAGTTGATCTGAAGACAGTGAACAATAAAATCAGGTTGCTAATTTATGAAGTAGATCTGAAGACCTCCAGGATGTTACTTCAGTAGTTGGACTTTTTGCACACAGACCGTGTAGAGCTACAGCTCACTGTAACACCAGCGAGCAGGTCCACTCCAGCAGAAAGCAGCAGAATCTCACACCAAAGTCTGCTCCAGCAGGATCAGTACAGAGAGATTGTGTGGCCCTGACTCTCTGCAGGATGTGATGAACCTTCTCTCAGTCTGAGGCAGAGAGCATAACCCTGAGGATAATAAATACCTGCACTGAGCCAATGATTGCTGTGCAATCGGCAAATATTTACCGTCTTTCACTGATGGGGATGCCACAACTGAACTTTTCTCTCTGAGGGGAAAGAATGCGTGAAGTTTGATGCTGAGAGCAGAAGGCCGTCTGAATGAAAGAGGCTGACGTGATGAGAAGAGTGAGAGCAAGGACAGAGAGACAGAGAGCAGAATCACTGCTGCTGAGTAAAACAAGGAGATAAAAGAGTTAAAAGAAATATTTCTACACATCTGAGACCCACTTTCAGAGTGGGCACTGTGTCTTATGGCTGCTAATGGAGCCCTGAATGCATCAAACCACAGCGAACGCAGCGTCTTCCTTTCATAACAGCTGCATTGTTCAGATAAAAGATCTGCTCACGTTCATCTGAGACGCATTAGAGACCAAAAAACAGCCAACAACACCAGGAGTAATTAAGAATAAACCTTGAATTGAAACTTTTTATTGGACTAAAACCAAAAGTAGGTTTTAATGAGTGCGTACACAGAGCGAGCAGCCTCTGTTATTAGTGAGGGGAGGGGGCATATGGACCACTTCCTCCCCCCCTCTCTGTTGATTTCCCTGCTCGCAGTGTTTCTAATCAGGCCATTGTGTCCAGTGGGCTGAGATAAGGGTGTGAAGAAACGTCTCTCCCCTGCTGTTTATCAGCGCTGTGTTTGGCTGGCTGTGTTTGTCAGCACATCATTAGGGGCCGCTGCACGCCTAATTAGTTGTTTGTACAGGAGGCTGATTAGGAGCTGATCTGCATTGTGTGGGACCATGGGATCCTTGCGGAGCTGCCTGGATCTCAGTCACAGCTTTGAGACTCATTTCCTCGGCTCGTCCTGCTGCAGGAATCCAAACTGAGGAGAGTTATGAGCCATCGACGGATCTCTGACAAAAGAAAGATCACAGAGAGACGTCGGACTGCAGCAAAGAGAAAATCTTTTCCTGACTGGACTTTATCAGCAGCCTGCTGAACATTTAAGGTTCTCTGTGTGGGAAGAAAAAAACTTTCACCAGAAACTTGTGTGCTTCTTTAAACCATCAGGCCAGCAAAAGGTTTCTGTTATTTTGACCTTTGACCCTAACAGACATGCTTCTCAATGAACAGCAGACTGGTCCTGTATGTGAGTGTGTGATGTGACGTCCTGTGTCTTCCTTCCTGTTTCTCTTCATGGATTCATCCTGTTTCAGCTTCTTCCATTGCATAGTTCAGAGTGATGTGGTTGTTGATCAGTAATCATGGTCTTTTGCTGTATTCTCCGTATTTTCACTTGTTTCCTGCTTTACTTTGTAGTTTTTGCGCCCTGTTTCCTAATTTGATTTGTAGTTTTTGCTTCCTCTGTTTCCAGTTTCATTTTGTAATCTTGCTCCTTCTGTTTCCTGTTTTATTTTGTAGTTTTTGCTCCCTGTTTCCCAATTTATTTTGTAGTTTTTACTTTCTGTTTCCTGTTTTATTTTGTAGTTTTTGCTCCGTTTCCTAATTTAATTTGTAGTTTTTGCTTCCTGTGTTTCCTGTCTTATGTTGTAATCTTACTTCATGTGTTTCCTGTTTTATTTTGTAATCTTACTTCATGTGTTTCCTGTTTTATTTTGTAGTTTTTGCTCCGTTTCCCAATTTAATTTGTAGTTTTTGCTTCCTGTGTTTCCTGTCTTATGTTGTAATCTTACTTCATGTGTTTCCTGTTTTATTTTGTAGCTCTTCCTTCCTGTGTTTCCTGTTTTCTGATCTGAACTGAACTCTGTTCACTGGTTGAAGTCTGTCTGAAGGCTGTTTCTGCTCAGCTTCAGACACAAACCCTGGTAGATTCTATGAAGTGCTCAGATCTTAATGCTACAGTGTCAGCATTGTTGTCCTTTTGATTGACACCTCATTTGACCAACTGGGTCCATCTATGGTCTCTGCAGAGCCAATAATATTCCTGAGCATGACGTTTGTGGAAACAGACACAGGCCCACTCTTATTTAAGGTTAAACAAAAAAAAAAGGAATTCAGGCAAGGACAAAAAATGTTTATTTTCTGTGATCTGATTTTAATAACTACATTCTATTTGGAGTTAAAATGAGTTTGAGTGCTGAGGTTAAGGGTTCACAGTGTGTTTACCTTTACAGAGAGACTCCAGAGGGTTCAAGAACAGCGTCTCATTTCACCTGGAGCCTGTTACAGGCGGCTTCAGCATTTAGGGCACAGTCTCAAGATGTGTTGATTCATCTCCTCTTTAACCTGAACACCTGTTCAATATCTTTTTGACTGTCATAACACTGAAGTTCATCATAACCTGAGTGTATCAGATGCAGTCCCTGCTCCACCCTGCCCTCCTCCTGCTCCTCCTGCTCAGCCAATCAGACTGCTGTTTATGAGCCGAGGAGGCTGACACAGTCACAGCAGCACAGAACCGGTAGTTAAAGAGATAAAGTTTTATTACACCTCCTAAACTTTAAATAAAACCAGAGCCTGGAGAGAAGCAGACACAAATTCACCTCCTGTTTCCATCAGGTGTGTCTTAATCTGGCCCTCAGAGTGAGCCAGCAGTACTCCTCTGGTCCCTCCAACAGGGGGCGTCACATTTCAGTTGGACTAAGGAGTTCTCTGAGTATTGAATGAACTGTTTGAACTGTTATTGGAGGTTTTAGAGCAACAGATCTCCAGTGATGGAAAGAAATATTATGAGCCCTGACTGATACGTTAAGTGACATGAGCCTGACTGGATGAATAACCAGACAGGAAAGATGCCAACTTGGTACCCTCATAATGTGTTGGCTTTCATTCCCTGGCCTCAGGGTGTGGGGCCCTTAGGATGAGGGTGGGTCAGCACTGGTAATACCTGCTGAAGCTGGCACTGAGTGAGGATCATCGAGTATCACCGATTCTGCTCAGGGTTTCTGAACAGAAAACGTACCGTGTGCAAGCAAGCTTCGACCCTAAAGTCAAGTTTGTTTGGCCAGTGTGACCGCTAAGTACAGGTGTTGGTTAGAGAGGAAAGACGGTTTGAGAGAGGAGTTGAAGAAGCCATCTTCACCAAACTGGAGAAACCTTCTCTTAACAGAGGAGGTGGCCTCAGCCACGTACAATGCAGTGCCAAGCTCTATACCCAGGAAGTTCTTTAAGCAGCCTCACCTGAGATCATGTGACCACAACACCTCACATGACAGCAGGAGTTAACGGCCCTTTCAGGACATTAATGACCCATAGGAGGGGGATTCTGTGATGAGTTTCTATGACCCACTCATTAAGGCCCCGCTAATACGACAACGGTATTTCAATCTAGGAGGGACTTATACACCAGTTCAAATTTATGAAAAGATTTAATGCAACAATTTTTAACATTACAGATTTGGCGATTAGACCCCATCAAGGATAAAATAATAATTGGGGGGTACAGTGAAATGAAAATGTGAATATCCTGCAATGGAGTCTAGATACTGGTGGTGATAGATGGTCATGAGTAGGCTGGATCTGGATGACTGTATGTATTGAAGAGGACTGGAAGCTGAAGAACTGCGAACTGAAGCAATGAAGACTGGAGGTGCCTGGGGAGGAGGAGGGTTGTGACCTGAGCCTGAAAGACAGCTGACAAGCAGAAGAGACAGTATTTAAATTTTGACAGCTAATGTGATGATTGGTTTGCGAGTGATGCCGAGAAGATGTGATTGGATAGATAGAAAAGTGACACGCCCCTTAATCAGCTGATGAGAGAGAAGCGGGAAAGAGTGAGAGAAGGAACCAAAAGAGAGAGTGAGAGCATTAAGACAGTCTTCCTGATTGAACTTACGCTAAGCTTCATTAGGATGAAATGCAAAAGTTTTGTTGCATTTCAGCCTCTCGTTTATACGGAAACGCTGTTTCAGCCGCCCTAAAATGCAACTTTTTTTAAACGCCCTCCAGAGTGGAATTTTTCTGAAACACTACAGCCTCCGTTGCTGTATAAATGGCAAGCCGGCGTTTTGACGTCATGCTCCGTTTTGCGCGTGCGCATTCCACTTTGTTGTGGGAACTTTTGCAAACCGGACAACAACAACGGTTAAATGGAAGACTTACCTGGTTCTGCTTGTGCTGCTGAATCTGCTGACTGCCTTTCAACAAAATGTTCATCTGTTGCTCCACTTCTTCACTCAGATAAAACGCATTTAATACACGTGCCAGATCAGTGGTTCCCAAACTACAGTCCACAGGGGCCGGATACGTGTTATTTATTTCATTAATAGTGTTATTTTTTTTTATTTCCTGACTTTTTTTTGTGAAGATCCCAGAGAGGGTTAGTAATATTTGGTTATGTGTGGCTTTCTTGAAAACAATAAATATTTACGTTTAGGCACCCCTGCGATCATCACACTTTTTTATCATAAATTCAAACCTGAAAAAGATTCAAACAAAGATGAGCTGTATGATTCCTTCCCTGACAGTAACTGTAGTAAGTTCATGTGTGTCTTTATTTTATTGAGCTTACAGGTGGAATAAAAGGACGCCGCAGGCTCGGCGCTGTTCTGTGTTGTTCTGTGTTGGAGCTAAATGTTTCTCCTCCTCCGTCTCGCGTCGTGCACCGCCTCGTCCTCCTCTGACAGCGTGGCATCCCTGGCGCCCAGCGAGGGGCCTGTTTTGGGCAGCTCGGTTATTGGCTTGCAAATAGGCGGCACTCACACGGAGGACAATATGCAGCAAAATAAAGAGGGAGAAACTCAAGCTCCGGGGTATGTGGAGCCATTGTCGGGCAGGACAATGCAAAAGCAACAGTGGCTGGAAGGGGAAACCTGAGTCTCCAATCTGTCGGACTCTCTGTGCTGATAAGAGCCCAGGCTCTGCAGAATACAGTAAACACAAACTGTGAGTCTCTGCCTCGGGCTTAACATGACACTTAAGTACGACGACAAGGGCAGAGAGAAAAGGCAAGGCTGCACACATTACAAACTGCCTCTATTCTCCGCTCCCAGGCTGAAATGTCAGAGCCATTCTTTCAGACGGAGGGGAGGGGTGGCGAGGGGGGGCTGTACAAAAGAACCAGGACTCAATGGTGATTTGTTGCATTTTCATTATAACTACTCTGATTGTGCAGGGAGGTAATCATGGATCTAAACAGGCCTGAAAGTAAGTGTTCTGTAAGCAGAGCCGCTGCCCCCCTCCCTCCCCGACAAACCAGGCAGTGTTTCTGCATGATAATCCCACCTGCTGACAAATCAAAGCCAGGTTCAAACATACACTTAGGTCCTCTAAAGGAATCAATGCCAACAGGAGAGGAAACAAGGGCACCAGAGGACACACACACACACACACACACACACACACACGGGAACACTGTTAGTGTGCACGCGCCCACATTCATTCAAACAAAAAGGAGCGGCAGGCACAGACTGGCTGATCGTGATGATGATGTTGATGATGATGATGATGATGATGAGAGGAAGGAGAACAGATCTGCTGCAGGTAGAGCAGGAAACCTGGAGCTTTAGATCAGAAGGCCTCAGTAAAGTTTCTGAGCTGGTCCCCTCAGCGCCACCATCAGCCCCCTCACTGTTAACACAAGTGCTCCAGTCCTAATTCAGCCATTAGCAGGTCTCTGAAATCTCACAATACCATTGATTAAGTGAAGGAGGCAACCCTTCAGTCTGCAGGCCGAGCGAACAGAAGCTGCACTCTGAAACGCCACAGGAGGAGCAGCTCCAGCGCTCCGACTCTGAGGCACAGACTCTGACTTTGAGCCGCTCTCTGCTGAATATTTACAGCCTGAAAGGATGAAAACAGGAACACATGAAAGTCCTCATTGATCGGAGGTCAGATCCACCTCTCAGCTCCTTCAGGGTGAGGATGGAGCAGAAAGGCTGAGTTTGATTTTGGCAGGTAGTCACACCTCGACACACTCACAGCAAACACAGCGAGTGAGGGGAGAGAGGTGTGTGTGTGTGTGTGTGTGTGTGTGTGTGTGTGTGTGTGTGTGTGTGTGTGTGTGTGTGTGTAGGGGGGGAGGATCTGGACCCAGACAGGCCTGTCATTGGGTTGGACCAGGTCCATTTTTATCCCTGATAACAATGGCAGGTCAGGAGACATTTTGCCTGTCGGGCCGCTGAGACCGAGCAGACAAAGAGGTGAAACAAATCCTGCAGAGGCTTCAGACCTGCTCCCCCCTCCTCCCCCCTCCTACTCCTCCTCCATACAGCCAGACAGCCCCCCCCCCCCACTCTGCTGGCAGCCTGCTCTCCATTAAAGAGCTGCTGTTAATTATACCTGGATTGTGAGGCGTTCAGGGCCCGTGGTTAGCAGCTATCCATCAACCCCCCCCCCAATCACTCATAGAGGCTGGGTCTGTGGATTGTGCATCAGAATAAAGCACAGAGATCTGCAGGCTTAACCCTTTCAGCACAGAAACCAAAGGCCCAGCCCGGGTCAGCCAGATCCCCTACAGACCAGAACCATTTCAAATCCTGACTTTAACACTCAGTTCTCGACCTGGGTCAGAGTTTCCTCATGAAAGCTTTATTTTTGCACATTTTAAATAAAGATTTAAATGATTTGATGATGAAACAGCATCAGCTGAGCAGACAGAGACACAAACATCCTGGAAGACTTTCCCCAGAATGACACAGTTCACCTGAAGGACTCAGACAGACCACCTCACATCAGGACCAACACCCTCCTCCTCCCGACATCAGGGTGGTTTACCCCCCCCACACACACACACACACATCTCCCATCAGGATGGTGCTCACCCCCACATCAACAAGAGCAGGTTCTCCTACACACTGTCCATTGCACAAACAACAACACACCAAAAACACAACAAATACAGACAGATACACACAGATGCACAAATACACACAGATATACAGATACACACAAATACACAAATACACATAGATATACAGATACACAAATGCACACAGATACACACAAATACACAAATACACATAGATATACAGATACACAAATGCACACAGATACACACAGATACACAAATACACATAGATATACAGATACACAAATGCACACAGATACACACAGATACACACAGATACACAAATACACACAGATACACACAAATACACAAATACACACAAATACACACAGATACACACAGATACACAAATACACACAAATACACATAGATACACAGATACACAAAAATACACAAATACACACAGATACACACAGATACACAAATACACACAGATACACAAATACACACAAATACACACAGATACACACAGATACACAAATACACACAAATACACAAATACACACAGATACACAGATACAAAAATACACACAGATAAACAAATATACACGTCAAATACACACTGCTACAGCAGTTTAACTCAACTGAAGATTTTAACTCAGGACTCAGATTGGGATTAAATAATCTGTCCTGCTCTGATATTAAAGAAGGAGGCTGATTATTTGATTCATGCAGAGCCTGTTTTTATTCCTGTCTGTGGGCTGAGGGTTGGCAGCAAACTGAAAACCAGGAATGAACCATGAACTCTGACTGTGTAGGAGTGTGAGTGCAGGTGTGTACATTTTCTGGATGTGGTTATAACCACACACACACACACACACACACACACACACACACACACACACACACACACACACACACACACACACACACACACACACACACACACACACACACTGCATGCTATAACGCTTTGTTCCAGGTGTATGTTGGAGCCTTTGTCATGCTGCACTAACTGATTGTGACACACTGCTGTGTGTGTGTGAGCTGGGAGACTACACACAGTCTGACATCCTTATAAATAACAGGCTGCAGTGTCGGGGCGCTGCAGGCCTCAGGTGAGTCAATGAGCTGTAATCATTCATTCATTTAGAGCCATTCATTTAAGTACACTACAGTAATTAAAATCACAATTAAAGAAACAGCAAAGCACATTTTTACTGTGGATTTGTGAAAAGGTCCAAAGAAAATCAAGTCTGAAGGAAGGAAGTGTGACGCACTCAGAGTTTCATTTTCAGAGTGAAACGTGAAATACTAAGAGTAAAATTCATCATTTCATCAAACGGGAAATACACAAAAATCACTTTATGAAAAAGAAAATATTTCATCACACAAAAAATAAATATCTCACAAAATCCAGAATATTCTATGGAACGCTAAAATATTTCACAAGAATTCATTTTATTGATTAAAAATCCAGAGATAAAAAACTGTCATTTCCAATAACTGCAGTACGAAACAAAAGACAGGCCCTGTGGAGGTCCTGATCCAGTAGAACGGACCCTGTTTTTACCAGGTCTCACACTGAATGGAACGAGACAACGTCCTGACAAATCAGCAAACAATCAGGAAAAGTCTGAGCTCTTGGCAGGTCAAGAAAAAAAGCCTGTGTTCATCCACCTGTGGTGCGGTGACCCCGGGGTGCAGCGACCCCGTGGTGCAGCGACCCCGTGCTGGTGTTTGCTGTCAGTGTGATATGAAGTGGAATAAAAACACAAACAGCTGTAATCCGTCAACATCTGACAGATTTCCTCTGGACACTCTGGAGGAAGGGACGGCGTGTTTTCACTCGGTGATAAATCAGAAGACGGCATACACCGAGCGCTACAGGAAGCATTTTACTCTCAGTTTGCTGCTGGGCTGACAAACGGCGCTTCTTTTGACACAGGTGGGATTCTTTGTGGTGTGAGGTGAACGGACGCCCTGATAAAAAAGATCAGCTCAAACCTATCATTCTTTTCCTTTAAAAGGAGCAAAGATGGAACAACACACACACACACACACACACCTGTGTTTCCTTCTTGCTGTCAGTGTTTGGAGCGGGCTGCACTCTGCTGATTGAGGCGCTTTGTTTAATTAATCTCAGGCTTGATGGAAGGCGGGAGGCGGGAGGGGATATAAGCCTCAAACTCATCCCCATAATGTGTTCAGAGAGAAACCTGCAGGCCCTCGATCTTATCACCCAGAGACACTCCCTCCTGATTTAGACCCTGAAATACTAGCCGCTGTGGGTGTCCATGTTTTATCACTGATTAATATGCAAAGTGTGGATTCAAGTTTTCTTTTTGGGCTTTTGTACGCCTTTATTTTGAGAGGACAGGACAGTGGATAGAGCCGGAAACAGGCTGAGAGTGAGGAGTGACATGTGGGGAAGCAGCCACAGGTCAGACTTGAACCCGGGCTGGAGTCTTCCCTGGAGTCTTCCTTGTCCTTCCTCAGGTCAGAGAACGTGTTGCTGAGTGAGTCTTTATCAAACATCAGACCTCTGCACCCACGCACACACACACAAACACACACACACAAACACACTGGCTCTCCAAAATAGTGTGAAAACGTTTAAGAGAATTGCTATAAGATTTTTGCTTTTCTATTTTTTTTTCTTTTTGACTTTTTTTTTTTTTAAATGTTCAAAATTGCTGTGACTCTCAAAGTAGAAATCTTCTGTTGGAAACTTGTGTGAATTTTAAAGAAATTTCTATCAACTAGATTTACCTGGCCATAAACACTTATAAATACTAAGGTTCAAGGTGTATTTATTATCTCAGAGGGGCAAAAAGTTCTGCAGCAACAGGACGAATGCAACCAAACACATTCACACAACAATACAATGAAAAATAAATAAATAATACATACAGTGTAAACATATAAAAGCAACACAATAACAAAAGAGTCACAGTTAAAATACTGAGAGAATTACAGAGTCTGGTTTCAAGTACTGACAAATCTATATGTTCTACATCTGGGCGCAATATTGAACACTTTGTTTTTGTTATAAACAGACGTTCATGCAAACATGTCTAATTTAAGATTTTTAAATCAAGTTGATAACAAGAAAAAAAAATTAAAATTTCAGAGACAAAATTTTTAGAATTAATTATGTAAATTGAACCCTGAAAATTTCCAACATTCCTGAGCTAAAATTCCTGTTTAAATTCTGAAGGAACTTTCCTGAAATGTCCTGGATTTTTTAAACCAAATTATTGATAATTATCCATCAAAATAAACTTTAAATCAAGCAGATTTTATTTCCTCAGGTTGAAGAACGTCCCTCTCTCCCCTCTGTGTGAATTGAAACCACTAACGTGTGGACTATAGGAGCGTGCAGATACAAAGCAGAGACAGACCCACACACAGAAGAACTGCTGCAGAGTAAACATGATCACACTCAGACAGGAAATAATGAGAGTCCTGAATTATCGTCAGTCAATGTCGAACAGTGCTGTTGCTGCTGCTGCATTTAAATAAAGTTTATTGAAGAATACAGACGTCTCCTCAGAGATTTAGAGAGCAGTGGAGAGAAACGACTGAAGCAGAGAGTGTGAAGTATTATCAGGGGACATGCACCTACTGTATGTCTCCATTATTCTGCCTCTGCGTGGCCTCTGCGTGTATCCTGGCTCAGACTGACACATTCACGTCACGTTCGGCTCGTCTAAAAGCTGTCCAAGCTGCAGCTCAGATCAGGCAGAGAGTGTCTGCACATCGCCGGCCTTTTCAGGGAACAAAATATCAGCATGAAACAGATGCTCTTTTTTTTTTTTTCAAGTGATAAAGTGAGATGGACAGTTGTGGATGGCAGAGCTGGGGAGAGAATACTATAAATATGCATTCCATTACATTTGGGAGAATTTAATTCAGGGCAAATAATTTGAGAGATGAGCGGGCGCTGAAGCGATGGTCTTAATGGACAGGTGTCCACTTAAAATCTGCTGCAGAGCTAAGACTAATGGATTGCTTTATATGCAGCACATTCAGAGAATGGAAAAGGGATTGGGAGAGCTTAAGCGCCTGAAGCACCCTGCATGCACAGACTCTGCATAAATACGCCGCTTTAATTTCCACAACTCCTGCGTTTGTCAGATGTAACCTTTTTGCAGCTCCGTATTTCAGCACAATAAGAATTAACCTGCCTGTCAGGCTGAAACACACACACACACACACACACACACACACACACACACACACACACACACACACACGGTGCGGGAACATGATGCAGAGATGACTGTTCATCACATCTTGTGTTGGCAGTGGCAGAGAAAGCTTTTACTGCTGATTTCATCCTGTTTTAATGATGTTTTTTCTGCATTTTATGAGGAGCTGTGTCAGTATCTACAGACTCTGATTAAAAACATATTATATACACACCTGAATACTTCAAAAATTACAATTTTAAATCCTCTCCTTTTGGTGCTAAAACTGTTAAACTGTGAATAATCCAGATCAGTGCAGGCATGTTCTCTCACCGTCCATGTTTTACTCAGCTTCATGGTGTAAACTATAACTCTGATCATTTAGACAGTGTGAAATTCAAAGCTCAATAAGAAAAACAGCTGCCCTAAAAGTTGAAGAAATGTTTTCTTGTATAAAAATCATTAATGAGCTGAAACATTAAAAAAGACAAAAAAACAACCTTTGAATATAAAGTGAGCTTCGCAGTAAAAAGAAACATCAAATAGGTATCGACATGCTCTTTAACATGCTCTTTAACTCGCACCTGTTTGACTGAACATGTTTAAACTGCCTGAAACACGTGTGTCCATGCTGACTGATGATTGGTTCCTGTTTGTTGAACGTGACAGTAAAGAGAAACGAGTGAATTAAATCCACTGGTTCACGCTCTTTCCGAGGTCTGAAGCAAAAAGAAGATCAGAGCACGAGGAGAGCCGTATGGATCTGGACATCTAGCTGTTTTTGCCAAACGTGAATAAAAACGTGTCATGACTTGGATTTGTCTTGGCTGCACGGTGGTGCAGTGGTTCGTGCTGTTGCCTCACAGAGAGAAGGTTGAGGGTTTGCTTCCCTGGCTGGCTCTGTCTGTGTGCTGTGGGTTGGGGTTTAGTTACCACTGTAACTACCACTGTAACATCATGAAGAAATTTAACTGAATGACCTTTGAGCAGGAAAAAAAACCGTGTGACCACTGATGGAATCCTCTGAGGGCATCAAACCAGAGACGTTGACAGGTCATTGTAAATAAATGTTCTTAGTGATGGACTGTTGTTGAGTATGGGCTTAAAATGCTAGAAGGTCTGTTTTTATCATTCATATATTATTTTAAATCCTCCTGCCCACAGATCACAGATGAAAATTAGCTTTATCGCTAACTCTGGATTAACAGTTTAATGCTGTGCATGGTCCCCGTAAACAAAAGTAAAGCAAAATAAAATAATTTAAAATAAACTAAAATTAAATTAAATTAAATAAACCTAACTAACTAAATTGATTTAAAGTAAACTGAAATAAGATAAAATAAACCTAACTAACCAAACTAAAGTAAACTGAAATGAAATGAAATAAAATAAACTTACTAAACTAAAGTAAAATTAATGAAACAAATATAAACTAAAATAAACTGAAGTAAACTTAACTCATCTCAGCTAAACTAAATTCAACCAAAATAAACTCAAATGAAGTAACCAAACTAAACTAAACTAAACTAAACTAAACTAACTGAACCACACACCGTGTGTGTGTGTGTGTGTGTGTGTGTGTGTGTGTGTGTGTGTGTGTGTGTGTGTGTGTGTGTGTGTGTGTGTGTGTGTGTGTGTGAGTGTGTGTGTGTGTGTGCAGAGGCATACTTACCGTCAGGCTAACAGGCAATTGCCTGGTGCCCTGAGACAACAACCAACAAACACAACAAATAACAACAAACACAACAAACAAACAACAACAAACAACAACAAACACAGCAAATAAATAAACAACACTGACCTGAATCTTAGAGACTAAAATGATCCCTACAGTCAGGTTGTTGTTGTTGTTGTTGTTGTTGTTGTTGTTGTTGTTGTTGTTGTTCCGACATGTTTTAATAATGTAGACTAGACTCAGTACAAACGTTAACTCAGTGAACCAGAACTGAATCAGATACAGATGTGAGAGTGAGTTTCCACCTTCTGATGTTCAAGTTTGTTCGGGGAACACATTCATGATTTAATGATGTCATTTGGCTTGTTGAGATCACAGTCATACAAAGAGTTATTCAGTCCAATGAAATGGATTAAAGAGGCACAGTGTGTGCTGTAAGGAAATTCAGAGAGTCTTCAGACATGTTGAGAGGAAAACGAAGGTTAACATCCCTCCTCTTCCTGAGGACTGTGAGCTCATCAAACAGACTCCGTCAGACCACGATGAGCCACACTGAGGTTTTATCTGAGTGAGCGTGAAGCAGTAGATTTATAGTTTTTGATCTTTTCTCTGCAGTCATCACACTGCAGAGAAACGATGAGCCTCTTCCAGTGTTCACAGTGGCTCAGCCTGCAGCAGCAGGGTGCTCAGTCAGCTCCCTTATATCACTGTTAATAAGTGCAGCACAGACACACCTTCACACCACACCGGACCAAATATAAACAGTAATAAAAGCAACGAGATGGTGCAAAAATAAGAAAGTGAGGTTATCTCGTGGTGTCATCTAGTGGTCAGGCTGTTAAACTGCAAAATGTCAAAGCAAAGTTTCAAAGATCGGGGTGTGGAGGAGGTGAAAATAGCGTTATGATGAAGTGTTAAAAATCCTGCTCTCCTTCTGTGTGTGCGTCTCTGTCCAGCCACCAAGAGTCTGGAGCGTCTGTCATGGACCTGCTCAGCTGTAAGGACACACTCTGGTCTTTAAGATCATCTGGTGACAGCAGCTTTCCTGCTTCACCTCAGGAACTATCAGCCTGTCTGCGTGAGTCAGAAAAGCAAACATCCCCTGGGCCCCCCCTCAGCTGGGTTAATGTCTCCTCCTCCTCCTTTGATGACCTGCGAGCTCAGAGCAGGACCAGGATTTCTCCGACTGTCATGAACTAGCAGAGTTAAGAATCAGCTGTGATACACTTTGATAATTATTTGTGTATCTGATGCAAACCGCTCAAGTCCCCTGAATCTGTCTACAATGCCTTAAAATGACTGAATGACAATAAAACACTGTGTCTGTGTTTGATAGTGTACACTGTGATGCTGGATGATTCACATGGGGCTCTCTGGGGGCTGAGTACACAGCCTCTGTTGGACACTTCAGTGTTTATTTTTTCTTTTTTTTTTTCTGAAGACTTTTCTGTTTCATCAGCTGAGTCTGCTGATTGGTATCTTCATGCTTGTGAAACAGACGAAGCTTTCATGTCACCGTCCTCTCTGCAGGGATGTAGGCTCCAAACATCTGTTCATAAATGGCCCTTACAACCATCAATACCACACACACACACATACACATACACACACACACACACACACACACACACTCACACACACACACACACACACACACACACACACACACACACACACACACACACACACGCTCCTGCAGGTGTGATCTGCTCAGTCAGAGCTCATGGGTTTATTTCATAAAATAACTGGTCTCATTGTTGGTAATTGTATCACAGATGCTTCTGTTCACCTGATGTTAGCATTGTGTCAGCTGAATAATAAATAACAATCACATCTCTCAGAAAGTCTAAACCCCATTTAATGACAAAGAGGAAATCCATTTCCTTCCTGCAGAGCCTCAGAGAGCGCGTCTGATCCACACTCACAAACATCAATAGGAGCTCACTAAACAGCAATAGAAATATCAGAGGAACAGCAGGACACCGTGTTTTCTTCACTGAATAAGTGAATACGATTGGCCTCCTGCAGACAGCACAGATAATGTTATTATATGAGAATCAATACTGCAGAGCTGAAGTAACAACAAGAAGCACATGGAGGCATTATCAAAAGGGAAGCCCCTTGACAAATGTGATTAGCAGCCATCTGAGAGGGTTTTTCCCAGAAGGCCCTGCTGTCACGCTGACCCTGCTTAACCTTTGATTGTCAGGGTTCAAGTCCAATTAACCTTTGTGACGGAGAGCTAGTGTCACCAGCAGAGCAGTCGAAAGAGGACCACTACTAATCATTTCATTTTGTGGTTCATCAAGCAGACCAGCCCCACCTGACTAATCTCAATCAAAGACGGCCATTTATCAGCACAGGCAGTCAGACTGACAGGCTGTGAGAGAGCAACACAGCCATCTGTGTGTCAGTGTTTATCCACCCTGTGACCTGGATGGGCTGCTCATTGTATCAACTCTAATGCCCTTTTCACAAGGAGTGTAACATAACATAACATAACATAACATAACATAACATAACATAACATAACATGGGATACCATAAGATACTATACCAAAGCATACCATAACATTATATGCCATACCATACTATACCAAACCATACCATACATACCATACTATACCATACCATACCATACCATACCATACCATACCATACTATACCATACCATATCATACCATACTATACCATACCATACCATACCATACCATACCATACCATACCATACTATACTTTAAAAAACCACGCTATAATATAACATACCATACCATACCATACTATACCATACCATACCATACCATACCATACCATACCATACCATACTATACTTTAAAAAACCATGCTATAATATAACATACCATACCATACCATACCATACTTAAAAAAACCATGCTATAATATACCATACCATACCATACCATACCATACCATACTGTACCATACCATACCATACCATACCATACCATACCATACTATACTTTAAAAAACCACGCTATAATATACCATACCATACCATACCATACTATACCATACCATACTATACTTTAAAAAACCATGCTATAATATAACATACCATACCATACCATACCATACCATACCATACCATACCATACCATACTATACTTTAAAAAACCATGCTATAATATAACATACCATACCATACCATACCATATCTAACCTCACCTTACCTTACCTTACCTTACCTTACCAAAATATACCATAGTGCTGCCCTCTTAGCCATAAAACCTGTACCAGCAGCCTCCATATCTTTAGACCTGTAGTGATGTTTAACTGGAGAGGTCACATACCAAACTCACCTGAGAAAACAAACAGTAGTTTCCCCTCCCAGAACTCAAGTGTTAGTAGTCTACCTCACTTGAGTGGTGATCTGGTGACGCTGTGTGATTCTCAGACAAATAGAACTAACAGTTCTTTTAAAACCTTTATTTTGTTCGATTGTGTTTCTTTGTCTCTGCACTAGCGCGTCTGGAATAACTGCATGTGGTAGATTACCATGACTTTGACTATTACTACAACTACTACAATTACTACAAGTACTACTATCAGGCCGGCACTCAGAGGCTGAGTGTGTGCTTGTTGAGAGAGATTGATTCATGTCTCACTCTGTGTGAATCACACTCAGGTCGGGAGGTTTCAGACATTAGCATGAGCCTCTGTTCTGCAGGGAAGGTTCCTGCTTTGTGTCAGTATGGAAATAACATGGTTTTCTTTATCTAAAATATCAGAGTTTGATGACTGAGAGGAGGTGGACTTGGCCGATAGTCTTCAATGATTTAAAGATTTATATTTGGGAGAAAGTCATCTCTGAAAGAAACGTGTACAAACACTTTCAGTTCTCCTGTTAATGACCTTCATGTTCTGTTTTTAATCTATTTCTCCATTTCTGAAGCAGTCAGCCTGTTTCAATCAGAGTCAGATCTACTAGAGAGAGGAAGCTAAAGGGATCAAACAGTCAAACCAACAAATAAATGAATAAAGGTAAGTGTCTTTGAGCAGATGGATGGATGGATGGATGGATGGGTAAATAGATGGATGGATGGATGGATGGATGGATAATTGGATAGATGGATAACTGGATGGATGGATGGATGGATGGATGGATGGATGGATGGATGGATGGATGGATGGATGATGGATGGATGGATGGGTAAATAGATGGATGGATGGATGGATGGATGGAAAGTTGACAGGTCATGTTTTTATCTCATGCTGAGGTCTCTGTCTGCCCTGTTGATCCCATGAAAAAATGTCTGATCGTCATTATTGTCATCTGTTCCTTTAAATGAAGCGGTTTTCAGAGTCCCCCCTGCTGCTGTACCCCCCTCTCTCATCTCCCCACTCTCCTCCTCTACTTATGGGTATTGTTGGGGGTGTCCTGCAGGATGAGCAGGCTTTGTTGTGCCACATGCTCACAGGCTGAATATGGGCCATGAGGGAGCTGTTGGGACCATTGTTGTGCTGCGGGTGACATGCATCCGGCTCCATACAGCCCTCCTCACCCCTCCTTACCCCCTACCTCCCACTGACAGCTGGATCTTTATTCAAGGATTTATTCTGTGTGTTTTTTCTTCCTTTGAATGGGATTAGGATTATTTAGAGGGGATGAGTGTTATTTTTTGTGGATAATGTCAGAGATTGTGTCAAAGAGGATGAACATGGGGGGGTCAAAGGCTACTGCTGTTTGATGTTTGTTTGAGCTCTATGACACACACTGAAGTGGTTTTTCTCAGACTGTGTGTATCTGTTATTGAGGCTGCACACTCGACATTTACGACAACACAAAGTCCACAAACATCAACAGATTAACTGTAGACGTTTGGCTGCTGACGGGCAGATCTTTGAACATCAGAAGGTGTGGAGGAATCCATCCAGACTGCACAACAGGAAATACATACTCACAATTAAAAAAGTACAAAGTCAAATCAGAGACAACAAACCACCTGAGATCTGGGTGATTCATTCGTTAATGGTGATAAATCAGCTTCTTACTGGTTATAATTTGTTTACCTCTACGACACCAGAGCAGAAAACAGTCAGGTGTAACCACAGTGACCTGCATATTATGGACTTTGATCTCATTCTGAAGGACATGATGGTGATTGAGATTTAAAGATTTGCAGCTTTTTGTCACTATGCAAAAAAAAAGAAAGAAAGAAAAGGTTTGAGGTTTTTGAGACGTTTGTTTTTAATCAAAGAAGAAATTTGAAAAATTCATCCCAAACCAAACCGCTCTGTTTTGTTTTATTGTTTTTTTAACCCTTTCCACAAAATCCACAAAAAAATATTGCTGCATTTGTTTAATAGATATTTTTTTGTTTGTTTGTTTTTTGTTTTTTTCATATTTAATAAATTGGGCAATTTTGGCAACTCTTTCAGTAAAGTTTTTGGTAAACGTTCTTTTTTTTCATTCCAAAAAATCCTTATTTTAAAAATGAGTAACAATTCAGATGTTATTCTTACCACAACTTCTTGAAAGTTAGCAAAGATTTTTCTTTAAAAAAAGTGTTTCAATGATTTCCTGAGTGCAGCAATTTTAAAAAGGCCCAAAAACAAAAACAAAAATCAGCTGCCTGTAGTACAATGATAATTCTCAAGAAGGTAGAATATGCCATTTTAACATTATTTTAATTGAAACTATTTATCACATTGATGAGATAGAGGTCTTTAAACTCATGTGTCAAATGTGATAGGTTCAGCTTTATACAGAAATAAAGCGTTCATGCTCGTTTTTAGCACTTTTCTGTTGGCTTCAAAGGACAGGAGGTTTCTAGTTGGCTTTCATTTATTTCAGTATCTACTCCTAATACATTTGTAATTTCTTCTACTTTCCCATTTTGTTGTTGTATTTCTTAATCTTCCAAACTGCCGCCCTGGGACTGATCGTCGTCCTCATAGTCCAAACCCCCTCTTCATAAACACTTGAATATCTGTGGATGACAAACAGCACGTCTTTTTTTTTTTTTTTTTTTTTTTTTTTTTTTTTTTTTTTAGTGTGATTGGATCAGAGATGATCCAATCTTCTGGATCTGACAGTGTAAACACTGGATTATGACATATCAAATATTGTTTTGAGTGGATTGTGGTGATTTGTGTATGAAGAGATTTTACAGTCATGCTCTGTCCATTTTATGATATTTTGAAGTGATGTTGATTTTTTTTTCTAAAGGAGGTCTCCTGACTTGGGTTCTTGGTCTTCCTGTCCTGCAGCCTCTTGACCTGCCTCTCCTGACCCCTCAGACTGACACAATAAAAGCATCATTGACAGTTTACATGCTAAACTGGCCTTTAAAGCACTCATTACAGGTGGTCCATGGGATGATGGGTGACCACCAGTTGTCTGTCTCCATGTGTGTCCTGGTGTCCGGACCTCCTCGTGGCTCAGAGAGACAGACTGTCCTCCAGCTGCTCTTCATCGTCCCCTCAGCATCACAAAGCAGCGACACATCAGACCTCACAGCTGATGTCGTATAACACTGCTGGACTGCTGAATGTCTCCACATCAGCCGGTCTGAACAACATGTCAGGACACACATTCATTAACATGTGAATGCTCTGACGTCTGCCACTCACACACTCTGTTATTCAAACACACAGAGGGAGGTGTGTGTGTGTTGGGGGGGGGGGGGGGCATGCAGGCACAAACAGTCTACAGATCCTACAACAAAGTAGCTTAGGCCCTGTTTATACAACAGTGGTATCAAGGTGAGACGCAAAAGTTTTGTTGCGTTTCAGCCTCTTGTTTATACGGAATCGCTGTTTCAGCCGACCTAAAACGCAACTTTTTTAAAACGCCCTCCAGAGTGGAATTTTTCTGAAACGCGGCAGCCTCTGTTGCCGGGGTTTTCGGTGAAAACGCTGATGTCATGCTCTGTTTTGTGTGTGCATTCCACTTTCGTTGTGGGAATTTTTGCAAACCGGACAACAACAACGGTCAAATGGCGTCTTACCGGGTTGTTCTTGTGCTGCTGAATCTGCTGACTGCCTTTAACAAAATGTTCATCTGTTGCTCCACTTCTGCTCTCAGATAAGACACATTTAATAATATGCACCAGACGATCAGCCCATCTCTTCTTCGGCGGCAGACTACCAAAAGACTCTACAGTTATATCGCCATCTACAGGCCATGTATGCATACTACAGCGTTTTAAGTCCCTCAGCGTTTCTGTATAAAAGCAGATTTTTTTCTCTGCAGTTTTTTGCGCTTTCGGTAAAGCGTTGTCGTATAAACGGGGCCTAAGAGGGACTTCATGGAGTGTCCTATAGCAGGGCGGTCACCTCCATGGAGTCCCTGTATTCAGACAGACTCAGACTCAGAAATCCACCTGGCCCACCTCTCCAGCACGCCATCATGGAGTCTATGTAATGGACTGAGTCTGAACAAGGCTGGTCTCAGAACATTTTCAAGTCCACAGAATGATGTGACCCCGAACCACAACCTACAAACCTCATCCACACAGATTCTGTTCCTGGGACCCACGGACCACCCACATATAGCAAGGCCATAGAAGGAACTGGTTTTTCCATGCAATCCCAGCTCATCAACCTCTTCCAGGACCACACCCCCAAACAGCCCTTAGTCCCCATGTAGCATCATTCCCCCTTACTGCCCCTAGACCCCATACTGCATCACTCCCTCTTACTGCCCCTAGACCCCATACTGCATCACTCCCCCTTACTGCCACTAGACCCCATACTGCATCACTCCCTCTTACTGCCCCTAGACCCCATACTGCATCACTCCCCCTTACAGCCACTAGACCCCATACTGCATCACTCCCTCTTACTGCCCCTAGACTCCATACTGCATCACTCCCCCTTACAGCCACTAGACCCCATACTGCATCTCTCCCTCTTACTGCCCCTAGACTCCATACTGCATCACTCCCCCTTACAGCCACTAGACCCCATACTGCATCACTCCCTCTTACTGCCCCTAGACTCCATACTGCATCACTCCCCCTTACAGCCACTAGACCCCATGCAGCACCATGCCTCCCTTCCTTCCTTCCTTCAGGTTTATTCTTGATGTGTCCAGGAGGTCCTTTCGGATGAATGACATAATTTTAGCAGTCCTCTTCAAGCTGCAAATTTCCACTATGTAGGAGCGTCTCAAAAATATGGACGTTCATATGATTCATCACACAAAGATCACCGTGATAAGCGAGTGATGAACAATTCCTGGTGTGAAAGAAGGTCACACTTGGCAGAGAAGAGGAACTGGCAGGGGAGAAAAAATGTTGTAAACATTGTAAACAACTTCTTCTACTCTAATTTAGTTCTGTGGTAAACGTGTATTTAAGATACTCCGCCCCCTGCAGTTTGGGAATGAACGTTGCATGGAGTGTTACAAAGTATAAAAGCCACACACTTTCTCTCCTGCTGATTCTATGCGTCTCATTTCTGTTCTTCACGTTGGCATGGAAAACCATAATCTAGCTTTTAGGCTGCACAGAGCATCACATTCCCTACAGCTCCTAGACTCCACTCCCCCTTACAGCCCCTGGACCCCTTACAGCACCACACCCCCCTACAGGATCTAAACTGTTTTCTTGAGTATTGGTTGATAAATCTCTAGGACGTTGCCTGAGGTCCAGGTACAGTGGACAGGATGAAGGGACTGATCGTGATTATGGGTTCCCTTCAGGAAACACATTTAAGCAGTAGGGCCAAGATCCAAAAGCAGCACATTGTTCAGTTCCATCTCAGACATGGAGTCCACCTCTGTTGGTCTAGACACCCCCTTCAGGTCACATCCATATAAATATTCATGACAGAGAGAGAGAGATGAGTCAATAACAGTCCAGACCCAAACCTGTCTAGCAGTCCTGAACAAGGTCCAGAACATGGTCTTAAACCCAAGCGGCAACCTCCGGTCTGAAAATATAAGACAATGCTGAAGTGCTAAAATCTGCAGTTTGTTGAGTGTCTGCTTCAAGTACCGGAAGTCACAAACACACCAAGCCAAAAAAAGCTGTTTTCACAGCTGAAATAAACATGTTTACAACCTGGTACAAAAAATGTCTCCCGTCTCAATCACTAATTTCACTAAAAGCACGCACTTGTATGGGGGTGAATTTTTTTCTAACTTGGCAGTTTAAACAATATTAAGATCAATATGAAGTTTGATCAGAGTCAATCAGAGGCACAGCTCAGATCACGTGACTGCCGGGCGCCCTATGGCGGTTACTGTGGAGACTCAAAGCCCGCCTCATTTCCAATATGGCCACGCCGGCCGTTTTGCTTCAAAAATCCCTTTCAGAAACAGACGTGTGAGATTGTGGAGGCTACGTCCATTAATTATACAGTCCATGCTTAAACCTCAGAGCATACTTACACCTCCCACACCTTCATCCATAAACATGTCCAATTCACTGTGGTATGAAAACACATATTGTGTCTTTGAAATGGGCTCCCCTTTGTCACTGCAGGTTCTGACTGAGTTTGGGTTCAAACCCGCTGTAACATTACCGTTGGGAACATGACTGGACAGGGTCAACACATCTGAACACAGGTTTAGACTTCTCAGAACCAGGCTCTTGATGGGCTGCTGTGAGCTGCAGGTCTGCTGGTCTGCAGAGGAGCTCATCATCTCCATTCTACAAATAAGATGAGGACAGGATCCCTGAGGACACCCCCCTCTCCTCTGACCTGACCCCTCCTTGTCCTCCTGACCCCGGCTCAGCAGTGAGTAACATTTGACCCCTGGTAGAAATTTATCACATTTCAATTAGAGAGTCAGACTGTGAGAGGCAGCTGGATCTCTGTTCGACCTTCCTGCTGAGATTAGCTCTGCTTTCCAATATGATTCTGTGATCTGACCCCCCAGTCAGGCACAGCAGTCAGCTCGAACCCCCACACTGGGTGACCTAAGAGCTATTGAGAGGCTCCATAAGGAAATTGAAGGGCCACACAGTGGGCAGGAGAGCTCTGACACAAAATCCACGCAGAGCCCACTAATCAATCATCCTGCTGCAGACTGCTGTCCACGTTTTCATATGAATATATTCACAGCTTGACTCCAGAGCCAGAGGACATTTAGAGGCACTAAATCTTTACAGTATGACAGGAGGGCTTTAATACTCTGACCATGACACCTGTGCAGCACCTGTGCAGCACCTGTGACTGAAAGGATCGAACATATCAACGCCTCATCAAACTGCTCCAAAGAGTAATACAGGAAGAAACAGATTATGAACAGTACTTTGAGGCCTGAGCATGTAAGCAGAGAGAATTCCCATTCCTCTGGATGCAGAAATACCACCTTAACAGGACATGGAGTCCACTCTTTCCCCAACAGGAAGAAAAATGGAGTTAGCCTTGTTCTCGGGTTTGTTTTAGTTCAGGTGAAGAGAAGGGAATTTGTACCTGCATTGGTCACAGGAAAAACATGGTCATGTGTAGAGGCCATTTTCAACAGGAAGATTATGTTCCTGGTGAAATGATGGAGTTCAGGATGGGACACCGGAGCCAGGTCCAGGTGAGCTCCTGTCAATACAGACAGCTGGAGGTTCACTGGCAGCAGCAGAAGCTCCCGGTGGAAGATGGAATCAAGGATCTGTCAGAGATTCAACCCAACGGAAACATGAGCTGAGCAGCGTAGCTCAGTTTGTATTGTCCACTGACTCTAGGTCAGTGGACAGACCTCTGATAGAGCTCTCTGTCTGTCTCTCTATGGGCTCTGTGATGACGGCTCAAAGCCTGTTGCTTTATGATCAGCTCTTACTGCTTATTTTTTGAAGGTACTGTTTCTGATTTCAGCATTAGGCTACATGCTGCGAGCTAACAGCGCTCACTCAGCAGGACACCTGCTCCGTTCTCCACTGGTTCTCCTCACACCACAGCTCAGCTGCTCTCCTCTGGATGTTATTCCTCCTGATCCTGTCCTGTTCCTGCTCTCCATCAACAGGTTCATCATTATCAACCTGAGGACCATCATATGTATAGAAGACAGATTTTGTTCCTCTTCATTGACAGCAGTGACAGTCTGATCCATGTTTATTCATGTTAAACAGAGGCAGACTCAGCAGGACTCCCCTCTGTGACATCACCTTCAAATCAGTTTTTAATGAGGAAGTAAACGCAAACAGACCTAAATGTTGTCAGGAGACTCTGTGGTTCATTAATTTAGAAATTTCTTTCAAAACATTATTTTTAAGTTATTTTCATATCGATATCTTAACTGTTGTCTTAAACCTATAACTTGCAAAATAATGAAAACCTGTGACAGAGTACCTCAGAAAAGACTGTCCCGGATTAGAAAATCAAGATAATGTCAAAGGGAACAGACAAGTTCTGCTTTACAGAGTCATAAACAAAAAAACCTTAAAGTACCTCTGGGTAGACCTGGACCTTCATATGGACCTCCACTTAAAGAATGTTCACTTAAAGGTACCTGAACACAGCAACTCTCTGCTTTACAAAGGATAAACACTGAGCCTTTCTCAATACGCGTTCCTTTCTGAACATGCGTTCTGGTGGACTCGTGAAACATCATCAGTCACAGCCCAAGAACTGTTCCAATTCAAAGTCCGCATCGGAACAAGTTTGGTCCAAGTACCCAGATGTGGACTCGCCCCTTTAACCAAGCCTGCTGCCAGGCATAACTTGAGCAGACTTTTCACAATGACAATCCCACAATGCAATTCACGCCGTCCAAATGAAAACTCAAACAATGGCGGAGGAGAAGACACACAACTGTGAGTAACCATTGCTGCCATTTAAAAATATGAATAAGATTCTTATTTGTGACGGAATTTTGTTTGAAACATTGGATGAGTTGTGTAAAATTATACGTCAACAAACTGTCGGCAATGCAACCAGATGTGACGTGTATGTACGTAAGTCCGCTGCTGTTCCAGTAGCAGTAGGATTGTTCTGCAGACTGTCGTACCTTTGAAGTCTGAACTCAGGAACAAACTTATCAAGTCTGAACTTCCAGAGAACGCAAGTTTGAACCAATGAACTTTGAACTGAGAAACAGCCACCGTTCATATGTCTCTGAAGGCAGACTTCTCTGATATCAGGACTCTCATATTGTGTGGTTGATATCATCATCAGGACCTGACCATCAGGATCTGATCATCAGGATCTGACCATCAGGATCTGATCATCAGGATCTGACCATCAGGATCTGATCATCAGGACCTGATCATCAGGGGCGACTGTGGCTCAGTGGTAGAGTTGTCGTCTCTTAATCGGAAGGTCGATGGTTTGATTCCCAGGTCCTGCAGTCACATGTCGAAGTGTCCTTGAGCAAGACACTGAACCCCCCAAAATTGCTCCCACTGTTGTTCAGTGGTGTGTGTGGATTGTACGTCGCTTTGGAAAAAAGCGTCTGCTAAAATGAAATTGTAGGATCTGACCGTCAGGATCTGACCATCAGGACCTGACCATCATGGCCTGACTTACAGACTGTTAAATTCCTCTGCAGTCCTCCCTCCACCTTCTCTTATCTTATCAGACTCACACCTGTGATCAGTCTGATATTGGTTTTCCTCTGAGGATGGACCCCTCTGATCCAGTCCAGGGGGACTGTTGTCCCCTGACTTCCTGTGGCTCAGACTCTTTCCTCTTCCATCATCGCAGCCTGAAGTTGCTGGGGGAGGCTTGGTGTATAAACAGCGTCCTCATCTTGAGCGATTGTTGTCTTTATCAGGTGCTGGGCCTGAGACGGACAGGAGGCTGGCCCCCTGCTGAGAGATGTTTCCTCTCACAGACAGGAAGAGCAAGATTAGAGCTGTGTTATCAATAAACACCTCGCTGCACATTCCTGGGTTATCCGCCATGTTTAACCTGAGCTGAGGCGTTTATTCAGGGAGCGATCAGGCTGACAGTGGGCCAGGGGACAGGTTTTACTGGAAACAATGGAAATGGCTCCATTATCTGTCTGAGAGAGTTTTTATGGTTCTCTGATGTTAAAAAGTAGCACTTAGCTTTTTGTTTCTAATAGTTGCCATTAAAAGCAGCCCGTCTCCTTCAGACTGACTCTGAAATGATAGATGTGCTTTTACTAAGGGAGCCTAATATCATGCACAGCTCACACAGACAAAAGATCCTCTCCTCTGCCTTTACATGCCACTCTCTCTTGATCTATACGGCTGATTACTATTGATTGTCTCAAAGATTTTATCATAAAATCAATAGTTTATGGAGGCTGTGATATACTGCTGCTGTGGCTGTTCAAAGCTGTCAGCCCTACATGTGAACAAAGAGCCAGGGTAAAACATATCTCATTGATTTCTTCCATTGATTTCTCTATCACTCTGATAGGTTTGTATATGTCTTATTACCTTATCAGTCCGCAGGAGGCCTGTGCTGTTCTCTGCTAAAGGGTTAACTGCCTGATGTGCTCCAGCATGCTGAGCCACTCAGAGGTTAAAGTACACAGAGTATCATTATGACAATATGTGATGAAACACTGAGTGACACTCAAGATCCAGTCCATGCCGTGTGTTAGGGCCGATGTTTCAACTCCAAATGCTCCATCATAAAAACTGTGCTGCTTATCCTTTCAGAGGGAAATGAAGCTTTTTGTCTGACAACCACTGACAAACATAACCAGCTTAGACCTGACAGAAACGTGTAAAAACAGGAACATTTAGTGGTGTCTGGTGGTCTGACTAATGCTACCTGTACATCAGAAGACTTTGAAAAGATTTGAAAAAGACTCCTGGAAAACTATCAGCTCACACCTGCTCACATCTAAAGACAAGTGTTATGAGTTTTTAGTCTCAGACTGAGATTTTACAAAGACTGTGGATCTTGCAGGGTCGCTAATTACAAGACTACAACTAGATTCTTTTAGTGTTTTTTTCCCACCATGCAATTTTTTCCCCATCATGCTCCTAGTAGTAACCCTTTTCCTTTTCCACTCTGTCGTGGTATGTTTGAGAGTTGATGTCGAACATGCAGGGATGCTCTGCCCATAACTCCACCATTTGCTCCTCTTTTTCCACGGTCCACTTTCTCCGTCGTTCCTCCATTGTTATTTTTCATGACTGCCGGGTTTCCTGTTTCTGCTTTTGTCAGCGCTCATCTATTGGTTGTTGATTGTGTTACGTCACTGCGACTTGCGATAATATCAAACGTGTTTGATATTATCGCAAACTCAAGGCTAGAAAAAGACTGATGTGAAACAGCGCAGATTACTATCTCACACTAAATGGTCAAGAAAACGGGAGCGCGCTGTGACTCCAGTAAAACTCAGAGATTTACTAAAGATTTTCAGTTTTTAGTCTGAGACTGTGAAAATCGTTTGGTATAAGCCCAGCATAACACAGTGACAGTGAGAACATCAACAGGAAATCACCAACACAGCAAACCTTCACGTTTCAGTCCAGCTCTATCAGTTTGGCTGGGCTCCTATCTGGAACCTCACCTCTGGATTACAACACAGTAGTATTGACACCCGTTGGTTCCTGAAGAGGTGTTATGAAGCCCAAAGACGGACACGGCCAAACAGGAAATGCCATCATGGACAAACTAATATACAACACTCCAAACCAAATACTGACAAAACAAGTGGAGATGAGGACACAGCCAAGCCACCTGGCTAGCACCATGAACACACCTACCTGTCAGTCAAACAGGCCACCCCACCAATTTGACAGACTCTAGTGGACACTCAGGGAACTGCAGTTTGTTTGAACATGAAACTCTATGGGGACTGACTCACTGAGTGACAGTGAACTACTTACACACACATTAGAGACACAGACTGGTTGTTCCCTCAGTGAAACTCTTAAACAGGAGGATTAGAAGTGGAGTTACAGATTTCTTTGAAAGGTGTTCTGATGACCCCATCTGTCTGTTTAGTTGTGGGTCTGCTGCATCGTGGTAACTCCTGCTATAAGCTTTTGGTTTTAAAGACAGAGGTGTTCCCATTTCTAGAGCACACCGTAACTTCAGCTGACTGTGTCAGAAAACAGACATGAAACAGAAGTGTTGATGAGAGTGTGTTTGAGTGACACCGTGTGTCAGAGCGGCTCACACTGAAACAGATTGAATCTGTCAGCAGCAGTTAACCAATGATGAGGGTGAGCCACCTCTGACATCACGCAGCATTTTTTCACCGGGAGACTTGTTCAATCTGCATTCAATCACAGAAAGTAATCCCTGTTTGTTTTAGGATGCACATCTGGGACAGCTGGCCTTCAGAATAAGAGCGCAGCTCGCTAACCCCAACCTCTGCCTCGTCCCCAACCCTTTATATGGGGGCCAAGTCATTTCAGCTGGGTCACGCTAATGGAACAGACACCCCCACCCTTTCCTCCATCCCCGGTGGACATTTTCATATTGAAACACCTGCATAAACACACACACACACACACACACACATACACACATTGGCTGAGGTAAGCAGTGAGCATGTGTCCATTTTTATTCTGAAATTCTGTTTTTATCCTGAAAGCCGAGGTTAAAGGAATCCATTCATCAACGAGAAACCACTGAGGTGAGGTGGCCAGACAGGGTGTGCATGCAGGCGTGTGTGCGTGTGTGTGTGTGTGTGTGTGTGTGTGTGTGTGTGTGTGTGTGTGTGTGTGTGTATGTGTGTGTGTGTGTGTGTGTGTGTGTGTGTGTGTGTGTGTGTGTGTGTGTGTGCTGGCACTTATCAGTAATACTGAGAGTGGCCAGCAGTGGCCAAGGCAAGTTCAAGGACTTTATTGATCCGTGAGCTGGTCTAATCACAGCCCCCCCAGCAGCACTCCTGGTGATTGAATAAGTAGCAGAGAGCTGACAAAACTCTTTGGCTTCACTCATTTTTTTAGCCCCACTTCAGCATCCTCAAACAGGCCTGTGTCCTACACACGCTGAACCAAAAGAAAAGAAAATCTGTTCATTGAAATGTTTCAAGAATTAAATTTGGTCGTGCGTCAAGGAGCAGCTCCATCCATCAGCCTCCAGAGGTTTTTCTGCATGTAGCCGTCTGTTGTTGATTCTGCGGGTAAAATGAACAAAGTGGATCTGGACCATTCCACCGAATTGGTGCCATTTGTTTGTTGTAATTCTCTGAAAATTAAAGTTAAAGTTCTCTTTGTTCAGCTCTTACTCTGATAACTCTCACACTGATCTACTCTGAATGTGTATTTTTCCATCTCAAGCAGCTTTATTTCATGTTTTAAAGCTTCCTGAGCTGAAGATGGTTTCATGTTTCTCAGTCCTGTTCTCTAAACTCATGTGAGGTCTAAAAATCATGTTTAAAGTCTGTCAGTTTATTTCCTGCTGCTTTTCTGCAGCACTTTGTGGCAGCTTGGTTCACTGTAAGTTTTATATTCACACTGTGAAACTGATCTGAAATCTCAACAACTGAAGTCATTAAAAGTCTCAGATGTCAAAACGCTGAAAATCAGCATGAGGTGAACTAATATTCAGACTAATAAATCAACTGACTAGAGGACTAGAGGACTCTGCTGGCTCCTGGTCCTGGTCCTCAGTCCTGTTCCTCCTCATTTGAGTAACTACTTCATGGTAGAGTCTAATTTTGAAAAGAAGGCACTTAAAAGAAAATGCTGTTTTTCCAGAGTTCATACTTTGAATTAAACTTTCAAATAGTTTTTATTAAATATGCAGTCAGATGAATTTGCAGGACACTTGGATTAATACATAAATTTATGCATTTATACTTTTTATTTCACAGGGACACAAATGGCACCGGTTCAGTGAAGTGGCTCATCGACAAGGTAAGAGGTCTGGGGTGACGTGAAGCTGGATCACCTACAGTTACTGTTCATGGAGGCATCCCTCCTGATATAATGTGAGGAAGCATATTAATGGAGAAAACAATCAGTCCAGTCATCAAACCTCGTGGAGCTGCAGCCTGAGGTGGTGGAGTTGGAGGGGGTGGGGGGGGGCTGTGATTGGCAGCATCGTGTTAAGGAATATCACAGCTTAAGACAGAGCAACTATTACAGAAACATGGTGAATTGTGGACGCTCCTCACGGTGAGGGTGGGAGATGTTAGGCTGCCTTTCTTCAGTCTCCACAGGAAATAGAGAGATCAGGTGAGCTCGTCAGGGGGAAATGTTTGTGTTAGTGACCCTCTCTACCATAGGGGGATGGTTGGTTGGTGACCTCCTCTTTGGAGCTGTCATCTTTTGGACAAACGTTGCACCGTCTCACAGCTGCTCCACTTCCTCTCTGTGAGATGTTTCATTCGTGCTGCTGAAGAGGCCCAGAGACACTGGATCATCAGGGGACTTCATGATGAGGTTGGATTCTAGCTTTGCAGAGGAGTCCTGGGTAAACAGAGTGAACCACACAGCCTTGAAGAGCACCTGTACTCAGTAGGATGGAAACTAATGATCTGATCCAAACCTGGGATCACAAAGAAACCAGGCTGCGGTCCATGGATCTGAAATCAGGGGGTTCCTGTCATTTTAATACCAGCTGATTCTGCAGGAATGCATCAGGAGAAGACTTTAAAAGGGAAATTACTACAAGTAAGAACTCCTCACAGTCACTTCAACCAAATAAAATGCTTTAAACTCAACTAGAACTGCATTAAGATGTACTGCACCCACACACACTCAGACACACACACTCATACACACACGCCTCCAGTCTCAGGCTCCCTGTCTCTCCTCCCTCTCTTTGTTCTGCTTTGAATCCAATCTCAGTTCAATCAGCACAAGTGCCGGTGTTTCCTTCTGCCCGCCGCTCTCTGCACACAGATGTGAAGCATAAAGAAAGGTCGCAGGAGCATTCAGGTGTAACTGATCTGTTTCTTCTTTTCATCCAGTTATGGAGGCTGATCCAGAGCAGGGTTATCAGGAGATACAGGAGCAGATAAAGCAGGCCTGAGGTGTGGGCCGCTGCGTGCCTGGATCTGATTAGAGGGCCGACAGGTGAAACATGGAGAGGGGGGGGGGGGGGGGGGTCACAGCACCAGCATCAGGCCTGCTTTGAAAAATGAGCAGAGGTGTGTGAGGACGAGAAGAGACAGATCAGATCTGAGACAGTGTCAGATAAACACTGAACACTTTCAGCATGTGTGGATCTGATCTGTCCTGATAGCAGATCAAACACACCTGAAGTCACAGACAGGTGAGCGCCCAGAAAACACACTGAGAAAACAACCAAGGTGCTGGAGGGTATCCTCCTTCTCACAGCCAAAGAGACAGACTGAAAGTTTGAGTCTTTATGAAGAGCTGAACAGATCTAACAGGTTACATTGATACGTTACTCGCCATGGCTGCTCTGTCCTATCAGGTCCCTTCAGAGGAGTCAACCTCAGGCAGGCTGTGTGGATCAGCACTGGAGCAGTCTGCGAGGACTCAGAGATGATTGGGAGAACGTTTCCCATTGGACTTGGATTTTCTCTTCAGGAAGTCTTGTATTATTGTTGCAGCCTGGTCACGTTTTTCAGACTCTGTTTATGAACACTCTTCTGCTCGTAAATTTGACTCAGAGTGTTTTTTTTTTTTACTTTGGCTCAGTGGTAGAGTTGTCGCCTCTCAATCGGAAGGTTGAGGGTTCGATTCCCAGCTCCTGCGGTCTCTTGTCGAAGCGTCCTTGAGCAAGACACTGAACCCCAAATTGCTCCCACTGTTGTTCAGTGGTGTGTGAATGAGAATGACTGGTTTAGATAAAACTGATGGCCTTCAATAGGTAGATTGTAGGTAGATGTGGATGGGTGAATGACACCAGCAGTGTAAAGCGCTTTGAGTGGTCAGACAGACCAGAAAAGCGTTATATAAGTACTGGTCCATTTACCATCTACCATTCATGTGCACAGGACAGCACCATGTCCCTCTGTTGGATGAAAGTCTGTCTCTGCTGTCTACAGATGAGGTCGCTGCAGAGGGACTCAAACCTTCCTCCTGCTTGTTACAGTGCAGCAGCTGAGATGATTGATCTGTATGAGTTTCCTTCTGAGCGGCTGAGAGGGCAGCGTTAGCAGGACGGAGCTCTGGGATCTAATGAGGTAACACAAAGAGGGCAGAAGCACCACAAATAAGATGAAGAGCGATTGAGAGCCGTCTCAGATCGCTTAATGGCGACATATGAACTACTCTGAGTCCAGCTGCTGAACAACACGTGACTGGATTCTGTTCCATCCTGCGCTCCATTACTGGACTTTACAGCTCCTGTCCACGGCGGTGAGCTCCATCCGACGTCACACAGCCATAGGTGGACGGTAAAACAGATTAGATAGTTTCAGTATTGATTCACCACAATATTCTTGAGTTACTTTTAGAGCTCCTCAGCAGCGTCTGCAAGGCTAAATGATGGCACAATGTCATTACGCTCTGATTTCACAGGCCTTTTAGCTGCTCCTGACTTATTTCTGAGCAGGCGGGGAATAGAAATGAAAATAATGCATTCATGGCTGCAAAGTGGATCAATGATGCCTTTAACCTGCACACAGTGAGAGGGCTGAGCACTCCAGGGAGACACATACAGAGGGGGGTATGTCTTAATTCAGAGAGCTGATGAGTGAATTACAGCCTGTAGGAACGCTGCTCACACTGACCTTCAGAGGATGACTCACAGAGACGTCTTACTCCATCAAAGAGACCAAAATCAAGTCATGAGAGGGTAAACATGAGGGATACAGGCTGGAAATGATGACTTCTTATTCTACAATTCTCTCTAATCAATCCTAAACAGCTAATAAGAGCTGTTGTCATTGACTCAGATCGAGCACAGCAGGAAGCTGGTGAGAGAGTAGAAACAGCATCTCAGATGTTCTCCACTGTTTGAAGAGAAGAAGGACTCTGCAGATGTACCCTTACCTGCCCTGTACGATGTGGTCTCCACACACTCACAGCCTGAGCACGGACAGATGGATGACTGATGTTGGTCTATCAGAGGATGAGGATGCTGATGGTGACGGCCCGGTGGCTGATGAAGACTTTAACATGCTCACACACACACACAAAGGTTGGAGGACTGCACTTCTAATTCCCAGCAGTGTGTTATTCAGAGACACGGGCAGGTCTCCAGGTCCAACAGATTGGCCCAAAAGAGAATGAATCATTTTCTGGACATGCTCTCTGAAGGGAAAAGGAGCCAAGCTGCAGAACAGCAGTCACTGTGATGTTCATTTAAAGAGCTGTAGAGGAAGAAGAGCCTCCAGGTCCTCTCCTCACAAATACTTTAATTAATTCATCATCTGTTGAATTGATGTTATCATGCTGTGTTAAACTGATTCCACTTATAGAAACAGGCCAAAAAGAAAAAAAAAAAACTATACAGAGTTTATAACCCCTGAAAATATATCTGATTGGGCTGCAAAGGAGGGGAGAATTTCTGGAAAGTTTCCTTAAAATTCGCAGGGGAAGTTTAACTGAGGACTATTGGGAATTTTCGGGGGTTTTGTTACCGTCAACTTTAATTGATTTTTCTAAAAATTCTGTTGACAAAAAATTCTTAAGATTTTCACTGATCATGGTTTTTGTTGTTCTGTGAAAGAAACCACTGAAGTTCTCCAGCTCTGAAAACTGATTTGTGTCACTTATAAACGTTGTATCAGGCTTATTTTAACGTATGTGTGGTTTTGACAAATCGTTACACCTCTATTTATGACAGTTCAGCTCAGTTAAGAAAAATTCACTCAAAATTCATGTATAATGTCATTTAAAAATATTACATCAGACAAGTCTACATGCATGTCTGGTTATAACAAACTAAAATGTTTAATATTGCAGCCCCCCCCCCCCCCCCCCCCCCCACACACACACACACACACACACACCCCTCAAGAAAACATGAAAACAAAAACAAAAACTGCAGCAAATCCAGTGTCCACATCGCAGAATGATACTAATGTTGGTTCTCTGAGGGAGGTCAATGACCTGTAGCAGAGCCGGCGGGGGGGGCAGAGGGTGCAGCTGCCCCGGGCACACGGTCACGAAGGGCCCCACCGCAAGACCGGTGGGGAAAAAAACAAAAACAACGTAAAGTCAGAAAGTCCGTCTCTTACTGCTGTATTTGTAAGGATATAAGTGTAAGAATAAACGTAAATATAAGTGGAAAAAGCAATCCAGATCAGAGTGTTTCTGAAATACCATGAGGAGGTAGCCTAATGTGACGTCATACTTACCATGTCAACCTCTCTTGCACTGTCTGTCAATCTTTCTCTCTCTCTCTCCCCCTGTGGGGTGCGGTCTTTTTCACTGTGGTCTCTGAGTGTGCAGTTAGTCCTTGTTGCTTACTCTGTGTGTGTTTGCTTAAATAGCTTTAAAATGAAAAAACACAAGCCAGGCGCACTAAAGCGTAAAGAGCAAGAGCAGAGGAAGAATCTTGTTGCTTATGGCAAGCCGTTTTAACATTTAAAAGCTGAGTTCGACTATCCAAAATTTGAATTGCAGATATCTTGAATTCAATTTTGCCTAGGCGAAATTACGACACATTTGCCATTCATGTGTATTGGATGACTCATTGCGGATATCCAAAACGTCATTTCGGATATCCAAAATGTGAATTACAGATATCTACAAATGAATTTTGGATATCCTTTATTCGAATTCAAGATATCTGTAATTCAATTTCGCCTAGGCGGAATTCAAATTACAGATATCTTTAATTCGCCTCAATTTAAGATATCTAAAAATGTATTTACGGATATCTTAAATTAAATTTCGCCTTGGCGAAATTCATTTGTAGATATCTGTAATTCACATTTTGGATATCCGAAATGACGTTTTGGATATCTGCAATGAGTCATCCAATACACATGAATGGCAAATGTGACGTAATTTCGCCTAGGCGAAATTGAATTCAAGATATCTGTAATTCACATTTTGCCTAGTCAAAATTGACTTATGGATATCTGTAATTCACATTTTGCCTAGTCAAAATTGACTTATGGATATCTGTAATTCACATTTTGCCTAGTCAAAATTCGAATTTCGGATAGTCGAACTCAGTTTTTAAATGTTAAAACGGCTTGCCATAGTTGCCTCCTGCGTTCCGCTGACAAACTTCTTCTCAGCAACTCAACCCCCAACCATGGTGCTGAAATAGTCTATCGGCAGTTGTGGTGCTAGATTATCAGCAGGTCGCTGTTTAATGATAAATCTGTGGCGCTGTCCATGGTGCTGAAATAGCGCACATTGTGCTGCACAACTCATCGTAGTCCACTCTCTCTCCATTTTGCCATCTGTCTCTGTTTCCCAATATTAACCCTACTAAATGATCAGCTGTGTCTTTAGATGCTGTCACTGTGCAGCGTCTAATGTTGGGTTTACTTTGTTTTAAAGAATATCTGTCCGTTTACGAAGCAAATTGAGTCTCTTTGTTGAGCTATGATTTTCTTTCATATTTTGATGGTTCAAAGTGTGAGACTTTTTTTTTAAATTTACGAAGCTAAAGCCGTTCATTCAGTCCCTTTTTGGCAGCAGCAAATACAGCTCAAATCCACATCGGATCCATAATGTGAATGGTTAACAAGTAAAATAGCCAATACGCTATAAGGGCCCACTACAAGTCCCCGCCCCCTCTGCAATGTGACACTGGCAGAGTGTGAATCTTACCTTTATCAGGTGTTTTCCTGCAGTCACACACCTGCTGCTTTCTCTGCTGTTCTCTGTGGTTCCTGGATGTGCTAAATACTCTGCTTAAACAGATAGCTAGTGTTTTTGTTCCTGGCATTCCAGTTGTGGTTGGAAAAAGATCGACCTGGTCAGTGTCAGGGGGGATCAGCTTAAACGAGAGCTCTCTGTGAACTCGTCCAAAGAGCTGTTTGTGCTGCTTTTCATGAGCAGCACTGTGAAAAGAAAGGCCGAGCTCTGCAGCCTCCAGGAATCCTTCAAGCTGACATCTACATTCAAACTACCAGCATGGAGTTAATGCCTCTGAGGCTGCAGAGAGAGTTCACCTCGAGCACTCAGGGCTGGACTGTGGCTATGCCTGAAGAACTCAGTCTCACTTTGGACTAGTTCAAGATGGACGACTGGTATCATCTATCTTTAATGAACAAAGGAGCCAAAGCAGTGCTTCAGTCATGCACACTGAGTTGAGTTTCCTGAGCAAACATTTGTTTTTTGTCATGAAACTGATGAAGTGACCTCACAGACTGGACATCCAAACCCTAACCTGGAAATCTCTGAGCAGCTTGGGTCTGGGACTTTATCTTGTATGATATTCTGTCATAACATGGTCTGACCTGAAGGCTGTTCAAATAAACCTACACTATATCAGGCTGACCATAGTCTGAAAAACCAGAATGAGGACCCTCTACTCGGTCTCTTGGAGATACTGCAGAAACACCCAAAGATGCTCAAAGACCATAAAGTAACTTCAGTCAGTCGACCCACCTTTTAAATGGTTTATTGCAGCAGCAAATATATTTTCATGTTTGGCGCCAGGCTAAGATCTCATCACTCCTTGCAGAAAGGTTTACATGGCAACATTGAGGAGTGATGAGTAAAACATACAGAACATAACCCCCTCAGAGCCTGCAGGTGGATGCTGGGATGGCAGTTGGGGCGAAAGAACATGCAGCAACACAAATGCAGGGCAGCAACGGCATTGCCAGGCAGAGGGAGAGATGGGAGATTTTCCTAGTTTAAATAGACCGCAGAATTGAGAGGCAGAGAACATGATTGGAAGAAGGTTATGATCAGTGGGGCATGTGACGTGAGTAGCAGCTCAGCTCGAGTTGTCTGTGTGAACTCGCTCGCAGACGTCGCTCAATTAAATAAAGTATACATTTATTTAAAACATTCATTTCCTGTTTGGGGTGAAACTTTTCCATAACCTGAACATAAATAATGCCTCAGAACAAGCTTAAACAGAGAGAGAGGCAGCACACTGCTCAAAAATAAAAATAATGTCTCAAATCTGAGTTCAACAAGAAGAAAAATAGAAGGATTCTTCAGTTAGAGCTCATGATACATGCAGCGTGTATGGTCAGAGTAATGCCAGTGACCCACTGCAGCGCTGTAATGCTCCACAGAATAAGCTGGTGAAACACTGACATTTTAGAGGGTTTAGTGAAAATCCACCCAGTAAAAAGACGGAGGTGTGTCCGTGCTGAAGAGGTCATAAGGTCACCCTGACGTTACTAAAAGCTGAATGTGAGATCTCTGATGGAAGGCGTCACTGTCGTTCAGCCTGCTCCACTATGAAGAGCCCTGGTTTGAACACACTGTCAGACCTGCAGAGGCTGCACAGCTGTCTGCTGGTCTGATCTGGGTCCATCTTCACACCTCAGCGCAGCTGAATTACCAACAGAGCTGATCGGCACGCGGACAATGGTTGTAACCTTGGCATTCTGCTGCTGAGGCACGTTTGCAGGCCGCCCAGGCCTGGTTTGAGGTGGATGACTTGTATTGTCTGAGACATGTCAGCTCACTGCTGTGGAGATGAAGCTATTCCTCCTTTAATGGATTCTGCTGGGTTTTGTGCTGCTATTGAACCTGAGTGAAAGCCGGAGCCTGCTGAGGAACAATTCAGGAAAGAATGTGACATATCCAAGTACCAGTTGCTTTCTGAGTGGCCAAACAACATGTGCTTTGACGCTGACTGCTCAGCACCCTCCATTTACCCAGCTTTCAACACCAGTGGGCTGATCCACAGACACACTGGTGTGCTATTTCAGCAGTGTGGACTGTCAGGCGTATCATGTGGCCCAGCGTGAGTTTCCTCCCAATGAAATGAAAATGTGTGGAATTAGCTGTCAGGAGGATTGTTTGGAGCAGGCTGTACATTAGCTTCCCCAGCATCACCGTGTGGGTGTATAATAACTGATGGGAACACATCAAAGTGGAAGTGCTTCTTATCCGCAGAATTCAACAATGCTATCCATGATTCACAGCGCAGGCTGGAGAGGATTTCTCTGTTTGATCCACTGCAGGTACTGTCGCTGAAAGAGCTGCTACCAGCATCAAAATATCCACAGGCTGGGACACAATGCTCCCTACACAGCCTGAATGCTTAAGAGTGTGTGTGTGTGTGTGTGTGTGTGTGTGTGTGTGTGTGTGTGTGTGTGTGTGTGTGTGTGTGTGTGTGTGTGTGTGTGTGTTCAGAGGGGAGGAGTGGGGGCTCTTCAGTATCCATTCAAACCCATCTCTGACATATTCCATGGCCTTGAAGTCTCTGTGGAGCGTGGCGCTGCTCTCCGGGCTTTGTTTACGGATCACGGCTTGTTTACTATGAAGCCCAGCGCCAACCCTGAAGAGATGTGGGCCCAAGATGTTTTATCTCTTGTCAGGGCTTGCTTCAATTAAATTAATGGAATCCATTCAGCTCTCCTCTCTGCCTTTCCCTTTCAGTCGCTGGACACAGAGGAGAATACATTAAAAAGATCTTAGAGCCTTAAGATGGTGCATCATGGTATTAGCCACAGTCAGTCATCTCTGCCCAGTGTGGGTGGGTTTGTTTTTTTTCTTTTTCTTAATGTAATCATCAATCCACAGCACAGCAGGTACAGCTCACGTCTGTTTTGTATCTTTGATGTAAAAAGTGTTTGGACTGTTGAGAAGCCGTCAAACAGAGTCCTCCAAAACATTTTTGTCTCGTTTTTATTCGTTAAATAAAGTGTCAGTTATATTTCATCACGGTCTTCTTCATCATGTCTG